>CM033749.1:2637143-2974770 GCA_019671005.1 Hibiscus mutabilis | reverse complement strand
ATTGCATGCTAATGAAATATCAAATCTCCATGGAAAACCTTCATCTTTAAGAAAAGGGCTTATATATTTGAATTGAAGAAAATGGGGAGCTGGAACCCTTTTGATTTGTTGGGAGATGATGACTCTGAGGAGCTCTCATTGCTGATCGCTGCTAAGAAAAAGGCCGCCGCTCCCGCCCCCTCCGCCGTTCCTAAGAAGGGGCCGGCTCAATCTCAGGCGAAGCCGCAGCCTAAGCTTCCCTCCAAGCCACTCCCTCCTGCTCAGGCTGGTAAGCTTTTCCTATAGAAGAAGTCATCATTTTGAACCTTTTGTTGTTCAGTGCTTCATTGTTGTTAGCTATAACTGTAAGATTTTCATCGTTTTGTATAACAAAATGAATATTTATTGGGTGTTGGGTGTTGAATTTAATTTGTCGTGTTATGTTTAAGTTACTCTTTTTTTTCAATGGTAGAATTTCAGATTGTGGATAGTATTTGGGTTTCATTTCTAGTGTAGAGAATGTAGCTTGATTGTTTATTAGTTCGCACTCGAAACATTGCTCGCCGTACGAACATTGTTTAGCAATTTGCCTATAGATATCATGTTTGTGTGTTTCCCATTGTCATTGTAAAGTTTAAGGGATTTTATATTATAATTTTCAATAATTAATAATTTGAATTATACAGATTTTGAGATATTCATGTATTTGTATTGCGTTCTAGTAACTTTTTGGGTGTTGTGTTTGTTAATTTTTTGTATTGTGTCTAATATTGTCAGGTATATAACTTTTTTGGGATTGAAGGTGGACGTGGTGTTAGTGGTGGATACAGTTGTGATTTTCCCAACGATGAGAACTCATTCAGCAACGGTGCTGTACTTGCTGGTCAAGGTGTACTTGAATATGGCGAGAGTAGAAAGCCCTCTGAAAGGCGTGGTGGCGGTCCTCGACCTTACCGCGGTGGTGGTGTCACACCCCGAAAATCGGTCTAGTTAGAATTCGGTTCCGGTGATCGGAAATTTTGTATCGGATTGTCTAACTAATGTGATAGCTCAAACTTTGTACCCAATTTTGAGGAAATGAATCCTATTTGAGCCTAATCATTGACGTTGGACCTAGTTGAATGAATTGAAAGTCTTTTAGTGACCAAATTGTGAAAATTTTGTGAAATTTAAAAGTTTTGGGGCAAAAGTACAAATTTGAAAAGATTGAAGGACTAACCTTGTAATTAACCCAATTGGGTGATTCACCACCTTGCTTAAACCATCCCACGTGAAATCCTTGTGCCTTGTAAGATAAATGATGGCATGAATTGATAGCTATTATAGCTATCTTAATTTTGAAATTTGGGATAGTTTTAAAATAGATTTCCTAACTAGGGAGGAATGCTTGCCATTGGTTGTAGGTGGGGTAGAATTTTAAAGTAATTAAGTTTACATTTTGTTGAAGGAAAACTAATGAATAAAAGACGAGAAAGAATGAAAAGTTGAAACATTTCCAAAAGCTAACCAAGACCTTTGCTATCTTCCATCTTTCCTAAGCAAGCACCTTAAGCTCACACCTCCATTGTTATCTTCAACCTAAGCTCAAGCTAGCACCTCCTTTGAATCCTCAAGCTTCCCTTGATTTCTATATACCATTTGATAGCCACTGTATTGGTAAGCAAAAACCCTCTAATAATTACAAGAGCCCATGGAAGATTCGAATTTAATTTTGATTCGGAGTTAAGGAGCTTAAAGCTAAACCTTTGATTCTTCAACCCAAATATCGATTCTAATACTTTCATTTGTTGTTACCTAGATCAAGAATTGAAGGAAGCTAATCCACCATCTCCAACAAAAGCTAGGAATAAGGGGATCGTAATCCGAGAGTCGTAGGAGCTTAGGATTTGAGGTGAGTGTAGTTAAGTCTCGGGATTGGCTAGGTGCCATCTCGGTTGTATTTGATCATGTTTAATGCGTCTGTGCTAGGAAAGCTCAAGTAGAGCATACATGAGAAGATTTCGCTTGGTAAGTATGGTAAGGTCACCATGTTGATTTTGATGCATATTGACGATTTATGTGCTATATGAAGTATGTCATTCATGGATTTCTAACAAGACGATACATATATGTGAAACCTACTTTAAGGTTAATTTGGCATTCCATGTAACTTAATGTGATATTAAGTGATCTCATATGAAATATAGAGCCAAGGCTCACCATGTAAATTGATATAATGTTATACGGCCTAAGGGCACAATGATGGTAAGTAATGAAAATACACTCCTTGGACACTTGTGGACTTTGGATACAATTGGCATGCCATAGGGTTATTTGAGCTCATCATGTAAGGGATTGGACTACGGTCTGGGGCTACGGCCTATATGTGGTGCAAAGGTTGGATTGTGTAAGGGATTCGAACTACGGTTCAAGGCTAAGGCCTGTATGGGATATGTTATGGTGTTCGGTGGAATCCGCGTATCTGGGGGTTACTTTGTCCAAGGGGAAGAATGCTATGATGCTTATAATATACGATATGATCTATGATGCATTTAATGATATAAAATAAGATATAACTATACATATACACACTTGACGTTTTACTCATGACATAAATGCATACTCATGTATTCTATATTATTAATTAAGTAATGTTTATGCATTCGTTGTGGAACTACCTCACTAGGCTATGTAAGCCTAATACATGTGTGTCTCATGCATTTCAGGACTTTGAAGGATTCCTAGTTTGGCCGTGTTGTTGAAGTTGCAAGTCGCATCAAGCAAGATATATGTATGCTATCTTTTGTCCTTAAACTCCTAGTAAGGTGGTATAGGGCATGAACGAGTATATTTAGCCCTCTTTTGTATGTTTATGCCAGCCCCATAGTTAGAGGAGTTAAAACTAGTGTTTTGGGTATGTATGCAAAATGGCTAAAACTAGGAGTATTGGCTTAAAAAGGCACGAAAAGGTAAAAGTTAGTAAACATATTTGAAACGCTACGAAACTTGACATGCTATTAAAAATTGGTAATAATAACTTGTTGGTAAATTTTCATAACTTTTGGACAAGGTTTGGCAGGTTAAAATGATGCAAAACTAGAAGAAAAATGTCATTATAAACCTAATCGTATCGGTACGGGTGATGGCATATCGGTACGGGCTTCCTAATATGAACCTAGAGTTAAAGGGTGTATCAATACGGAATAGTGCATATCGTTACGAAAATTGGCCACTGGAATTTTACTGCAGCATCCGTACCGATACGGCTAGGCCTGCACCGGTATTGTATATCGAGTCTAAAAATTGAATTAATCCCCTAGCTCGCGTATCGATACGGCTTTAACCGTTTTAACAACCTTGATAGGCGTACCGATACGGTGTGATTGCGTACCGGTACGGAAGTCAACCAACGAACTCTTTAACCTTAATCCTTATATGCGTACCGGTACGGAACCCTCGCCCTAACAGAATTACCTACCTTCTAGCATCACCTCACTGATACAAGCAATAAGTGTATCGGTATGGGAGTCTGTTAAGTTAGTTAAAAGCTGTAAAATAAACTTTTCAATTTTGTAATCTAGTCCCTAACCGATTAAAAGATAAAATTGAATGGGTAAATGATTTATAATTGTAATGAAATTCCACCAAAGTGATATGTGTATGTTTAATTTCAAATTTAGAAAAGTTTAAATAGACCCTCAAATTGAGTAATTTGTTAATGAGTTGACCCGGTAACTCTCTAAGACACTAAAATATTGTTTTAAACACTGTTCTGATCTTCGATTTAGTCTTCGGTAACACATTTCGACCTGGTTCTCTACCAGACCTAGAAGAGGGTGTTACATTTGTGGTATCAGAGCTAGAGTTTAGTCGATTATAGGACTAAACCAAGGTTCATCATGAGTCTGCATGTGTATATGCCACCTAGGAGTTTATTTGAGTATGTTATCTGTGACTTGCAACTAACACGATTCATTATTCTTTTTCGATTAGATTTAAAATGTCTGAGTCCAACGCTAGATGTGAGGGGTTAGAATTACACTCAGATTCCACTTCGAAACAGGAGAATATGGTTGAAGCTGAAACTCAACCTAAGCTGGTGGGATAGAATAACCCACCTAATCTGCCACCAATGCCACCCGCTCAGAAGGAGTATTTTGTATCCATGGCTGAGATGATTAAGCGGGTGGTTGTTTCTCTTAGGCAAGAGCAGCAACCCCAGTCTGCCGCTGTAGCATCCTCCTCCGTTACTCAAGCCTGATAGATAAACTCACCCAATATCAGGCCTATACGTTCACTAGTCAAGAGCAAGATGATCCTGAAGTAGCTGAATACTGGCTCGAGAATACTCTAAAAATTCTAGACAAACAGTTGAAGTGTCTGGATGAGCATAAGCTGGAGTGTGCACTGGCGTTGATTGCTGAAGTGGCTCAGAGTTGGTGGGACACGGTGACACTCACTGTACCTGAGCGTATGGTTACATGGGATTTATTCCTTAAGGAATTTTGCAAAAAGTACATCAGTGATTATTATATTGCCGAGAGGCGTAAGAAGTTTCTCCATTTTTGGCAAGGAGGCAGACCAGTGCAGCAGTACATTCACGACTTCTGCAAGTATTCGAGGTACAGTGTTGAGATTATACGTTCTGAGAAGGAGAAGTGTCGTATGTTCGTAGACAGCCTTTGTGATGAACTACGTCCTTTTTTTCACTGCTCTAGAATTGAAAGATTTTCAGAACCTGGTCAACAAGGTGATTGCTACTAAAACCTCTCAGAAGGCTTATGAAAGGATAAATGGGGAATCAAGCTCGATCCGATAAGAGGTTCAAAGATGAGTCCAAGCCTCTCCTACCTCAAAAGAAGGGACGATAGTATGATCAGAGGTTTACCATTTTACAGCAACCACCGAAGACATGATTTATGCCGCTATCCTAAACAATCAGGATATCCGCTGCTCGTACAGCTTTTATCGAAAGTACGGACGGTTTAAGATGAGGTTCTCAGATTCTCATATGTAATTTTTATCAGAAGAAGTATCCCAGGCCTTGTCGTAAGCAGTCTGGAACCTACTACCTTTGTGGTGAGGCGAGTCACTTTATCCGACAGTACCCATAAAATCCTAATGCTCATGCCTCAGTATCATCCCAGAGTAACCCTACTAAGGGAAGGGAATCAAGAAAGTACATCTTGAAACCACGGGGATACCTCGTAATGCCAATACTCCATCTGGTGGACACGATTCACAAGCTTCAGCACAGATGTACCATGTTAGAGGACGAGAGCAGTAGGACGATACGAATACTATTGCAGGTATGGTGGAGTTGTGCTCTGATTATGTATATGCTTTGATAGACCCAGGCTCCACGCATTCTTTATTAGTGCACCTTTGATTAAGAAGTATGCCTTGAAACATGAACCCGTTACTTTTAAAATAATTGTTTCTAACCCACTAAGGGATAGTGTGGTTATACGATTGATCTGTAAAGCATATCCCCTAATGATCCAAGGAATCCCATTTCTCGCCAATTTGATGGCCCTACCATTCCATGAATTTGATCTTATCATAGGCCTTGATTGGCTTGCGGAGCATCAGGCCTGGGTAGATTGTTCTAAAAAGAAATTGTATCTTCGAGGACTCGGTAAGAAGAGCGTAACCTTGTTAAAAACTGAGTCTGAGCCTAGTAGATCTACCTTGAGTGCAATTGAAGTGAAGAAAGGTCCTAAGATCGAGAATGTGTCTGTAGTAAGGGAATTCACTGATGTATTCCCTAACGAACTCCCAGGACTTCCTCCGACTCGAAAAGTAGAGCTTGGAATTGAAGTGCAACCGGGGACTGCACCACTCTCTATTGCTCCGTATAGAATGGCCCCTGTCGAGCTAAAAGAGTTATAGACTCAAATCCAAGACCTCTTGGACAAAGGATTTATTCGACTAAGTTCTTCACCCTAGGGAGCTCTGATTTTGTTTGTCAAGAAGAATGATGGGTCAATGCGCCTTTGCATTGACTATCAATAGTTGAATAAAGTTACCATAAAGAACAAGTATCCATTGCCGCAAATCGATGACCTCTTCGATCAATTGAAGGGGGCTTCAATGTTTTCTAAGATAAACCTATGATCTGGGTACTATCAAATGTTGGTAAAGGAATCCGATGTTCCAAAGACTGTCTTTCATACTAGATATCGCTACTATGAATTCCTAGTAATGCATTTTGGGCTTACAAATGCACCCACAGCTTTCATATACCTAATGAATCGAGTGTTCCAGCCTTATCTAGATAAGTTCGTGGTCGTATTCATAGATGATATCTTGATATATTCCAAAGATACCACCACTCATGAAGAACACCTCTAAATTGTGCTTCAGACTCTTTAAGAAAAATAGTTGTATGCCAAATTTAGTAAATGTGAATTCTGGTTGTCCAAAGTCTCTTTTCAGGGCTATGTGATTTCTTCTTTGGGTATTCAGGTTGACCCAAAGAAGATCCAAGCCATCCTTGATTGGATACCTCCAAAAAATGTCAGGGAAGTTTGTAGCTTTTTAGGCCTTATTGGCTACTACCGTAGGTTCGTTAAAGGGTTCTTTATACTTGCTGCACCTTTAACGAAGCTCCTTCGAAAGGAGGTTCATTTTTCCTGGACTGAGGTCCAACAAAGGAGTTTTGACCAACTCAAGTAGGTCATAACTCATGCTTTTGTTCTAGTACAACCTGAATCCGGTAAAGACTTCACTGTGTACAATGATGCGTCCCACTTGGGACTAGGTTGTGTCCTAAAGAAAGAAGGGAAGGTCATGACCTATGCTTCATGACAACTTAAGCCACATGAACTAAACTATCTGACTCACGATATGGAGTTACTTGCTGTAGTGTTTGCCTTAAAAATTCGGAGACATTACCTGTACTGTGAAAAGTGTTATTTGTTTACCAACTATAAGAGTTTGAAGTATCTTTTAACTAAGAAATAGTTAAACCTACGCCAACGTGGGTGGATGGAAATTTTGAAAGATTACGACTTGATTATTGATTACCATCCTGGTAAAGCCAATGTCGTAGCTGATGCTCTCAATCGGAAGCCCTTCCCTTCTCCGAGGTCTTTGAACATTCATTTTTAGCTCAAAAAGCGTGGCAAGTTATTGGCTGAGGTGCGAGTTCAGTCGACTATTGTGTTACGAATCAAAGCACTTCAAGATTCTGATCAAGAGTTGCAAGTTATTGCAGCTCGAATAAAAAATGAACCAGATCTAAATTTTGTTGTGAATGCTGAAGGGTTATTATGTTTTCGGAGCCAGATCTGTGTTCTCAATGATGATGACCTTCGAAATCAGATCCTTAGTGAGGCTCATTGTAGTTCTTTCTCTGTTCATCCTGGAGCCATCAAGATGTATAAAGATTTGAAAGAGTTGTATTGTTGGTCTGGCATGAAACGCGAAGTTACAGACTTTGTGGCTAAGTGTTTGACTTGCCAAAAGGTGAAAGCTGAACACAAAGTGCCTACTGGTCTTTTGCAACCCATCAAACTACCACAATAGAAATAGGAACGTATTACAATGGACTTTGTAAGTGGTCTTCCAATGACACCAAAGAAGAATGATGCCATTTGGGTCATTGTAGATCGATTCACCAAATCTGCTCACTTCCTTCTAGTGAGAATAGACTTTAGCTTACCTCGACTTGCTGTATTATACATTCGAGAAGTAATATGTTTGCATGGAGTTCCTCATATCTAGCATTTCTAACCTTGATCCACATTTTGCATCTCGATTTTAGAGAACCTTGCATGAGGCCCTGGGAACTCGAGTACACTTAAGCACTGATTTCCATCCTTAAACCGATGGGTAATCTGAAAGAGTTATTCAGGTAACTTGTGCCCTTCCCCATTAATATATATATATATGACTATCCTATACCTATATCGATTCCTTGTAGATCTTGGAAGATATGTTACGAGCTTATGACATCGATTTTGGAAATACGTGGGAAGAGTCATTACCGTTAGTGGAATTCGCCTATAATAATAGTTACCAAGCTTCGATTAAAATGGCCCTTTATGAAGCTCTCTATGAGAGAAAGTGTAGAACTCCTCTATGTTGGTCCGAGCTTAGCGAAGGCAAGGTGTTAGACCCCGACTTGCTTCAAGAAATCGAAGAAAATGTGACTATCATCTATAGCTGGCTCAAGGCAGCTTTTGATCGGCAGAAGGCATACACGGATCTAAGAAGAAGGGACATTCAGTATGATATTGGTGAGAAATCATTTCTTAATGTATCACATTGGAAGAAAATCCTCTTTTTTGGCAAAAAGGGAAACTCGGTCCTCATTTTATTGGACTATTCGAGGTAATCGAAAGAATTGGACCTGTTGCTTACCGACTAGCTCTCCTCGAAGAGTTAAGCCGTATACATAATGTCTTCCACGTGTCCATGCTATGGAAATATCGATCTGATCCTTCCCACGTGATTGAGCCCGAGTCTGTGGAGATTCAGTCTAATCTGACATACGAGGAAGAACCAGTGTAGATTCTTGCAAGAGAGGTTAAGAGACTTCGTAACAAATATGTGCCTTTAGTTAAGGTGCTCTAGAGAAGCCATTCAGTAGAAGAGGCTACATAGGAACCAGAAGAGACAATGTAAAAACAATATCCCTACCTTTTCGGTCCAGGTGAAAATTCAACGATGGATTTTTCTTAAGGAGGAGAGTTGTCACACCCCAAAAATCGATCTAGTCAGAATTCAGTTCCGATGATCGGAAGTTTTGTATCAGATTGTCTAACTAATGTGATAGCTCAAACTTTGTACCCAATTTTGCGGAAATGAATCCTATTTGAGCCTAATCGTTGACGTTAGACCTAGTTGAATGAACTAAAAGTCTTTTAGTGACCAAATTGTGAAAATTGAAAGTTTTGGGGGCAAAAGTACAAATATGGAAGGATTGAAGGGCTAACCTTGTAATTAACCCAATTTTGGGTGATTCACCACCTTGCTTAAACCATCCCATGTGAAATCCTTGTGCCTCGTAAGATAAATGATGGCATGAATTGATAGCTATTATAGCTATCTTAATTTTGAAATTTGGGATAGTTTTAAAATAGATTTCCTAACTAGGGAGGAATGCTTGCCATTGGTTGTAGGTGAGGTGGGATTTTAAAGTAATTAAGTTTACCTTTTGTTGAAGGAAAACTAATGAATAAAAGATGAGAAAGACTAAAAACAAAAGCTAACCGAGACATTTTCTATCTTCCATCTTTCCTAAGCAAGAACCTTAAGCTTACACCTCCATTGTTGTCTTCAACCTAAGCTCAAGCTAGCACCTCCTTTGAATCCTAAAGCTTTCCTTGATTTCTATCTACCATTTGATAGCCACTGTATTGGTAAGCAAATGCCCTCTAATAATTACAAGAGCCCATAGAAGATTCGAATTTAATTTTGATTCGGAGTTAAGGAGCTTAAAGCTAAACATTTGATTCCTCAATCCAAATATTGATTCTAATAATTTCCTTTGTTGTTACCTAGGTCAAGAATTGGAGGAAGCTATCCACCATCTCCAACAAAAGCTAGGAATAAGGGGATCGTAATCTAAGAGTTGTAGGAGCTTCAGATTTGAGGTGAGTGTAGTTGAGTCTCAGGATTGGCTAGGTGCCATCTCGGTTGTATTTGATTATTTTTCTATAATGCGTCTATGCTAGGAAAGCTCAAGTAGAGCATACATGAGAAGATTTCGCTTGGTAAGTATGGTAAGGTCACCATATTGATTTTGATGCATATTGACGATTTATGTGCTATATGAAGTATGCCATTCATGGATTTCTAACAAGACGATACATATATGTGAAACCTACTTTAAGGTTAATTTGGTATTCTATGTAACTTAATGTGATATTAAGTGATCTCATATGATATATGAAGCCAAGGCTCACCATATAAATTGATATAATGTTATATGGCCTAAGGGCACAATGATGGTAAGTAATGAAAATGCACTCATTGGACACTTGTGGAATTTGGATACAATTGGCATGCCATAGGGTTATTTGAGCTCATCATGTAAGGGATTGGACTACGGTCTGGGGCTACGGCCTACATGTGGTGCAAAGGTTGGATTGTATAAGGGATTCGGACTACGGTTCAAGGCTAAGGCTTGTATGTGATATGTTATGGTGTTCGGTGGAATCCGCGTATCCAGGGGCTACTTTGTCCAAGGGGAAGAATGCTATGATGCTTATAATATACGATATGATCTATGATGCATTTGATGATATGAAATAAGATATAACTATACATATACATGCTTGACGTTTTACTCATGACATAAATGCATACTCATGTATCCTATATTATTAATTAAGTAATGTTTATGCATTCGTTGTGGAACTACCTCACTAGGCTATGTAACCTAACACATATGTGTCTCATGTATTTCAGGACTTTGAAGGATTATGAGTTTGGTCGTGTTGTTGAAGTTGCAAGTCGCATCAAGCAAGATATATGTATGCTATATTTTGTCCTTAAACTCCTAGTAAGGTGGCATAGGGCATGAATGAGTATATTTAGCCCTATTTTGTATGTCTATGTCAGCCCCGTAGTTAAAGGAGTTAAAACTAGTGTGTTGGGTATGTATGCAAAATGGCTAAAACTATGAGTATTGGCTTAAAAAGGCACGAAAAGGTAAAAGTTAGAAAACGGATTCGGAACGCTACGAAACTTGGCATGCTATTAAAAATGGCTAATAATAACTAGTTCGTAAATTTTCATAACTTTTGGACAAGGTTTGGCAGGTTAAAATGATGTAAAACCAGAAGAAAAATGTCATTACAGACCCAGTCGTACCAGTACGGGTGATGGCATTTCGATACGGGCTTCCTAATATGAACCTAGAGTTAAAAGCTGTAAAATGAACTTTTCGATTTTGTAATCCGGTCCCTAACCGATTAAAAGATAAAATTGAATGGGTAAATGATTTATAATTGTATTGAAATTCCACCACAGTGATATGTGTATGTTTAATTTCAAATAGGTGTAAGAAAATGTGAATAAGGACTTCTAATTTTAAAAGTTTACGTTTTAGTCCTCAAATTTAGAAAAGTTTAAATAGACCCTCAAATTGAGTAATTTGTTAATGAGTTGACCTGGTAACTCTCTAAGACACTAAAATATTGTTTTAAACACTGTTTTGATCTTCGATTTAGTCTCCAATAACATATTCCGACCCAGTTCTCTACCAGACTTGGAAGGGGGTGTTACATGTGGTTTCTGTAAGGATGAAGTTAGAGACGTAGAGCGACCTCGCATATTGTACAAACACCGTAGTAGGACTGGATGAGGGTAAAACTTTATCACTTAGTTTTGTTAATCTTTCCTCATTATGTACCTTTTAGGGTGACTGAAGAAGTTGCCAATGAAGGTAAGAGGAATTTAGCTTATGACAAGCCAGCAAGAGATGAGGATGCATGAGATGCTCCAAGGAGAGCTTTAAAAATATGTGTCCGACATGAGTGTGAGTGTTGTCATAACCTATTTTTATCTGGGTGACCTAAATATGGACCCATTTACAAACTCAAACCCGAAAACCAAAATTACAATCAATACCCATTAACCCTAACCCATCAGACCCAAATTACACTAAAACCCAACCCAATAACCTAACCTAAAAAACAACCCTAACCCTAAATCTAAACCCTACATCTACAGCTGCCACCCTCATCTACTGTCGCCACGCCACTCGCCATCGCCACCCATCTCCACTGGCAACCAATTTGAAATAATTCCCCAAAAATAAACCCTAAATTAAATACCCAAAATCAACCATAAATTCATCTGCCTAAATTTCAAAAACCCTAAAAATAAAAAACCTACCTGCCCTTTTTCCATACTCTCCCATCACCAAACCGAACCACCAAGGCCATACGCTGCCATCCCTGAAAATCCAGGTTTTCCCATCATCAGATATGCAGTCAGCCAAAGAGATATGTTTTATTTTTTTATTTTGTACCAAATCAGTTATAAAAAGAAATAGAAGCAAATGTAAAAGGGGATATGAAAAGAAAAAATAAAAGAGTTTTAGAGGGGGTTTCATTCTAAAAATTGAAAGGGGATTTTTCTTAAAAAAGAGGAAAATTTGTAAAAAAAAAGGGTTGTATCCGAAACAAAAGAAGTGTAAGCAAGGAGAAGAATCAATAAAGAATATTTCTGGAATTTTAAAGTAAGGATCTTTGTTGTTTTTTTTTTGTTATTCGAAAATCCTTTTGGATTTAAATTTGTTTTATTTCGGATAACGAGTCAAAGAGGAGCTTTGAAACTTACCGATCGAAACGCTTGAGTCTCGCCATAAGGCCTCATTGCCGGCGAACGGCGCAAAGGAGACGCGTTGTCAGGGTAGGATAAGAGGAAGAAGATAGTGAAGAGTTAGATCTAGGGTTTTTTTATTTATCCTATTTTAAATCAAATTTTTTATTACCTTTATTATTTTAAACCGGTAGACCAAAACGGTGCCGTTTAGGTACCCGACCCGCACGGTGACCCGGTAACTGGTGGAGGATCCGTATTTTCTGGTTTTGGGTAAATTACCTTTTGGGCCCTCAAACTTTTACCCCTTTTCAACTTCTGTCCATGGGATAATTATTCTTTTGGTCCTTCTATTTTTTATACGTATTTAATATCGTCCTTTTATGCTTTTTTTGGCTTTTGATTTATGTTTTAGTTCAATTTAGTCACTCCTTTTATATTGGATTTAATTCTAGCATTTTTATTTTTGTTTTTTATATTTTCGGCGCCCTTATTTCATGTATTATTCATTTTGGTCCTTTCCTTTATATTATACTTATTAACTATATATTATATTATATTATATGTAGTATGGTAGTATGTATGTATATATATTTTTGTATTATTTATTATAATGTATTTTGCTATATTATATGATTTTATTATATTATTTTTAACATATATATTTATTATGTTTATTATATATGTAGTTTTTGGTATGTAAGATATGTTTTCATCTTATATTATGTGTATTAGGATATGTATTTTTTTTAAAAAAAATTGTAGCATTATATACAAGTATTATTGTTTGTACATTACCATATATTATTATATTATATTAATTAATATTATGAGATTTTTTTATCATGTATGTAAATATATATGTATATGCTATAGTTTTAAATATATATACATTATAATATATATAACTTTATATGTTATTATTTATATATATATATGTATTTAATATGTATATTTTGTATAGTGCCTATATTTATTTCATTAGTCACTTTATGCTTTATGTTTTGATCATGCAATTTAATTTATTTGAATCATATATTTTGTGTTTTTACGTTGTCAAAAAAATATTTTTTAAAAGAAATTAATTTTGAATTTTAAATGAATGTTTTTAAAACCTCAAGGAATCATATCCCGAGCGTATAGGGATGTAATTTCCTCAAATTTTTCCAAGAAAATGAGAAACGGTGTCCCGAGTGCATAGAGGTACCGTTCTCTCAATATTTTCTGCATATAGGAATCACATTTTAAATTTTAATTGAATTCGTAATTTTCAATACCAAGACATTAAATAATCAACTAGGTACCAATTTTAGACGGTGTCGGGATGCTAATCCTTCCCAATCCGTAACCGACTTTTTGGACCTAAATTTTTTTAATCTCTGGCTTTATTTTTTGGTGTTCGGTCTACCCCTTTTAAAATGATCGGTGGAGACTCCATATTTTTTAATTTCAAAATCGAGCAGGGGTTTTTCCAAACAACTTAAATAACAAGAAAAAGAAATTTTGAAAGAAAAAAATAGCGCCAGACATATTTGAGTGAATACAGCTGGCGACTCCGCTGAGGACCTTTTAAAATAAAAACAGAGTCAAGCCACAAGTCGATTATCTTTTAGTCTTGGTCGTTGAAAATTGTTGAATTCGATTTTAATTTAAAATATGATTCTGTCTTTTGTTAATAAGACGTGCATTTTATTTTCTGTAAATATAACTGCTTTACTTTTACTGCTTAGTATAAGTGAATATAGACATAGGGCGTCAAAAGGTTTGAGAGTTTCTCCTCACACGACGTGCACTTGCATTGCATTCCATGAGCCTTCTACCCGAGCTTCATCCCTTTTTAAGTGGAAGTGTGATACCGCCTTCGTGTGGGTTACCACGTATAGGTTAGTGAATCGCTTTCGGGATATATTTCTTATGTTTTTGTGTGGGTTACCTCCATATAGGCATAAGGGATGTATCCCTCTGAATTGAACTTGGTCCGTTTGAAACCTATAATGGGTGAGGATCAGGGGCCTCGCTACCTTTAGTAATGGGACAACAAGGATAATTCGGGTACCTTTCCCTAGAACCGAACCACATGTAATGGACTATAAGATCCTTACTTTAGAAATGGAACCCGTTAAAAGTTCAAAGGAGAAACGCTTCTAACCTTTTGTCTACCATATAGATTTATTTCATGAATAATATGCCGGGTAGAAATCATGCCGGGTAGGATCTTGCTTTCTGTGAATAATATTATGCCGGGTAGAAATCATGCCGGGTAGGATCTTTCTTTTTGTAAATATAGTATGAGAGTGGAAAACATGTTTGGGTAGGTCTCTTTCTATTCAAATTATATCGGGTAAAAAATCATGCTCGGGTAGGTTGTACAAATTTACTCTTTAGTACTTACATACTTATTCTTGTTTTCATTTTTATTATACGTGTACTGACCAATTTTCTATTTTCTATGTTTTATTTTTTTTGCATTGCATATGCATAGTATAAAAAGGTGTTGATTCACGAGTGATCTACGATTAAGGAGGCTTTCATTATGAAAAAGTCAAGTGATCAAATAGACAAAATCACATATATAGGCCAGTGCCTTAAAGAGACGCCAAAAGAGATGAAAAGTCTTTCTTTTCAGATTCACATGTTAAACGTACTAGATTATGCCTACACCAATACCAAGATTAGTGAGGTGGAAGAGTTGAAAAGACAGATGGCCGAAATGATGAGTACGATGACTGATGTGGCAAAAAGGAAAAAGTTTGATGTACAAGGAGAGAATAATGAACTGAATAAAAGCCAAATTATGATGGCCACTAATCAAGACCTTATATCTGAACAAGATGATTCTGGTAAACCCAAAGGCCGTGTATCATTGCGATCGACATCAATAAGACACCCGAAGATGCAAAGGCTCAAATTTCAAAGAAAGTAGAGGTGAGCCAAAGAAAAGCCAGAAAAGAGAAAGATAAAAGGAAGACATTTCAAATTTCTATGGCATACACAGATCTACTCTCGATACTGGTCAAGAAGGGTCTTGTGACTCCAGTCTAATCCAAGCCAAAATAGCCTCCTTTTAGTAAAGGGTATGATAACAAGGCAGATGTAACTATCATGTAGGAGGTACGGGTCATAATACCAAAAATTGCAGAGCTCTAAGGAACAAAATCATAAGCCTTGTCGAAGAAGGGCTACTGAGTTTTGAAGAAGGAATCCCCAAAGCTTCCAAAAGCCTAACCAATACTAGTGCACCAGAGCATACGAAGAAGAGCCAATTTCCAACACTCATAATCTAGTACCTGGGATATAGTTTAAATTCTAGTGTCTAGCTTTTCGAGTCATCATCGGCCGACGCCCAAAAGCCAATAACCAATAGTCCCTTCGATTCTATACCTATCTTGTATATAGAGCTATATCTACAATTGTAGGAGGCACGATTGGTGGTCCCGTGTCACCTCACACCTATAAAACCTCCGTACCCTAAATGGTATAACGCCAAAGCTCGTTGTAAGTATCATGCTAGAATTAAGGGCATTCAATTGAAACTATACCACCTTCAAACGTCAAGTTCAGAACCTTCGGGAGTGCAACATATGGAAATTCGAGAAAGAAAATCAACATGGTTCAACTATCGTTCACCCAGCAGTTATGGAGCCAAAGGAGTCCAAAATTAAAGAAGATGAAAATAGCCATTTAAGGCGTGACACTCAAGCTAGTGGATCGAAGAAAGAAATAGACCGCCTGGAAAATAAACTAAAGAGATTGCAAGACAACTATGAAGAGCTTCGTTTGACTTTTAAAAATATTGGTTTGGGTGACACTCCCGATCAATGGAAAGAAAGAATTAAAAACCTGAAAGGAGATGTTGGATTTTGGAAAAAGAGTTCTAAGGCTAACAGGGACCGAGCTAGTACCTTGTCTTGTAATCTGCAAGCAATGGGCAATCAATACCTTGCCCTCAAGGACGACCTGAGGAATAGTCAAGCCAAGATTGAGGCCTTGAACATGTGTATACGTTTGCGCGGAGACATCGTTGCTGAATTAAATGATAGTCAAGCTGAAGTTCAAAGGCTAAAGAAGCAAGTGAATGAGCATTATAACATTCTAATGATGTACAAAGATCTTGTGGATGGTCTCAAGAAAGCCTTGAAAGAAAATAATGAGAAGTGGTATCTTCAACTTTAAGAGTCTTCAGAGAAAATAAAGGAAAAAGACAACTACATGAAAGATATTATCGCTGAAGCACGAAGAGTTGCCCGACAGGTGACAGACTTGGCTAATGCGGTGACATAATTGAGTTAAAATAATGAGTTCCTAGAACAAAACGAGAAGTTGGCTAGGCTCTTAGAGAAGTTACAGAAGCTATGCGCTAGAGCTCCACATTATCTGTAACTCTAATATTTGATGTAACATGATCTTTTATGAAAGTTGTTCTAAGATGTTCACTCCAGAATCAACCTATTTTCTGCATTCATATTTATATTTAGCATTGCATCTTTATTGCATTTTGCACTTTCAGCAACATAACATGTTTATTACATATATTGCATTTGCATTCAAAGACCGGTTTTGGTAATTTACCATGGGACATCCGACTTAGGTCCAATTAAACCCATCATTTTAGGATTAGTTGACTAAATCCTTCTAAGCAGAGAGTAAAAGAAAAGGTCAGCACTAGAAAGAAGTTGGAAGAAAAATAGGGCACGCTTTTTCGGACTGGCTGTAACTTCAGAACGAGAGAAGTCTGTTCATTTCACGCACTGTGTGAGTTTAGTTTACTTCAAAAAATGAAGAAAGAGATAAGAGAAAAACGAAATGAGGAGTTTTTGTCAAAACTATTGTTTACCCATTTTAATAAAATAAACCTTATTTTACACCCCACTTGAGAAACAATTAATATTCTTTGATTCTTTAAACATTCCATTCATTGCTATGAGCTGGTTTTTGTTTTCCCAAACATATATACATATCATTTTTTTAGGTCATTGAGTTTTAATTGCAAGAGTACCTTTTATTCAAATCCAATGATTAAATTCGAACAACCTATGTCTAAAAGAAAGCAAATGTTGCAAGGATACCGCAAATGTGAACATCTTCTGTTCTACTTAGGCAGACAGATGAAACAAAATGACTGTTCAGGAAATAGGCAGATCCCATCGAGTGAATTTGCCTCTCAGGTGTAATGCCCCAATTTTGGGCCTAGCGATTTTAAGGATAGTTAGTCGGTTCAGTGGACCGGGTTAGAGATTTGAGTCGGGTTCGGGAGCAAATATTTTTCTGAAAGATAAAAATATGGAAAATGTTTAAAAATCATATTTTAATATATTAAAAATAATGGTGAAAGCAATTTTGGAAAATGAGCTTTGGAAGGGTGACATTTTGGCTAGTGACCAAAATGCAATTTTTTAAAACTATTTTTAAAGGTGACTGTTTTGTAAAGAGTCAAAACTTTGAATCTTTAAGGAGCTATTTTACCATGTGGTCTAATCTGAGTTTTCTTTTAACTGGATTATTTTTAAAAGGGTTTTAATTAAGGATATTAAAAAGGATTTAGTTAATAGGTAGTTATTTTTCCAAATCACAATTTGATGTAACTTTCTACCTCTCATGTTTTCTCTCAAAAATACTTTCAGCCAAACACTCTTTTTCTTATCAGAGATTCAAGGTAATGATATTTTTTCTTAACTCTTTGATTTGCTAAATGATTCTTTAATTTGTTTTTCCAAATATCTTATTGAATCTCATTGTTTTTCAAGAGGGAAACATCCAATTAAGGGGAAACTCACTCATTGGAGGTAAGTTTTGTTCTTCTCCTCTAATGAAAGGTTTTCTACTGAAATTCCCAAGTTCTTGACTCTTTACATATGTTTTCCAATAGGTTTTAATTAGTTAGTTATGGAATTTTGCTTAATTGAGGTTTAATTGATGGATATTGTGATTTTCGAGTTGGATCTATTTTTCCAATGTTGAGGATTGATTTCAATCTTATTTTGGATGTATTATAATGTGAATAAGTTGTTTTTTATAATGAAATCTCGGAATTGGTTGAATCTCTAATTGTTTAGGTTGTTAGCCAAAGGTTTTTGGGGTGTAATCTTTGCTGGAAGTAAAAGGATGTTGTTAAAGTGTTTTTAGACATCAATTGATGAAGTTTGAAGTATTGAGTCATTCTAATAAGGCTGGGTTAAGATTAAGAAGTGTTTGAGGTTGATTTCAGTAAGTTTCGGATGAGTTTTGAGTGGGCATCTTGAGAGCTACGGGATTTTGGTTTGAAACAGAGAGTTGGATGCATTTTAATGCATGTTTCCTCTGGTTTTGTGTACCCAAGACAGGGGATAATCAAGGCGTAGCATCTTGAGGTGGTTTGAGGCTTGTCAGGAGCTTGTTTCGCGGTAGCAAGCAAGGTGAAGTGAAATCGGCGAGTGGAGACAGTCTTAAAAGTCTTTCAAAGGTTTGAAAGTGGTTTTGGAAGTTTAGGTTAAGTTTGAAACACTTACCTAAGCTTGGAAGTAAGTTTCCCTCCTTTGCTCTTTAATATCTGTTCGGATATGAGTATGTGTGATTCATGTTTTGGTCGTAAAAATAGTTTGTTTTACCTACTGTAAATGCATGATTTTTAAGTACATATGTAGTGGCTTAAAAGTATATTAAATGCTAGTGAGCATTGGTTTTTATTCCGGTCGGGAATGTGATATTGCTATGGCAATGTGATTTGCATATGTGGGGATTTTGTGTAATGCATTGTAAACAGTGAGTAAATGGTTTTGTAAATGATATATTGGCTATGTGACAAGGTGAGAAAATATTCGGATATAGTTGGCATGCCATAGGATAAAGTGCACTATAATATGTTTAACATCGATCTTGGTTAAAAGTCCTTGAGGTATAGCGGTCGGCTACTCGGACTATGTTGTTATCACTTGGGTTGAGCGTCGGTTGTCGGCAAGGTTGAAAACTTATGCGGTCGACATGGGGTAGTCTTGATGATGGTCGGTCATTAAGGAAGATCCGTGTATCCGATATGTAAAATTAACGGCCGGTTAACTAAGAATTAGCGGTCGACTAATCAATGATAGTGGTCGACTATTCGGGGTCACTATAATTGCCAATATATGAGAGTTCTTATGTTGAACCTATTTTTAATGGTTTGGGATTTAAGCATGGTATATGAATTATGCTTTGGGATTTAAGCATGGCAAATTGTTTTAATGCTTTAGTCGTAAGCATGGGTTGAAAGTAAGTGTTTACCTTCAAGGTTTTAATTGCATCATTGTTTTATGAGCATCCTCACTAAGCAAGTGTGCTTACGCACTCTTTTCCCTAATGATGCAGAGCATTAAAGCTTGGAGGCAGCAAAGGTAAGGTGTAACACCCTTTTCCCGTATTCATTGCTGAATAAGAGTTAGGGATGTCACATGATACTTGTAAAATAATTCTTTAATATTAAGAAAATCTTATCTTTGACTGTAAAAATAGTTAATCGCGTAAAATTTAAACTTAATAATTTCACATTTAATTTTGAACCTAGATTAAAGCAGCAACTAAATAGTTTGATCCATTAGCATATAAATAATAAAACTGCCTGAAAACTGCCTAATTTTAAAAAAAATCATTCAGATTCCGAATAAAATACGAATTCATATCAGAGCATGCTTCACATTTTACTATACATGCCGACTAGTAAATATCAACAACATAAAAAAATTATATTACTGATACTGATGTACCTATTTTCGATAGATGATATTCGCTAATGCTCCTTACTCCCAACGCTTCTCTTTTCCTACGCATGAAACAATCACATGCTAAGTATAACTTAGTGAGGCGTAAGGTGAATAACATATAAAATACTTTACAGTGCATAATACTATTAAAACATGATATCCTTTTAAACATGAAATATGTTATGCAGGAATGTCTATGCATAAAAGCATACAGTAAACTTTATACATTAAAAGCATATATTCATCTTGTAAAGCCGTAAATGTACTATAAAAGTACCATTCTTCATTATGAGCATCGTAACTGCCAACTAAAAAGGTTGGATCTCGACACCATAGGGTATCATCATAACTGCGAACTCAAAAGGTTGGATTTCGACACCATAAGGTATCGTTATAACATAATCATTCTTTGACTTAAAAGCATACTTCATTTCATGAAATCATATAGCCCAAGGTGAATATCAAGTGATTAAGGTACAAGTCGTGCACTATAAAGTACTATCATTTACGAGCGACACAAAGTGTCGAATATAGGCGCCACAATAAAGTGACGAATACGGGCGACACGAAGTGTCGAATACAGGCGCCACAATAAAGTGACAAATACGGGCGACACGAAGTGTCGAATACAGGCACCACAATAAAGTGACGAATACGGGGGACACGAAGTGTCGAATACAGGCGCCACAATAAAGTGACGAATACGGGCGACACGAAGTGTCGAATATAGGCGCCACAATAAAGTGACGAATATGGGGGACACGAAGTGTCGAATACAGGCGCCACAAAAAAGTGACGAATACGGGCGACACGAAGTGTCGAATACATCTTAAACTTATAATAGTATACCACAATATAATCCAACTCAATATTCTATTACCAAGGGCAAACTTTAAAACAATTCTTGCAGTAATGACAGGTAACCTAAATTCCATACATACATTTATTTTATCATATAAAACATCTTCATAATGGAGCAGTTCATACTCCAATATGTTCAATAACTTTTCGTGGTATACTGTCATTTAAAACTATATCGAATAACTTGTCATGAAGATCTCATACTATAAAATATATGTAAGCATAAAGAATATGCTTATTACTATACACTTACTTAATTCGAGTCTAACATTGCCAAATAAAATACTAATGTTTGCCATATATCTCGTTTTGGGTTCTTAGTGACCATTTTGAACATTTGGCAACTATTCTTGCCTTCATTTTCAATTCTTCCATTTTAATCCTTTACTTTCTCATTCTTGCCAAAATGGTCATTTTTCATCAATTCAAGCTAATTTGATCATAATTTCAACAGTTTACAAACCAGTCTCCCTTCAAAACAAAATTTCCAAAACCATATCCTTATTTCCTCAAATATCCAAATAGGTCCCTAAACTTTTTCAAATATTCAATTTGGTCCCAAAATGCTAAAATAAGCTTCTAATATCACAATTCCACTATTTTCAACACTAAAATAATTTTTGACGAATTAGTCCTAAATTTCTTGAAAATGCCGAAATGGTTCTCAACATTTATAAAATATATAATTTGGTCCCAAATTGTCAATTCAAGCTTGAAACATCATTTTCTATTCATTTCCATCATTAATTAAATTTTGACAATTTAGTCCCTAAATTTTCCCAAGTTGTCGAATTGGTCCTTCATTATTCAAAATTGATTTTTGATCCAATTAGCATTCTAATATGCTAAAATAAACTTTTCATAACAAATACATCATTTCCCCCATAAAATAAAAATTCAAGAATAATTCCCCCAAATTTTCAACATTTTCAAATTGGTCACTAAATTTTCCAAATGGGGATTTTTCATTCTAATATCAAAATTAAGCTTCTTGAATCACAAATACTTCAATTTCACCATCAATTCCATAACCCTAATTGAAACCTTAAATTTCAAAATTAGGGTTTATTACTTTCAACATGAAATTAACTTGATTTCAAGCTTGTTTTCGTCAAAACTAAGCTTAATTCATCATCTACTACTTAAATTCAATCATAATCCATGAAACCCTAATTTCTCTCTCTTTAAACCCTAATCCAATACTTCATAATTCCATGAAATTTTACTATCAAAATGTAGAGAATGAAGAGTATATCACTTTACCTCAAAAACCTCGCTTGAATTCTTGATCAAATGCCTTGAAATTGAGCTAGAATTTTTTTTGAATATTTTCCCTCAACCTTTCTCTCTTGTTCGAAAGTTTGAAGAAAGGATGAACAAATTTGTTCATCTTTTTGACTTATTAAATCCAATATATAATCATAAAATGCCACATGTCCATTTAAAAATGAATTTTAAATTTAATTTTCTCTTTCCAAAAATACCCTTTTAACTAAATGGAAATTACAATTAGTTCAAATTTATGCCACTCCATTACTTTTGAACTAGGTTGGTTCCAATCCATCCGGTCATCGTCATTAAATAATCATAAAATATTATTTATGATTTTTGTTCGATCTAATTTCCCGATTTTCACCTTTTACGATTTTTCATCTATCGAACTATCAACTCTAATCCAGGAATCATATATTTCCCTAATTCCATGAATAAATTCATATTTTCATATAAAATCCTCCATTTAATAAAGTTAAACTTAGAAATTTAACTCGATCCAAAAATATCGATAATTACCCGAAATCTCTATCGGGTATCATCTTTCTTGAAAATCCTGCATTAAGCATTTATACGAATCTTTCGCACTTCTTCTGAGTCCTTTCTACTAATCAAAATACTGTTATGTGACACTTCCCAAAATGTCACCCAAAACTTTTTCTCTAGTCTGAGCACGTTTAACAATTTTATCGATAAAAATTTTATATTTTCTACTGCATTCTAACCTCCAAAACAATTACCAAAAATCCTTATTCTGATCGAATTTATCCTCATACTGAATAAAAATCATCTTTGGGAAAATTTACACTTGGGTCCCTAAACTTTTACCAATCTTTCATTTTAGTCATTAACTTTTATCTTTTGTCATTTTGGTCACTAAGTTAGCCTCAGGCCAAAACCTTAGTACTAAATGACCCTTATATAACTTAGTAAAATTTTTGGGGTATTACACAAGGTCTAAGTGATCCAAGGACAAGACTATTTGAGTATGAACTCGATTTTTGGTTTTCAGTTAATAAGGCAATGTGTTCACCATGGATTTTGGGATATGTAATTCTATTTTCCCTAGTTTTGAGCATGTATAATGCTGTGATTTTGGATTTTGATTGATGTTGTTATGCATTTTGTGCATCGTTACCTATGGTTGATGTTATGTGGTTACCTATGTGAGCATCTAGATGATTTTACTTGGATGACATGCTTTGATGAACTTAACATGTTGAGTATGGTATTGAAGTGATGTTGTTATGATGCTTGTGCTGGTAAACGTTTGTTTGAGCATTTTGGTATGCTTGGTGAAGTGTTTTAGGAAGCATGCCTCTAGAGTAATCCATATGGTAGCATAAGCTTGTTTTGTTGCCAAATCATGGTGCAAGTGTTGATATATGTATTGATGAATGTTTATTTTCATGTATGCAAGTTGCTAGGATCTAAATACATCTAGATTTGAGTGAAAATCAGAGGAAAAATGACATTATAGGCCTACGCGTACCGATACGCAGGGGACCGTATCGGTACGGCTAGGCAAAACAGATCAGTCAATATCAGTACGGGTATTTGAATACCGGTATAGATAAGCAAATTAAGCTTGGTGTACCAGTAAGGGGTAAGGTGTATCGATACGGGAACTCGTTACTAGAAAGTTACTTTTAGGGAAAACCCCGTGTACTGAAACTCCTAGGGCTCGTATCGATACAGCTTTATTTATTTGGCAAGCTGACGTGGCGTACCGATACGATACAATGTGTACCGGTATGAGTGGCTACACCGTATCAATACGGCTGTGTTCGTATCGGTACATGTGGCAGTTTTTACAGGTAATGTCACAGATTCCAGCTTGTTTTCTTGCGTTTTTGTCCTTGAGTACTAAGGATGTAATTACATGAGCATGACTAATCATTTTGACCTAAATTTCGATATATGGGCATGGAAATGGAATAATTGAGGATTTGTAACCTTAATTTCAATTTTGGTCCTATAATTTAAAGTATTTATGTTTTAGTCCTCATAAATAATGTGATGCAATTAGCTACCTTTCTGTGATTCGTTTCTTTCAAAAATTCACCGCTGCAAGTATGTACATGTAAGGTTAATAAATTGATTCTAGTCAAGATAAACAAATGGACTAACTTTTCATAACCTTTCTCCGGTTTGCTTCGGCAAACCTAATATAGTTCTCTCGATTCAGTCAGGCGACTAGGTCGAGTCGAGGGGGTTACATTTGTTGGTATCAGAGCCAGGTTACGAAAGGTTGGGATGTCATTTTTTTATTGTATATCATTTTTTGTTATGCTCAGTGCTTGTATATTTATATGATATTTGATTTACATCATGTAAGGTTAATAAATTGATTCTAGTCAAGATAAACAAATGGACTAACTTTTCATAACCTTTCTCCGGTTTGCTTCGGCAAACCTAATATAGTTCTCTCGATTCAGTCAGGCGACTAGGTCGAGTCGAGGGGGTTACATTTGTTGGTATCAGAGCCAGGTTACGAAAGGTTGGGATGTCATTTTTTTTATTGTATATCATTTTTTGTTATGCTCAGTGCTTGTATATTTATACGATATTTGATTTACATCATGTTGGTGTATGAATTGGGAACGCATTGCCTATTACCAAGGTTTTAAAATGTTTTATAATATGGTCTTGGATCCTTTGCCTTTATGTTAGCCGGACTTTAATGTGTTTTGATTTTTTTGTTAGCATGGCTCGACGTGAGTGCATGGGATGTTGAGGCTGGTGGTGGACCTCAAGCTCATCAAGTGCCAGCGTTTGATGATTTAACTTCGTTAGTTCAGGCAATAACGGGAGCTTTCCAAGCAACGATGGCTGGAGTGCATGCGTAGGCACCGGTACCTGCTGTGGTCGTTAACCCAGGGTTACCTTTGGAGCATCTTCGCGGTTTGGGAGGTATAGAGTTCAGGGGTTTGAGCCCCGAGGTAGCTAAATGATTGCTAGAGAATATGATTCATATTCTAAATCAGATGGGTTGTAATGATGAGCGCAAGCTGGGATGTATCGTGTCGTTGTTGCATGGTGATGCTTATCATTGGTGGGTGACCATAATTGCTAATATTTCGTATGCGGATGTAACTTGGGAGTTCTTTCGAAGAGCTTTCAAGAATAAGTATCTTGGTCCTCAGTATTTGGATGCGAGGAAACGTGAGTTTATGGCCTTGGAACAGGGCGACATGTCCTTGGTAGATTATGAGGTAAAATTTGTCCGTTTGAGTCAGTATGCCTTAGAGTTGGTTTTGGATGATCTTGAGTGGTGCAAAAGGTTTCGCTATGGGTTGGTGAAGGATATCAAAACTTACCTATTGGCTACGGACTACATAGATTTTGATGTGCTTGTAAACCGCACTAAGGATATTGAGCAGTCATTGAGGGTAACATGACAAGGTTCGTGCATGAGCTCGAATAAGCATGGGGTTGATGTTGGATCACATGCGCGATGAAAGTGGTGGCCATGGTAACCAAGGTGTTCGTATTATAGTTGAGTGTGAGCGTTGTGGTAGACGAAACGCGAGTGAGTGTTAGGGAAAGACCATGAGTTGCTGGATATGTAGATCTCTTGGTCACATGAAGCGTGACTGTCCTCGACTGCAAGTTTAGACAGCTAACCTAGTTGCATAATTTTAGTCATTGGACATTGCATTAATTGTGTTTCTTTCCACACTAATGTGATCTGAGCTTGAATTTTGTCCTAATTTTCTTTGATTGATTTTTGGGTTTACTGATAAAAAAGATATTTTTATTACCCTTTTACTGTTTTATTGTTAGACTTAAGCTCATAATAGTTGCATCACTAGTCATTCATGCAAATTCAATGTTTCCACCGAGCTTGATTACATAACTTGGTGATTTTTGTGGAAAAAGATGCTGCTTGAAGTTTTTTGTGTGTGTATGTGCGGGATCACTTGCCAAAGCAATGTTGAGCTAGTTGCCGTGGTAATGCATGAAGGAGACGCTGAGCTGGCCAGTTTTTGTCGACAAAGAAAAAATGCAATAGGGATGTCGAAATTAATGACTTTACAAGCCCAAGATGACATGGAGCAAGGCCCAAGCCCAAAGGAATTTGATTGCCATGCAGAGATTAAAGAAGAATTAAATTCCAAGAAGATAGGAGAAGTTCTAATAGGAATAAAATTATAATAAAGAATTATATTCTTTAAAGATAATTTAATTCCAACTCAAACTCCTCCTCAAAGAAGGACTTTGGCCTAGCCCTATAAATAGCAAGGAGATTTCGACAATCCATAAAGAGAGAGCAAGGGGGAAATTTCGACAAGAGAGCATTAGGGAATTTCGACTTCTTCTTCTTCTTTTTTTGCTTCTATTAGATTCATGGTTTGGGGATTATTCTTTGTATATCTTTTGAACCCAACCATGAACTAACTTGATCGGCTATGGTTATTGTGTTTTGTGGTTGTGAGAAACTATTGGTTTTTGTTTAGGTAATAAGAGTTTGTACTTTTCTATTTCAAGGTTTATTCATTCTTGATTCTTATTATTGTTTATGAGTGAATTGGGAGAGGATCTCGTGATTTCATCCATTTATCTAATATCGGGAGAGTTAGATTCAAGAAACGAATGAATATGATCTTTATTCAATCCAATGATGGTGAAGATTAATCCGCTTAGGAATAAGTTAAGGATTTCAACGGCTAAGAGGAGTGCAAGATTGGTTGTTGTTCACCCTTGATTCACGCAGGATGTATTATCAAGGCATGCACAAGTAGCTAGAGTTTCGACTTAGGGATAAGAAGAAACCATTGAAGAACGCCCGCCAACCTTGAAGTTGCTGCCCACGCCCAAGTAGTTGCCCAACTAGTCGCCTGTGCAACCATCAATTAGTTGCCAAGGCAACCCCACAGTAAGTCGCCACGGCAAATCGAGTTGCCCGCGCACACTCTTTTACCAAGACAATCCAATCGGCTATCACACCTCAACTCACGATAACCTAGCCTATCTCTCTCAATCGATCTCATCTTTTCTTTTACTTTATTGCTTTCTAGTTTAGTTATTAGTTAAACTCCTTTAATTGTGTTTTTACTTTTCACAAAAGCAAGAATTTAAGCAAAGTGGCCCAAACCAATCCTCGTGGAGACGATACTGATACTCATATCACTTTATTACTTGCGACGTGTGTATACTTGCACAATTGCGTAGCACTTATCACACGCAACAAGTTTTTGGCGCCGCTGTCGGGATTGGCAATTGGTGTTAGTTGTTTTTGTTATTGCATTTTTTTCTCTTAATTTTACTAACTTTTCTTTTGTTTGTTTTATCAAAAAAAAATTAGGTGCGCTACAAGTTAAGGAACATCAACATGTCGGGAAATAAAACCAATCTATTCGAGAGATGATGTTGGAAGATATGAATCAATTCAATCAAGAGTTCCTTGCACCCTTTGATGATTACCTATACCAACCGAGAAAAGCCCAAAGAACTTATACCATGGAAAATCTTGTGCTATGTGTGGAGAACATCATGTGTTTGAAAATTGCCTCACATTTTCGGTGCATATAACTACATGGAGGACCAGAGGGAACCAAAGAGCAAAATTCTTCATGGTATGATCAAAAAGCTCAAATTTTTTTTTTACCATAACAATTTTGCCAGAAAAATGATATGCCATGGCAATGTAGTCCTTTTCAAGAGCATTCCAATTCCTTGAGGAAACGTTACTAGCTTCATTGGCTAGACTTGACGGATCAATTGAAGAGATTCGAGAGCTATCAAAATCTATGGATACGAGGATAACTCAATGGGATGCAACCTTAGGGATTCAAAGATCAATTGGGAGATCCACATATGTCATGGATAACATGCACCAACAATTCATTCCTAGGGATACCGACGTCCTAAGGCAAGAGGATAAGGAGCAATGCAAAGAAATCTCTCCGATGTGTGAGGAACAACTAGAACCTCAAAGTCAAGAGGATGCCAATGAGAGAGACTGCCCAACACATGATGAGCATGAACAACAAATTGCCTCGGCAATGATTGAGGAGCCCGAATGCAGCAATGCCGCGACAACACTCAAAGTGAAGCCGAGAACAATAATACTACAAAGAAATTCTAAGGAACCCGATGCCCGTAAGGTTACAACGTTGATGTTGAAGCAGAATCTATAGATTGCTCTCATCTACAATTGCCACGGCAATTACTCGACCACATACAAGATCAACGAGATGATAATACTTTGCCAATGGAATATGAGCAGGTAATAGTTGAACCTTTTGAATTCTTTAAAAACTCACCTCGTCCCATTGCGTATATGTCTTGAGGAACCGAGGTTGGTAGATTTGAAGCCATCAAATCTCTACCGATGGAGATGTTTGAGAGGCCAAAAGAAAAAGGTGTTTGGATTCATAAAGCTCTTCGTAAAATTGATTCTTCCCTTGACTTAGAGAAAAATTTGACAACTGATTGCCACGGCAATTGGCTTGAGCAAAGAATTGCCACGACAACAAAGGCTACATCCAACCATGATAGAAGTCGACAAGAATGAGGTAATTGAATGGTTGAGAATGGATATAATTTTTCCTATTAATATATTTGTGCCTTCAGAATAGTAGCAAGGTGGAGAGTATACATGGACTACAAGCGAACAAAGAAGAAAGACACCTCCACCATGGTAACGCAAAAAAGGGAGTAGTGGCAAGCACATTTGCCAAACTCTTTTTGGGCAATATTATCACCCGATGGAGGGTGCGGATGGACTATAAGAAGTATCGAAAACGGCAACCTTCAACACCGCAACAACTCCTAATACGCACGCCTCGCAACCATGGACGCCAAGACGCCTCGGCAAACCCCGACGCCGGCAACCATGGATGTGCATGCCTCGGCAACCCTCGACGCCACGGCAACTACCGATACATTTATTTTTATTTTTATTTTTTTTTGAACTATTTTGTTCTATTATTTTTTGTTATTTTTTCTTTTATTTTTTAGGATATATTTTATTTTTCTTCATTATCTTTAGTTTCCGTGTTTTCTTTATTTTCTTTTCCACAACAAGACTCACAACCACCATGATAAGGAAATTTATCACCACTACTCGCCACAACAACCACAACGGAAATCAAGCGATGCCTGTGCAACAACAATGGCTTCGCAACTATCGATGCACATGCAAGTAAACCTGCATCGGCAAACATGGACCAAATCAAGGCAATGCTATTCACGCGGTACTAGCCTCAAGCATTCAACCACCGACCGAAAATTGAATCAAGCAAACGGCACGAAGGAAACTCATCAATCGAGGTGACGACCTCTCTCGACTAACTCATTTCATTTAGTTTCTTTTAAATTTTGTTTCACTTTTACATGCATTGAGGACAATGCTTCTCTCGAGTTTGGGGGTGTTGGTTTCTAGTTAGTTTCATATTTAGTTGCATTCATCTTTAGCAATCACATATAGGTTGCATATGTTACTTGCCATGCCTTTAATTTGATTTAATTGCTTAAGACTTGTTGAATATCCAATGATGAATTTTTGCCACTGTATTTAATTGAAATAACCTTTAATTTTAGGATTGCATGAAAAGAACTTGGAGTTTTACTATGATGCTGAATTTTTTTACACGGTTGTGGGTTGTTGATTCAAAGAAACTTAGTGAACTTAGGTTGCTTAAAATTTGGGTAAATTTAAAATTGAAAATTAAAAGTTAATTTCTTGCTAGAGGTGCCCAAAACTGCTCTAGTAGTAAAAATACACTTTCTTGCTAGAGGTGCCCGAAACTGCTCTAGTAGTTAATGCACATTAAAGAATCGCTAGAGGTGCCCAAAATTGGCTCTAGTCGACTAAAATAAAATGAGGAATTGCTTACTTTGCTAGAGGTGCCCAAAATTGGCTCTAGTGAAAATAAAAATAAATACCCCGATAATTGAATTAATAAAAGCCTGTAGTTCACATAGAATCTTGAAAATCAACTTGTTCACAACTACGCACACACATTGTCACGAGCACTATAGTTTGGTTCCGGTAATTTTTGTGTTATCCGAAAAATTAAAAGGTGATCATACTTTGTGCCACGGTTCCGAGGTTTGAATTCAAGTTTGAAGCATGTCTTTGATGATTAAAGTCTTGGCGTGTAATTGTTAGTTTGCATTGCTTGAGGACAAGCAATAGTTCGAGTTTGGGGGCGTGATAAGTGTTCAAAAGTACTATTTTTATTACCCTTTTACTCATATTATTGTTAGACTTAAGCTCATAATAGTTGCATAATTAGTCATTCATGCATTAATTCATGTTTCTTTCCACCGCTGAGCTTGATTACATAACTTGGTGATTTTTGTGGAAAAAGATGCTGCTTTGGTGTGTTTTTGTGTGTGTATGTGCAGGATCACTTGCCAAAGCAATGTTGAGCTAGTTGCCAATGTGGTAATGCATGAAGGAGACGCTGAGCCAGACGCCATGCCAGCATGGCATTTGGCATTTGTCGAAAAGAAAAAATGCAATAGGGATGTCGAAATTAATGACTTTACAAGCCCAAGATGACATGGAGCAAGGCCCAAGCCCAAAGGAATTTGATTGCCATGCAGAGATTAAAGAAGAATTAAATTCCAAGAAGATAGGAGAAGTTCTAATAGGAATAAAATTATAATAAAGAATTATATTCTTTAAAGATAATTTAATTCCAACTCAAACTCCTCCTCAAAGAAGGACTTTGGCCTAGCCCTAAAATAGCAAGGAGATTTCGACAATCCATAAAGAGAGAGCAAGGGGGAAATTTCGACAAGAGAGCATTAGGGGAATTTCGACTTCTTCTTCTTCTTTGCTTCTATTAGATTCATGGTTTGGGGATTATTCTTTGTATATCTTTTGAACCCAACCATGAACTAACTTGATCGGCTATGGTTATTGTGTTTTGTGGTTGTGAGAAACTATTGGTTTTTGTTTAGGTAATAAGAGTTTGTACTTTTCTATTTCAAGGTTTATTCATTCTTGATTCTTATTATTGTTTGCGAGTGAATTGGGAGAGGATCTCGTGATTTCATCCATTTATCTAATATCGGGAGAGTTAGATTCAAGAAACGAATGAATATGATCTTTATTCAATCCAATGATGGTGAAGATTAATCCGGCTTAGGAATAAGTTAAGGATTTCAACGGCTAAGAGGAGTGCAAGATTGGTTGTTGTTCACCCTTGATTCACGCAGGATGTATTATCAAGGCATGCACAAGTAGCTAGAGTTTCGACTTAGGGATAAGAAGAAACCATTGAAGAACGCCCCGCCAACCTTGAAGTTGCTGCCCGACGCCCAAGTAGTTGCCCAACTAGTCGCCTGTGCAACCATCAATTAGTTGCCAAGGCAACCCGTTGTGTAAGTCGCCACGGCAAATCGAGTTGCCCGCGCACTCTTTTACCAAGACAATCCAATCGGCTATCACACCTCAACTCACGATAACCTAGCCTATCTCTCTCAATCGATCTCATCTTTTCTTTTACTTTATTGCTTTCTAGTTTAGTTATTAGTTAAACTCCTTTAATTGTGTTTTTACTTTTCACAGTGCAGTAACTTAAGCAAAGTGGCCCAAACCAATCCCTGTGGAGACGATACTCGATACTCATATCACTTTATTACTTGCGACGTGTATACTTGCACAATTGCGTAGCACTTATCACACGCAACATTTACTCATTCATATATTTAAGTGAGCATGCATCATTGTTGAATGTTCCTATTGAGATCTTGGATGTTGGCATGTTAGTAACTAGTTCTTTTGGGGAAACGGTTACAACTAGGAGGTTGTATAGGTGTTGTCCTTTGACAGTGCATGGTCATGAGTTTACTGTAGATTTGATGGAATTGTCATTTCATAGTTTTGATGTTATTTTGGGTATGGATTGGTTAAGTGAGCACAAGGCGGTGGTGGATTATGAGTCCAAAAGGATTTCTCTAAAGTTGGCTGATGATTGTGAAGTTTTGGTGGTTGGTGAGAATGTGAAATTCTTGGCCAATGTTGTTTCGGCGACTCAAGCGGAGAAATTGATGGTTGCCAAGCTTACTTGGCTATTGTTATGAATCCGAAAGTCAAGAGTGTTCGGTTGCATGGCATTCAAGCTATATGTAATTATTCTAAAGTTTTTCCTAAAGAGTTGCTGGGTTTACCTCCGAATAGGGAGGTGGAATTTCGTATTAAGAAGTACGATGGTACAACTCCGGTATCTATTGCTCCATATCGGATGGCACCGAAGGAGTTGAAAGAGCTAAAATCGTAACTTCAGGAGTTGTTAGATCATGGGTTCATTCGACCGAGTGTTTCTCCTTGGGGTGCTTTGGTTCTCTTTGTGAAGAAGAATGATGGATCGATGCGTCTATGCATTGATTATCGCTAGTTGAATAAGTTGACAGTGAAGAACAAGTATCCGTTGCCACAGATTGATGACTTGTTTGATCGGTTTCACGGGGCTGCGGTGTTTTTAGAGATAGATTTAAGGTCGGGGTATTACCAGTTGAAGGTGAAAGATATGGATGTTTATAAGACTGCGTTTTGTATGAGGTACGAGCATTATGAGTTTCTAGTTATGTTGTTTGGTTTGACAAATGCCCGGCTGCTTTCATGGACATGATGAATAGAGTGTTTCATTAGTACCTTAACCAGTTTATGGTGGTTTTTATCGATAATATACTTGTGTACTCTCGTACCGAGGAGGAACATGATCGGTATTTGCAGATCGTGTTGCAAGTGCTGAAGGATAATCAGTTGTATGCCAAGTTGAGTAAGTACGAGTTTTGGCTCAGAGAGGTGATGTTTCTTGGACATGTGGTATTCGCAGAGGGTATTCGTGTTGATCCACAGAAAATTGAGGCTATTCTCAATTAGAAACAACCTAAGACCGTATCGAAAATGCGTAGTTTTCTTGGGTTGGCGGGGTATTATCACCGTTTTGTGGAGGGGTTTTCTAGTATTGCGGCCCCGTTGACGAAGTTGATGCAGAAGAGTGTTCTTTTTGTGTGGACGGAGAAGTAACATAGGGTTTTGAGAAGTTGAAGGAGGTATTGACTCATGCTCATATATTGATTCAACCAGAATATGGGAAAAAGTTTGTGGTTTATAGTTACGCATCATATTTGGCTTGGGTTGTGTGCTGATACAGGATGGAAAGGTTGTGGCCTATGCGTCGAGGTAGTTGAAGGTTCATGAGCGCAATTATCCAATTCATGATTTAGAGCTTGCGGCTGTGGTGTTTGCCTTAGAGATTTGGCGACACTACCTTTATGGTGAGAAGTGTGTGGTTTTTACAGATCATAAGAGTTTGAAATATTTGATGTCTCAAAAGGATTTCAACCTTAGGCAACGAAGGTGGATGGAGTTGCTTAAGGATTATGACTTGACAATTGAGTATCATCCTAGAAAAGTCAATGTTGTTGCGGATGCGTTGAGTCGTAAGGTTGCGGTTGAGCTTAGGACGATGTTTGCAAGGTTGAGTGTGACGCGGGAAGGTGGGTTGTTGGCTGAATTGCAAGTTAAGCCTACGTTGTCACAGATGATTAAGGCTAAGCAACCGTTTGATGATTATTTGGTTCCTCATGTTAAAGACATAGCGGATGGTAATCCGATGGATTTTCATTTTGATAATGATGGTGTTCTGTGTTTTAAGGGTAGAATAGTGGTGCCGAAAGTCCCGAAGCTCAGACATTCTATTTTGATGGAGGCACATTCTAGTCCTTTTGCTATGCATCCGGGTAGTACCAAGATGTATCGAGATTTGAAGGAAATGTACTATTGGGTTGGTTTGAAAAAGGATATGGCAGAGTTTGTGTCCAAGTGTATGGTGTGTCAGCGGGTTAAAGCTGAACAACAGTTTCCATCCGGGTTGTTGCAACCGTTGAGAATTCCGAAATAGAAATAGGAGAGAATCACCATGAACTTCGTAGCAGGGTTGTCGTTAACACTGGTTAAAAAAGATTCTATTTGGGTGATTGTTGATCGGTTTACAAAGTGTGCACATTTTCTGCCAGTGCATACGACGTACACCTTGGACAAGCTAGCGGATTTGTATATAGCTGAGATTGTACGTTTGCACGGGGTACCAAATACTATTGTTTCGGATAGAGATCTGAGGTTCACGGTAAGGTTTTAGAGATGTTTACATCAGGCTTTGGGTTTGAGGTTGAGTTTTAGTACCGCGTATCATCCTCAGACAAATGGACAGTCTGAGCGTGTTATCCAGGTCTTTGAGGATATGTTGAGGTGTTGTATTATTGAGTTTTAAGGAACCTGAGAGAAACATTTACCTTTGGTTGAGTTTGCTTATAATAACAGCTATCAAGCGAGTATTCATATGGCATCGTATAAGGCATTTTATGGCTGGAGGTGTCGTACGCCCTTGTGTTGGGCTGAGGTAGGGGAAAAGCATGTTTCCTTGCCACATGTGTTGAAGAACAGGGATGAAAAGGTAAAGCTTGTGTGTGATCGCTTGAAAGTGGCTGCGGATCGGCATAAGTCTTACTCAAATTTGAAGCATGGGGAAATTGAATATGCGATGGGCGATCGTGTGTTCTTGAAAGTGTCACCGTAGAAGAAGGAGATGAGGTTCGGACGTAAGGGTAAGCTTAGTTCGAGGTTTATTGGACCATATAATATCGTGGAGTATGTGGGTCTCGTGGTTTATCGGTTGAGGTTGCCTCCCGAGCTTCAGAAAATACATGATATGTTTCGTGTATCTATGCTATTGAGGTATCGGTCGGATCCTTCACATGTTATGTCGGTGGAGCATATTGAGTTGAGACTGAATTTATCTTTGGATGAGGAGCCGGTGGAAATTCTTGATTGCAGTAGCAAGGTTCTGCGTGGTAAGACGATAAAACTGGTTAAAGTTTTGTGGCCACATCGAGGTGTCAGGGAAGCCACTTGGGAAAGCAAGGCGGATATGTTAGAGCAATTTCCGCATCTTTTTCCTCCATGTAAATTTTGAGGACGAAACTTCTTAAGAGGGGGAGAGTTGTAACGCCCCGGTTTTTGGCTTAGCGGTTTTAAGGATAGTTAATCGGTTCGGTGGACCGAGTTAGAGATTCGAGTCAAATTTGGGAGCAAATATTTTTCTAAAAGATAAAAATATGGAAAAAGGTTTAAAAATCATATTTTAATATATTAAAAATATTGGAGAAACCAATTTTGGAAAATGAGCTTTGGAATGGTGACATTTTGGCTAATGACCAAAATGCAATTTTTGAAAACTGTTTTTTAAAGGGGATTGTTTTGTAAAGAGTCAAAACTTTGAATCTTTAAGGAGCTATTTTACCATGTGGTCTAATCTGAGTTTTCTTTTAATTGGATTACCTTTAAAAGGGTTTTAATTAAGGAAATTAAAAAGGATTTAGTTAAAAGGTAGTTATTTTTCCAAATCACAATTTGACGTAACTTTCTTCCTCTCATATTTTCTCTCAAAATACTTTCAGCCAAACACTCTTTTTTTATCAGAGATTCAAGGTAATGATCTTGTTTCTTAACTCTTTGATTTGCTAAATGATTCTTTAATTTGTTTTTCCAAAAATCTTATTGAATCTCATTGTTTTTCAATACGAAAACATCCAATTAAGGGGAAACTCACTCATTGGAGCTAAGTTTCGTTCTTCTCTAATGAAAGGTTCTTTACTGAAATTCCCAAGTTCCTGACTCTTTACATATGTTTTCCAATAGGTTTTAATTAGTTAATTATGGAATTTTGCTTAATTGAGGTTTAATTAATGGATCTTGTGATTTTCGAGTTGGATCTATTTTTCCAGTGTTGAGGATTGATTTAAATCTTATTTTGGATGTATTATAATGTGGATAAGTTTTTTTATAATAGAATCCCGGAATTGGTTGAATCTCTAATAGTTTAGGTTGTTAGCCAAAGGTGTTTGGTTATTTTTGGAGTGTAATCTTTGCTGGAAGTAAAAGGATGTTGTGAAAGTGTTTTTAGATATCAATTGATGAAGTTTGATGAATTGAGTCTTTATAATAAGGCTGGGTTAAGATTTAGAAGTGTTTGAGGTTGATTTCGGTAAGTTTCAGATGAGTTGTGAGTGGGCATCTTGAGAGCTACAAGATTTTGGTTTGAAACAGAGAGTTGGATGCATTTTAATGCATGTTTCCTCTGGTTTTGTGTGGCCAAAACAGGTGATAATCAAGGTGTAGCATCTTGAGGTGGTTTGAGGCTTGCTGGTAGCTTGTTTCGCGGTAGCAATCAAGGGGAAGTGAAATCGGTGAGTGAAAACGGTCTTAAAATTGAAAGTGGTTTTGGAAGTTTAGGTTAAGTTTGAAACACTTACCTACGCTTGGAATTAAGTTTCCCCCCTTTGCTCTTTAATATCGGTTCGGATATAAGCATGTGTGATTCATGTTTTGATCGTAAACATGGTTTGTTTTACCTACTGTAAATGCAAGATTTTTAAGTACATATGCAGTGGCTTAAAAGTATATTAAATGATAGTAAGCATTGGTTTTTATTCTGGTCGAGAATGTGATATTGCTATGGCAATGTGATTTTCATATGTGGGGATTTTGTGTAATGCATTGTAAAACAGTGAGTAAATGGTTTTGTAAATGATATATTGGCTATGCGACAAGGTGAGAAAATATTCGAATATAGTTGGCATGCCATAGGATAAAGTGCACTATAATATGTTAAAAATCGATCGTGGTTAAGAGTCCTTGAGGTATAGCGGTCGGCTACTCGGACTATGTTGTTATCACTTGGGTTGAGCGGTCGGTTCCCCTTCTTGATGTAAAGCTTGCGGTCGGCAAGGTTGTAAACTCATGAAGTCGGCATGGGGTAGTCTTGATGATGGACGGTCATTAAGGGAGATCCGTGTATCCGATGTGTAAAGTTAACGGTCGGTTAACTAAGGATTAGCGTTCGACTAATAAAGGATAGTGGTCGACTATCCAGGGTCACTATAATTGCCAATATATGAGATTTCTTATGTTGAACCTATTTTTAATGTTTTTGAATTTAAGCATGGTATATGAATTAATGCTTTGGGATTTAAGCATGTCAAATTGTTTTAATGCTTTAGTCGTAAGCATGGGTTGAAAGCAAGTGTTGACCTTCAAGGTTTTAATTGCATTATTGTTTTATGAGCATTCTCACTAAGCAAGTGTGCTTACGCTCTCTTTTCCCAATGATGCAGAACATTAAAGCTTTGAGGCAGCAAAGGCAAGGTCTAAGTGATCCAAGGACAAGACTATTTGAGTATGAACTCGGTTTTTGGTTTTCGGTTAATAAGGCAATGTGTTCGCCATGGATTTTGGGATATGTAATTCTGTTTTCCCTATTTTTGAACATGTGTAATACTGTGATTTTGGGGTTTGATTGATGTTATTATGCATTTTGTGCATCGTTACCTATGGTTGATGTTATGTGGTTTCCTATGTAAGCATCTAGCTGATTTTGCTTGGATGACATGCTTTGATGAGCTTAACATGTTGAGTATGGTATTGAAGTGATGTTATTATGATGCTTGTGCTGGTAAACATTTGTTTGAGCATTTTGGAATGCTTGGTGGAGTGTTTTAGGGAGCATGCCTCTAGAGTAATCTATATGGTAGCATAAGCTTGTTTTGTTGCCAAATCATGGTGTAAGTGTTGATATATGTATTGATGAATGTTTATTTTCATGTATGCAAGTTGCTAGGATCTAAATGCATCTAGATTTGGGTAAAACATCAGAGGAAAATGACATTACAAACCTATGTGTACTGATACGTAGGGGACCGTATCGGTACGGCTAGGCAAAACAGACCAGTCAGTATCGGTACCTATACGAGGTAAAGTGTATCGGTACGGGAACTCGTTACAAGAAAGTTACTTTTGGGGAAAAACCTGTGTACCGGAACACCTAGGGCTCGTATCGGTACGGTTTTATTTATTTAGCAAGCTGACGTGGTGCACCGATACGATACACTGACGTGGTGCACCGATACGATACACTATGTACCGGTATGAGTGGCTACACCGTATCGGTACGGGTGGCAGTTTTTATTGGTGATGTCATGGATTCCAGCTTTTCTTTCTTGCGTTTTGGTCCCTTAGTGTTATGGATGTAATTACATGAGCATGGCTGATCATTTTGACATGAATTTCGATATGTGGGCATAAAAATGGACTGATTGAGGATTGGTAACCTTAATTTCAATTTGTGTCCTATAATTTAAAATATTTATGTTTTAGTCCTCGTAATGAATGTGATACAATTGGCTGCCATTCTGTGATTCGTTTCCTTTGAAAATTCACTGCTGCAATTATGTACATGTAAGGTTAATAAATTGCTTCTAGACAAGATAAAAAATAGACCGGTTGTTAAGTGTGTAAAAGTAATATATTCTTACCCTATTTACTCCTAATTATTGCTAGACTTAGGCTCATTTTAGTTGCATATTTAGTCATTCATGCATAATTTCATTGTTTCCTTCATTGACATGCTTGATTACATAAATTGGTTGATTTTCGTGGAAAAAGGTACTGCTAGTGTGTGTTTTGTGTGTGCAGGATCAAATCGCCCAAGTGAGTAGGAAATTGTCGAAGCAATTGTCGCGGCAATTAAGGGCAAGAAGATGTGGCTGCCGATTTTGAGGGATTAAATTCTAGAAGATTTGATATTCAATGAAGATATCCAAAGGAGATTAATTCCCAAAAGTTCAAAAGGAATATTTGGAAAGCAAATAAATAAAAGAGATATATCTCTTTTACATTCAATGTCAATTTAAACTCATACTTTCCAAATATAATTTAACCTAGCCATCCTCTATTTAAAGGAGGCAAGCCGTCACAAGCAAGGGTAGTCAAATTTGGGAGATGAGATAAGAGGCTGTCGAAATTTTTCTTGATCTTTCTTGTGTTTATTTTGCACCAAGCCATGAACTAAATTTAATTGACTTGGGTTATTGTGTTTTGTGGTTGTGAGAAGTTTGGATTTTGTTCAAGTTTTTGAGTTGCAATTCAATTTCAAAGTTTTTTCATTCTTGGTTCTTAATATTGGTTGCGAGTGAATTGGGAGAGGATCTCGTGATTTCAATCATCTATTTATCTAATATCGGGAGAGTTAGATTCAAGAAACTAATGAGCATGGTTTTCATACAAACGGAAGTTGGTGAAGACTAATTCGGCTTAGGGATAAGTTACGAATTTCAACTGCTAAGAGGAGTGCAAGATTGGTTGTTGTTCACCCTTGGTTCACGCAGGGATGCATTATCAAGACGTGTGCAATTAACAATATTTCGCGTTAGGGATAATGAGGAATCATTGAAGAACGCTTCACCAAACTTTGAAAGTGGATGCTCACTTGCCCAAGCAATTGCGGGAGCATTGCCCAGGCAATCCGATCAGATAACACGAGGAAATTGCCCTGGCTACCGACGAGGCAACACGGCATAATTGTCTTGGCAATTGCAACCAAATTTCCCTGGCAATTGACTAGGCAATCGGAACAGAATTGCCCTGGCAATCCGGCTGCACTCAATCACCACGACGATCCATTCGATTATCACCCTACGACTCACGATAACCGTCCTACTCTCTCTCATTTGATTACATCTCTTCTTAATTTACTTGTTTCTTTTACTTTATTCATCAAAATCAACTTCTATTATCACTTGTGTTTTTATTTTTACAGTGCAAGAAGTTAGATTCATGAAGTAGCATCAATCCCTGTGGAGACGATATCTATTCTATACTATAACTTGCGACGTGCACACTTGCACCAATTGCGAAGCACTCTAACACGCAACAAGTTTTTGGCGCCATTGTCGGGGATTGGCAATAGCGACTTTGTTTTTAAATTCTTGCACCTTTATTTCTTTTTGTTTTTTTTTATTTACTTTTCGGTTTCAAGGGACTTACAATTTTGTTTTTGTATCTGTGTATGACCAGGGCGAGACCAACATCACCAGAATATCCGTTTGAACCCAAAATACAACGAGTTCTTCATAGGAGAAGACGTGAGCAAAGAGCAGTAATAGTAGATCCTATTGTCCCAGACGACAATCAAATAATGCAGCAATAGGAGGAGGAGCTCAAATCGAACAACCAATTCATGTCAAGAATAGACCAATGCGAGACTACCTAGAGGAGGATCTACACGGTCTCAATCCAGGAGTTATCACACCTGAAATAGAAGCTGCCCACTTCGAATTAAAACCTGTGATGTTCAACATGATCAACACAATTGGACAATTTGGAGGATCAGCCACTGAAGATGCTAGACAACATCTCAAATCATTCTTGGAAATTTGCAATTCATTCAAACTACAAGGAGTTCATGAGGATGTCCTAAGGCTGAAATTATTTCCCTATTCACTGAGGGATAGGGCAAAGACGTGGTTAAATAATATTCTATCCGGATCTATAGGATCTTAGATGGATTTATGTCGTGATTTCATTGCTAGATTTAGTTCTACAAATATGACCGATAAATTGCGTAGTGATATTACTTCTTTTCGGCAGGCGGACGATGAGTCTATGTACGAGGCGTGGGAGCGACACATAGAGCTTTTACACAAATGTCCCATGCACAGATTCCCATTATGGACAGAAGTGATGATGTTCTACAACTCAGTGAATACGCCAACAAGGATGATGCTAGACGCCTCAGCAAATGGCATACTACTTGATAAGTCACCTGAGGAGGCAATAGAGATTCTAAACCGTCTTGCCAAGAACGACTATCAATTCCCAACTACACGAAGAGGAATAGTCAGACGAAATGCCACGATAAATGAGTTTATTTCATCAGGATCAATTTCCGCACAATTGACCGCTTTAACCAATTTGGTTAAGAATATGCAGCGACCAAGCAACACACATGAGATCAAGGTAGTAGATTCAAATTGTGATTTATGTAATGGTGACCATGATTCTTCTGAGTGTTTACAGAACCCAGAATCAAGCTTTTATGTTGGAAACTACAACCGGAACAACAATGTAACGTCCAACACCTACAATCTAGCCTGGAGGAAGCATCCGAATTTCTAATGGAGCAATCCGAAAAATTCCCTCAATCAGAACAATCATAATGGACAAGCATCAGGATTCCAGTAGAACATGCCACGGCAACAGATGTCACAGCAACAATCAACACAATCTAGTTCTTTGGAAAATTCTCTTAATGTTTTTATGTTAAAATTGAATATTATATGGTTGAGAATATTAGTTTCATAAAAAAGGACTGACGCTTTCATTAATAGGACTGAGATGAGATTGCAAAATCAAGAGGCAGCCTTGAAATCATTGGAGACACAAGTAGGGCAACTCGCTCAAAACTTGAATACAAGACCTCTTGGCGGACTACCTAGCGATACTGAGGTCGCAGTGTAAGGTAATCATCACTCGGAGTGGTCAAAAGCTTGAAGAAGACACAAGGGAGAACACTCAACCAGCAGAACGATCTCATATGCAAAAAGACACTAAAATTGATGAAACGGCAATTGCCCTGGTAATTCCAACAACAATGTAGTTCTAATTACCCCGGTAATTCCTGATGTCCATACAGCCCCAATTGCCCCGGCAAATCTTGATGCCCGGGCAATTAATGATAAAAAGCTGAAACTAGACAAGAAGGAAGAGGAGATTCGAATTCCACCTCCATTCCCACAAAGATTGAAACGGCAGTAGCAAGAATATCAATTCAAGAAATTCTTAGACATCTTGAAGCAAGTTACATCAATTTGCCGTTGGTAGAAGCGATAGAGCAAATGTCGAACTACGCCAAGTTCCTTAAGGACATTGTCTCTAAGCGAACAAGGCTAGGTGAGTTTGAAAATGTGGCAGTGACAAAAGGATACATGGCAATGCTACACAACCACATGCCACCTAAACTTGAGGATCCAAGCAGTTTCACCATACCATGTGCTATCGAAAATCATTATGTTGGGAATGCCTTGTTTGATCTTTGTGCAAGCATAAACCTCATTCCAAAATCAGTCTTCCAACGATTGGGCATAGGGAAAGCGAGACCTACAACAGTTATACTGCAGCTTGCTGACAGATCTTACATGCATCCAGAGGGAAAAATTAAGGATATACTGGTAAGAGTTGATAAATTTATTTTTCCCGCTGACATTATTATTTTGGATTGTGAAGTAGTTGGGTTTGCTCTTATTATCCTTGGGAGGCCGTTCCTAGCAACATGATGGACCTTAATCGATATTGAAAAGGGAGAACTCACTATGAGGGTTAACGATCAGCAAGTAAAGTTGAATGTTTTTCAAACCCTCAAACATGCTGATGATCCAGATGAGTGTCAAGTCATCCAAGCTACCACCAAATTCAATTTTGTAATAGAGAAAGATTGCCTCGACAATTGCCTCGGCAATTGTATTGCCGAAACTGAAGAGATCAAAGAGCAAGAAGACAACGAGCAAGATAAAGCCAATTGGATAACAAGTCGTCCAGGTACGTACTTTGAATCATTGGATTACTCAGTTAAGAAAGGTAAAATCGAAAAACCCTCTATTGAGCAACCACCGATACTTGAATTGAAACCATTGCCAGGGCAATTAAAATATGCTTATTTGGGAAACAATAACACTTCGCCCGTGATAATTTCTTCTAAGTTGCAGCTTGAATAGGAAAGGAAATTGATTGATATGATAAAGCCGCACAAGAAGGCAATCGGATAGACAATTGCTGACTTGAAGGGAATTAGCCCGGTGGTATGTATGCACAAAATCCTTTTGGAGGATGATCATAAACTGACAATTGAGGCACAGAGGAGACTTAACCATGCTATGAAGGAAGTCGTGAGGAAGGAAATTATCAAGTGGCATGATGACGGTATCATATATCCTATCTCCGAAAGTACATGGGTAAGTCCGGTACAATGTGTATCGGAAAAGGGGGTATAACAGTGGTAAGTAATGAAAGCAATTAACTCATTCCAACTAGGACTGTGACCGGTTGGAGGTTTTGTATGGACTATCGAAAGTTTAAAAAAGCTACTAGAAAAGATCACTTCCCTTTACCTTTTATTGACCAAATGCTTAACCGTCTTGCAGGGAAATCTTTTTATTGTTTCCTTGATGGTTACTCAGGTTATAACCAAATTGCCATAGCACCGAATGATCAGGAAAAGACCACTTTTACATGCCCATATGGTACTTATGCATTTCGAAGGATGCTATTCGATTTATGCAATGCCCCAGCAACCTTTTAAAGATGCATGATGGCAATTTTCTCTGACGTGGTGGAAGACTTCATCGAAATATTCATGGATGATTTTTCGATATTTGGGGATAGTTTCGACAATTGCCTCGGCAAGTTGGAGAAGGTAATGTCATGATGTAAAGAATCTGACCTAGTGCTAAATTGGGAGAAATGCCATTTTATGGTAGACAAATGTATTGTGCTCGGCCATAAAATCTCATCCAAAGGAATAGAAGTGGATAGAGCTAAAGTGGACGTGATTGAGAGATTGTCACCACCAACTTCAGTCAAAGGAATCTGAAGTTTCCTCGGACATGCAGGTTTTTACAGAAGGTTTATTCATAATTTTTCTAAAATTTCTAAACCCTTGTGTAATTTGCTTGAACAGGATAAGGCTTTCAACTTTGATGAATCTTGTGCCACTACATTTGAAGCCCTGAAAAAGCAACTTGCTTCGGCACCTATTGTGGTACCACCCGATTGGACCCTACCTTTTGAACTTATATGCGACGCAGGTGATTACGTGGTAGGGGCTGTTTTAGGGCAGTGCAAAGGTAAGATTTTTCATGTAATTTACTACGCTAGTAAAACTCTAAATGACGCACAATCAAATCACGCCACCACGGAGAAAGAATTACTAGCGGTAGTCTTTGCATTCGATAAGCTTCGTTCCTACTTGATAGGTACTAAGGTAATTGTTCATACTGATCATTCGGCAATTAAGTACCTATTTGCTAAGAAAGATGCCAAACCTCGCTTAATTCGTTGGATTTTACTTTTACAAGAGTTTGACATTGAAATTAAGGACATGAAAGGAATAGAGAACCAGGTTGCCGATCACTTATCAAGGTTGGAAGAAGACAATGACGATTCAGACTCCCTGGAGATCCATGACATATTCCCGGATGAGCAATTACTAGTTGTCTTGGAAACTCCCTGGTATACCGATTTAGTTAATTTTTTGGTCAGTGGTATTTTGCCTTATGATTTTACTCACCAAGGAAAAAAACGGTTCCAACATGACGCTAAGCATTATTATTGGGATGAGCCTCTTTTGTTTAAACAATGTGCAGATCATGTGATAAGACGATGTGTTTCTGAGGAGGAACAAGACAATGTGCTTCGACAATGTCACTCTTCACCCTATGGAGGCCATTTTGCAGGAACACACACCGCGGCCAAAGTCCTACAATCCGGCTTTTATTGGCCTACACTTTACAGAGATGCTCCAGAATTTTACAAGCAGTGTGATCGATGTCAAAGAACGGGCAATATCTCTAGGCGACATGAGATGCCACTGTAGAATATCCTTGAAGTCAAGCTATTTGACGTGTGGGGTATTGATTTCATGGGGCCCTTCCCATCCTCTTTCGGTAATCTCTATATCTTACTTGTCGTTGACTATGTTTCTAAATGGGTTGAAGCGGCTGTAGTGCCTAGAAATGATTCAAAGACAATGCAGAAATTCTTGAAGAAATACATATTCACACGATTTGGGACACCAAGGGCAATTATCAGTGATGGGGGCACACACTTCGGCAATAGTTTGATTTCCAAAATGTTGGAGCGATTTGGAGTAACACACAAAATTTCCTTGGCACATCATCCACAGACAAACGGGCAAGCCGAGATTTCTAATCGTGAATTGAAGGCTATACTTGAAAAAGTTGTTAATCCTTCTCGAAAGGATTGGTCCACAAGAATTGATGAAGCACTATGGGCATATCGAACATCATTCAAGACACCTTTAGGCATGTCACCTTATAGACTTGTGTATGGGAAGACTTTCCACTTGCTGGTAGAAATCGAGCATAAGGCTTATTGGGCAATTAAATCCGTTAACATGGATTGGGATAGTGCAGGGCAAAAGTGATTATTGGACCTCAATGAGATTGAAGAAATTCGTGCCAGAGCCTACAACAACACAAGAATTTACAAGGAGGAAACGAAGCGTTGGCATGATAGGAAGCTATTGCCGTGGCAAATTTTGCCCGGGCAATTAGTTTTTCTCGTCAATTCTCGGTTAAAACTTTTTTCGGGAAAACTAAAATCAAGATGGTCTGGGCCATTCGAAGTAGTAAAACCGTTCTCCCATGGTGCCGTAATAATCAAGTCCACCATTGATGGACATGAATTCAAGGTTAACGAATAAAGATTGAAGCACTATGCCGGTGCCCATGTTGAGCGAGACAAGGAAGTGGTTACTCTAAGAGATGCATAATCATGCTCTCCTTTAGTATTTTTTACTTTTTAGTTTTGTTTTTAATTTTGGACTTTTTTTATTTTTTGTTTTGTTTTTTTATGCCGACCTTTAAATTTTAAATCTTATCTTTCCATTTTTGTTTTAGGATGTTTAATTTTAATTTTTCTATATTTATCTTTTTAATTAGTGTTTATCTTTTTATTTGTGCTTGATTTATTTTAGGAAAAGAGTTCAAGACAATGAGGAGTTGGATTTAAAAAGTGGAGTTTGCATTTAAAGAGGGAATAATGGGCTGATTTTAAGGGATTACAAAGGCTTATATGAGTAATAATTTTAACCCTAATTTTTACCCCTTCTATTACCCTAGCTGCCTATCCCTCTATACCCACCCAATTCCCATTGCCGCATACCCCAACCAATCCCCTCTTCATCTTTTATTTTCATCATTCTTTCCTACATTATTTTCTTTCCTACCATTAGCCGAAAATCACCTTTCCCATCTCTAACTTCGTATTCAAACTTTCAACTCCATCAACTCTCCCTTATACTCTTTAAACTCTCAAGTTTTCTTTGTTTTCTTCTAACCACAAATACAACCATCATGGACAAAAATCTCAAGTTTATGGATCACCCAAGTTCATCCAAGGAACCACAATTCTGCCGCTTTGTAACAACACAAATTGAGGAGAAATATCAAGCAAAGTTTGCAAATCGCAAGGTATAGGAGGAGCAAGGATTCGCTTACACCGTTTCCCAAAAGAATCTCAGCCTCGAGGAGTTCATCTTCAAAGTTATCAAGCATCACAAGTGGTAAATCCTTTGCCATAAACCAAAGGGCGGCAATGTCTCATGGGTAAGAGAATTTTATGCTCATTCTCCTAACCCAAACAATCTCTATGTCTATGTTCGTGGCAGGGCTATCCCTATTGCTGCCGATACCATCAACACTTTCTACAGGATATATATAGAGAAAGATGAACATAAAGCTTTTGTGGATAACATCACGGTCGAAGAAGATGAAAAGGTGTTCCAAGACCTCATTGATAAGTGTTCAAAAGTACTATTTTTCTTACCTTTTTTACTCATATTATTGTTAGACTTAGGCTCATATTAGTTGCATAGTTAGCTATTCATGCATTAATCCATGTTTCCTTCCATCGTTGAGCTTGATTACATAACTTGGTAGTTTTTGTGGAAAAGATGCTGCTTTGGTGTGCTTTGTGTGTGTATGTGCAGGATCACTTGCCAAAGCAATGTCGAGCTAGTTGCCAGGGCAATGCATGAAGGAGACGCCGAGCTAGTTGCCAGGGCAATGCATGAAGGAGACGCCGAGCCAGTTGCCATGGCAATTTTCGACAAGAGTAAAGGTGATATGGTAGGCGAAATTGATGACTAAACAAGCCCAAGATGACGTGGAGCAAAGCCCAAACCCAAAGGAATTTGATTGCCATGCAGAGATTAAAGAATAATTGAATTCCAAGAAGATAGGAGAAGTTCTAGTAGGAATACAATTATAATAAAGAATTATATTCTTTAAAGATAATTTAATTCCAACTTAAACTCCTCCTCAAAGAAGGACTTTGGCCTAGCCCTATAAATAGCAAGGAGAATTCGACAATCCAGGAGAGAGAGCAATAGGGAATTTCGAAAAGTCCAAGTAGGGCAAGAGGAAAGAATTTTCGACAAGCATCAAGGGCAATGAGGATTTCGACAAGCCTCCTCGTTCATCCTTTTCTTTCTTGTTCGATTGGGTTCATGCTAGGGATTGTTTATCTTGTGTTTCTTTGGAACCTAGCCATGAACTAAATTTACTTGGCTATGGTTATTGTGTTTTGTGGTTGTGAGAAACTATTGGTTTTTGTTTAGGTAATAAGAGTTTGCACTTTTCTATTTCAAGGTTTATTCATTCTTGGTTCTTATTCTTGTTTGCGAGTGAATTGGGAGAGGATCTCGTGATTTCATCTATTTATCTAATATCAGGAGAGTTAGATTCAAGAAACGAATGAATATGATCTTTATTCAATCTATTGATGGTGAAGATTAATTCAGCTTAGGAATAAGTTAAGGATTTCAACGGCTAAGAGGAGCGCAAGATTGGTTGTTGTTCACCCTTGATTCACGCAGGGATGTATTATCAAGGCATGCACAAGTAGCTAGAGTTTCGACTTAGAGATAAGAAGAAACCATTGAAGAACGCTCTGCCGAACCTTGAAGGTTGCTGCCCAGACGCCCAAGTAGTTGCCCAACTAGTTGCCCAGGCAACCATCGATTAGTTGCCAAGGCAACCCCGTTGTGCAAGTTGCCACGGCAACTGAGTTGCCCGTGCACTCTTTTACCAAGACGATCCAATCAGCTATCACACCTCAACTCACGATAACCTGGCCTATATCTCTATCATTTGAATTCAGCTTTTCTTTTTACTTTATTTGCATTCTAGATTAGTATTAGTTAAACTTCTATAATCCTTTATTTGTGTTTTTACTTTTACAGTGCAAGAGACTAAATTCTTGAAGTGGCACCAATCCCTGTGGACACGATATCTTTTATACTATAACTTGCGACATGTATACTTACACATTTGCGTAGCACTTATTACGCGCAACAAGTTTTTGGCGCCGTTGTCGGGGATTGGCAATAGCGACTTTGTTTTTATTTTCTTGCACTTTCTTTTTATTTTTCTTGTTTAAAATTCAAATGGATAACAAACTTTGGTTTTGCATTGGTATATGACCGTATGAGACCAACTTCACCGAATATCCCTTTGATCCAAAATCGAACAAACCTTACAAAGACTTAGACGAAGGATAAGAGAAGCAATGGCAAATCAAGACGGCAATATGAATCAAGATGTTCGAGCGGGAGGAGGAGTGATTCTTGCACGAAATGAACTATTCGAGACTATCTTGAAGAAGATCTTGATGGACTTAACCCGGGAGTTGTCGCACCTGAAATTGAAGCCGACCACTTTGAGTTGAAACCGTAATGTTTAATATGATCAACACAATAGGTCAATTTGGCGGCTCAAAGAATCAAGACACACGACAACATCTGAAATCTTTCCTCGAGATTTGCAACTCGTTCAAGATACACGGAGTCACCCCGATGTCTTACGATTAAGATTATTCCCCTATTCACCGAGGATAGGGGCGAAAGCATGGTTGAATAGCATTCTGCGGATCCATAGCATCTTGGACTGATCTTTGTTGTGATTTCCTTGCTAGATTTAATCCTACAAATTTGACTGATAAGCCGTAACGACATTTACTTCTTTTCGTGGCGGATGATGAATCCATGTACGAGGCTTGGGAGCGATATAGAGAACTTCTACACAAATGCCCCCTACACAGGTTCCCGGTGTGGACTCAAGTAACAATGTTTTACAACGTCATGAATACACCAACAAGGATGATGCTAGATGCCTCGGCAAACGGCATACTCCTAGATAAGTCGCCGGAAGAAGCAATGCAAATCTTAAACAGGCTGGCCAAGAATGACTATCAATTCCCATCTACTAGAAGAGGAGGAGTTAGACGCCAAGCCACAATACATGAACTAGGATCATCATATTCAATTTCGGCACAATTGGCCACTTTAACCAAGATGGTCCAGAACATGCAAAAACCAAACAACACACATGAAGTCAAGGTAATGGATTCTTTTTGTGAGTTATGTGGTGATAACCATAATTCTTCGAATGTATGCGAATCTGGAATCCGGCTTCTATGTGGGGAATACAATCGAGCAATAATGTGATGTCCAATACATACAATCCAAATTGGACGAAGCACCGAATTTTTCATGGAGTAATCCCAACAATGCTCTAAACCGTAACAATCGAGAATGCACAAGCATCGGGATTCCAGTGAGAATATGCCACGGCAATGTATGCCGCGAAGAATAACCAACGACATCTAGTTCTTTGGAAAATTCTCTAAATGCATTTATGATGAAAACTGAATCTTATATGGCTGAGAATAGTAATTTCATAAAAAGAACTGATGCTTTTATTAACAGGACCGATATGAGATTGCAAAACCAAGAGGCGGCAATCAAATCATTGGAAAATCAAGTCGGACAGTTTGCTCAAAATCTGAACACTAGACCGCAAGGAGGTTTACCTAGCGATACTGAAGTCGCAAGAGGAACTGGCCATTAGCAATGTAAGGCAATCACCACCAGAAGTGGCCAACAACTTAGAGAGGTTCAAACCCGCTCGTCAAACAAAACTCCACAAAAAGATCAAGACGAACCTAGCGGCAAAGCCTCAGATGCTGAACCAGGAATTGCCGTAGCAACCGGCAATAAGCATGCCTCGGCAACCGATGATGCCTCTGCAACTTGTGATAAGCACGCCTCAGCAACCCCAGTTGATACCGCCTCGGCAACTCCAGATGTCTCGGCAATGCCGTCAATCAGGTTTCAAACCAATGAAAGGATCGAAGATATCCGACTTCCACCACCATTCCCACAAAGGTTGAAGCGACAAAAGCAAGAATACCAATTCAAGAAGTTTCTTGATATCCTAAAGCAAGTCCACATCAACTTGCCACTGGTGGAAGCAATTGAACAAATGCCAAACTATGCCAAGTTTCTTAAAGACATTGTGTCCAAGAGAACAAGGCTAGGAGAGTTCGAAACAGTTGTCGCAACAGAGGGATGCATGGCAATGTTGCACAATCGTATGCCACCTAAGTTGAAGGATCTCGGAAGTTTCACAATACCTTGTTCTATTGGAAATCGCTATGTCGGGAAAGCACTATGCGACCTTGGGGCTAGCATAAACTTGATACCTAAATCAGTTTTCCAGAAACTAAGAATCGGGAAGGCAAGACCTACAACAGTTATGTTGCAGCTAGCCGACAGATCCTATGTGCATCCAGAGGGAAAAATCGAGGACATACTGGTAAAAGTTGATAAATTTATTTTTCCCGCTGACTTTATTGTTTTGGATTGTGAAGCAGATGAGCATGCACCTATCATTCTCGGGAGACCATTCCTAGCAACAGGGAGAACCTTGATCGACGTTGAAAAGGGAGAACTCACAATGAGGGTGAATGACCAACAAGTTAAACTAAATGTGTTCCAAACACTAAGGCATGCCGATGATCCAGAAGAATGCCAACTACTTCATGCCACGGCAGAGTTTAACTTCGACGATGAATTTAGTTGCCTTGGCAACTACATTGCCGATCAAGAGGAACCTGAAGAGTATGAAGAACCGGTCAATGAGGAACAACAAGAAGAGGCAAATTGGCTAGTCAATCGACCAGGTACATACTTTGAACCACTGGATTACTCAAGTAAGCAAGGTAAGGTCGAAAAACCCTCTATTGAACAACCACCAATTCTTGAGTTGAAACAATTGCCAGAGCAACTAAAATATGTATACTTAGGGACCGATAATACATTGCCTGTAATTATTTCTTCTAAGTTACAGCCTGAGCAGGAAAAGAAGCTGATCAAGATGTTGAAGCTACACAAAAAGGCAATAGGGTGGACAATTGCCGACTTGAAGGGAATTAGCCCGGCGGTGTGCATGCACAAGATCTTGTTGGAAGATGATCACAAACCTTCAATTGAGGCCCAGAGGAGACTGAATCATGCCATGAAAGGGGTTGTAATGAAAGAAATCATCAAGTGGCTTGACGCCGGCATTATATACCCTATCTCTGATAGTACGTGGGTAAGTCCGGTACAATGTGTACCGAAAAAGGGAGGTATAACAGTGGTAAGCAATGAAAATAATGAACTTATCCCAACCAGGACTGTGACCGGTTGGAGGGTTTGTATGGATTATCGAAAGCTAAACAAAGCCACTAGGAAAGATCACTTCTCTTTACCCTTTATTAATCAAATGCTTGACCGTCTTGCAGGTAAACCCTTTTATTATTTTCTTGATGGTTATTCAGGTTACAATCAGATTGCCATAGCACCAGAAGATCAAGAAAAGATAACCTTCACATGCTCATACGGTACTTATGCCTTCCGAAGAATGCCGTTCAGATTGTGTAACGCCCCTGCAACCTTCCAAAGATGCATGATGGCACTCTTTTCAGACATGGTTGAAGACTTCCTTGAGATCTTCATGGATGATTTTTCGGTTTTTGGTAATGACTTCGACGGCTGCCTCGAGAATTTAGAGAGGGTGTTAGCAAGATGCGAAGAAACGGATTTAGTCCTCAATTGGGAGAAATGCCACTTTATGGTAGATGAAAGAATAGTGCTCGGCCACAAGATTTCATCCAAGGGAATTGAAGTAGACAAAGCCAAGGTGGACGTGATCGAGAGATTACCCCCACCAAGTTCGGTTAAAGGAATTCGAAGTTTTCTCGGACATGCAGGTTTTTACAGGAGGTTCATTCATAATTTTTCTAAAATCACTAAACCCTTGTGTAATCTGCTTGAACAGGATAAAGTCTTCGATTTTGATGATTCTTGCAACCAAGCATTCGAAACCCTAAAGAAAAAGCTTGCCTCGGCACCCATTTTCGTTCCACCAGATTGGACGCTACCTTTTGAGCTCATGTGTGATGCAAGTGATTTCGCGGTAGGAGCAGTCGTAGGCCAACGCACAGGTAAGACCTTCCATGTGATATACTACGCTAGTAAAACTCTTAAGGTGCTCAAGTGAATTGCACAACAACGGAGAAAGAGTTACTAGCTGTAGTTTTCGCATTTGACAAGTTCTGATCCTATTTAATTGGTACAAAGGTAATTGTTCATACGGACCATTCGACAATCAAATACTTATTTGCTAAACAGGATGCTAAGCCTCGTTTGATTCGTTGGATATTACTTTTACAAGAATTTGATATTGAAATTAAGGACAGGAAAGGAACAGAAAATCAAGTGGCCGATCACTTATCACATTTGGAACGCAATAGGGAGGAGGACGCGGATCTAGAGATATGCGATGCATTCCCGGATGAACAACTTTTAGTTGCCTCGGCAACCCTAGACGCCTCGGCAACCATGGATGCACACGCCTCGGCAACTCTCGACGCTGCAGTAGTCTTTGACGCGCACGCCTCAGCAATTTTGGGAGCAGTCGCCACGGCAGCACATGCCTCGGCAATACCCTGGTACGCGGATTTAGTTAATTTCCTTGTTTGTGGTATTTTTCCTTATGGCATTACTCACCAAGGGAAGAAGCGGTTCCGCCATGATGCTAAGCATTACTTTTGGGACGAGCCTTTTTTGTTTAAACAATATGCAGATCAGGTTATACGCCGATGTGTCCCTGAAGAAGAGCAACAGAATGTACTCCGGCAATGCCATTCTTCACCCTATGGAGGACATTTTGGAGGAACTCGTACCGCAGCCAAAATTTTGCAATCCGGTTTGTATTGGCCAACATTGTACAAAGATGCCCAAGACTTTTACAAGTAATATGATCGTTGCCAGAGGACGGGCAATATCTCTAGACGACATGAGATGCCGCTCCAGAACATCATCGAGGTGAATTGTTCGATGTATGGGGGATCGAATTTATGGGACCTTTTCCATCTTCATTCGGTAACCTCTACATTCTACTTGTCGTCGACTACGTGTCTAAATGGGTTGAGGCAGTTGCAGTTCCCAACAACGATTCCAAGACCGTGCAACGATTCTTGCAGAAAAATATATTTACACGGTTTGGGATGCCGAGAGCAATTATCAGCGACGAAGGCAAGCATTTTGACAACAGACTAATTGCCAAGATGTTGCAACGCTTCGGCATATCACACAAGATCGCCACGGCATATCACCCACAAACCAACGGGCAAGTAGAAATTTCCAACCGGGAATTGAAGGGAATACTCGAGAAAGTTGTAAATCCCTCAAGGAAGGATTGGTCATTAAGACTAGATGACGCACTTTGGGCATATCGCACTGCATTCAAAACACCCTTAGGTATGTCCCCCTTCTGACTTGTCTATGGCAAAACATGTCATCTACCAGTGGAAATCGAGCACAATGCATATTGGGCAATCAAGACCGTGAATATGGATTGGGAAAGTGCCGGACAAAAGCGTTTGATGGACCTCAATGAGATAGAAGAATTCCGTGCACTAGCCTATAACAATGCACGAATCTACAAGGAGAAAACAAAGCGATGGCACGACAAGAAACTATTGCCACGACAATTCACGCCAGGGCTACTAGTTCTCCTATTCAATTCTCGGCTAAAACTTTTCCCGGGAAAGCTGAAATCAAGATGATCGGGACCATTCGAAGTCGTCAAACCATTCTCCCATGGTGCCGTGATAATCAAGTCCATCTCTGACAACCATGAACTCAAAGTTAATGGACAAAGATTGAAGCACTACAATGGTGCCCAAGTGGAACGTAACAAGGAAGTGGTCACTTTAGGAGATGCATGAGCATGCTCTCCTTTCAATATTTTTCTTTTTCTTTTTATTTTCATTTTTATTTTTAGGAGATATTTTATTTTTCTTCATTATCTTTAGTTTTCAGGTTTTCTTTGTTTTCTTTTTCACAACAAGACTCACAACTACTATGCTAAGGAAATTTACTGCCGAGATCCTTGCTCCGGCAACCAATGAAGAAGATGCCGCGGCAACCTACATCGTGCCTGCACAAGCTGATGCCACGACAACCAACCCCGTACGAGGATCGATTCCACCACCGGCAACAAGAAAACAACCATCGCGTTCAAGCAAGAGAATCAAGACACCGACTAGAAGGAAACTAATCATCTACGATGATGAACTCTCAGAGTAAGTCCTCGTATGCATTTTTATTTTTATTTTTCATTATTTTTATGCATGCATTGAGGACAATGCCTCACTCGAGTTTGGGGGGATTGTTATTAGTAGTTACCATGTTTAGTTACATTCATCTTAAAGTATTACATTTAGGATACATAAATTGCTTGCCATGCCTTTAATTGGAACAAGAATTGCTTAGATTTGATGAATATTCGATGATGACTTTGCCAATGCACTTAATTGATAGAATTTTTTTTATTCTAGGATAACCATGGAAAAACTTAGAATTTTACTATGATGCTAAATTTGATGAAACACTGTTGTGGTTTGATTGATTTAAGGAATTCTAGTGAACTTAGGTTGATAATTAACAAATTGGGGGATTAGAATAAAAATTGGATGAATGCTAGAGGTGCCCGAAATTGGCTCTAGCATGTGCTAAAAAATTGATCACTAGAGGTGCCCGAAACTGGCTCCAGGATGTGTTAAAAAATTTTAACTAGAGGTGCCCGAAACCGGCTCTAGTCGATTAAATTAACTTAAGAAAACTAAAAACAAAACACTAGAGGTGCCCAAAACTCGCTCTAGTTAAAACGTGTTAAAAATAACCCAATGAAGTAATTTGAAAACCTATTGTTTGCATAAAATCCGAAAAATCAACTTTCACACAACTCCGCACACACTCACAAGCATTATAGTTTGATTCCGAGTAACTCCTAAGTTTCCCGAAAAATAAAAAGCCAATCATACTTTGTGCCCCGGTTCAGAGAATTGAAATCAAGTTCAAAGCTAAGTTTGTGAAAATTGAAGTCTTGGCATGTAATTATGAGTTTGCATTGCTTGAGGACAAGCAATAGTTCGAGTTTGGGGGTGTGATAAGTGTTCAAAAGTACTATTTTTCTTACCCTTTTTACTCATATTATTGTTAGACTTAGGCTCATATTAGTTGCATAGTTAGTTATTCATGCATTAATCCATGTTTCCTTCCATCGTTGAGCTTGATTACATAACTTGGTAGTTTTTGTGGAAAAGATGTTGCTTTGGTGTGCTTTGTGTGTGTATGTGCAGGATCACTTGCCAAAGCAATGCCGAGCTAGTTGCCAGGGCAATGCATGAAGGAGACGCCGAGCTAGTTGCCAGGGCAATGCATGAAGGAGACGCCGAGCCAGTTGCCATGGCAATTTTCGACAAGAGTAAAGGTGATATGGTAGGCGAAATTAATGACTAAACAAGCCCAAGATGACGTGGAGCAAAGCCCAAACCCAAAGGAATTTGATTGCCATGCAGAGATTAAAGAATAATTAAATTCCAAGAAGATAGGAGAAGTTCTAGTAGGAATACAATTATAATAAAGAATTATATTCTTTAAAGATAATTTAATTCCAACTTAAACTCCTCCTCAAAGAAGGACTTTGGCCTAGCCCTATAAATAGCATGGAGATTTAGACAATCCAGGAGAGAGAGCAATAGGGAATTTCGACAAGTCCAAGTAGGGCAAGAGGAGAGAATTTTCGACAAGCATCAAGGGCAAGGAGGATTTCGACAAGCCTCCTCCTTCATCCTTTTCTTTCTTGTTCGATTGGGTTCATGCTAGGGATTGTTTATCTTGTGTTTCTTTGGAACCTAGCTATGAACTAAATTTACTTGGCTATGGTTATTGTGTTTTGTGGTTGTGAGAAACTATTGGTTTTTGTTTAGGTAATAAGAGTTTGCACTTTTCTATTTCAAGGTTTATTCATTCTTGGTTATTATTCTTGTTTGCGAGTGAATTGGGAGAGGATCTCGTGATTTCATCTATTTATCTAATATCGGGAGAGTTAGATTCAAGAAACGAATGAATATGATCTTTATTCAATCTATTGATGGTGAAGATTAATCCGGCTTAGGAATAAGTTAAGGATTTCAACGGCTAAGAGGAGCGTAAGATTAGTTGTTGTTCACCCTTGATTCACGCAGGGATGTATTATCAAGGCATGCACAAGTAGCTAGAGTTTCGACTTAGGGATAAGAAGAAACCATTGAAGAACGCTCTGCCGAACCTTGAAGGTTGCTGCCCAGACGCCCAAGTAGTTGCCCAACTAGTTGCCCAGGCAACCATCGATTAGTTGCCAAGGCAACCCCGTTGTGCAAGTTGCCACGGCAACTGAGTTGCCCGTGCACTCTTTTACCAAGACGATCCAATCAGCTATCACACCTCAACTCACGATAACCTGGCCTATATCTCTCTCATTTGAATTCATCTTTTCTTTTACTTTATTTGCATTCTAGATTAGTATTAGTTAAACTTCTATAATCCTTTATTTGTGTTTTTACTTTTACAGTGCAAGAGACTAGATTCTTGAAGTGGCACCAATCACTGTGGAGACGATATCTTTTATACTATAACTTGCGACGTGTATACTTACACATTTGCGTAGCACTTATTACGCGCAACGCTCACCATTGAAGGAGCCGAATGGAACAAAGGAACCTTAAAAGGGACGGTAAACCACCTTATGTTAAAACCCGAAGCTAATCTGTAGAACAAGTTTGTTAAATCTTGCTTAATTCCCACCACACACAACACCACAGTTTCTTATTCTCGCCTGTTATTGATTCATTCTATTTGGAACAAGAGAATTATTAATGTTGGACAAATAATATGTGATGAGATATTTGCTTGTAGCCAAAAAGATGCAGGTTCTTTTTTCTTTTCGTGCTTAATCTCTCAACTATGTGAGAAAGAGAAGGTGTCCAGCGATCCGATGGACGAGAAGTTGCCCTCCAAAATCGGGTGGAACCGAGCTCAATACTTGAAGTTTATGGGTGAAGGAACGATGAAAGAACATGAAGAGCCAAAGACAACCTCAATAGTAAAGATTGCCCGGGCAACCAAAATTGCCTCAGCAATTCTAGATGCCTCGGCAATTCTAGCTAAACACGCATCGGCAATACCGGCAGAACATGCCTCGACAATTCTAGATGCCCGAGCAAGTGCATCTGCGTCGGCAAGCATGGATCGAGTAATGGAGATGCTCCACCCAATATTCGACATATTAGAGCGAATGAAGGCCCAACAATTACAATTCATGTGGTACATGAGAGACCATAATGTAGCTATCACACGAGTGATCCTTGAGAAGTACCCCGACAACACCGTGCCTTTTCTGGTGTTTCCTACCAACCTAGTTGCCCCGGCAACTGATGATGCCACAGTAACTGCTGCACAAGACAAAGATTTGGACAAGAACATACATGAACCAATAAAGTCGCCAACGGTCGGGCCATCATACTCGAAGCACAAAGCTTCAATCATCGAAGAGACCGAAAGAGAGGATGAAGCGATAAGGGTCCGGAAGAAACCCAAGCAGCCACACGCACTCAACCAACTAGAACCACAAAATGAATCAAGCATACAACCCGAAAGAAACTCATCATTTAAGGTGACGACCTTTTCGACTAACTCATTTGCATTTTAATTTTAATTGCATACATTGGGGACAATGCTTCTCTTGAGTTTGGGGGGTGTTTGTTTCTAGTTAGTTTCATGCTTAGTTGCATTCATCTTTAGTAATTACATATAGGGTGCATATGTTACTTGCCATGCCTTTGATTGGATTTAATTGCTTAAGACTTGTTGAATATCCAATGATGAATTTTAGCTACCGCACTTAATTGAAACAACCTTTAAATTTAGGATTGCATGGAAATAACTTAGAATTTTACTATAATGCTGAATATTATTGACACGATTGTGGCTTGTTGATTGAAAGGAACTTAGTGAACTTAGGTTTCTTAAAATATTAGGTAAATTAAAATTTAAAAATTTCTTGCTAGAGGTGCCCGAAACCGGCTCTAGTTGTTACACATTAAATAATTGCTAGAGGTGCCCGAAATTGGCTCTAGTAAACTAAAATTTAATTAAGAAATTGCTTGTTTTGCTAGAGGTGCCCAAAATTGGCTCTAGTAAACTTAAAATTAAATGCCCCAGTAATTAAATTGATAAAAACCTATTGTTCACATAGAATCTTGAAAATCAACTTGTACACAACCACGCACACACATTGTCACAAACATTATAGTTTGGTTTCGAGAAATTCTTGTGCTATCCGAAGAATTCAAAAGGTGATCATACTTTATGCCACGATTCTGAGGTTTGAAGACAAGTTTAAAGCATGTCCTTGATGATTGAAGTCTTGGCAGGTCATTGTTAGTTTTGCATTGCTTGAGGACAAGCAATAGTTCGAGTTTGGGGGTGCGTTAAGTGTGTAAAAATACTATATTTTACCCTATTTACTCCTAATTATTGCTAGACTTAGGCTCATTTTAGTTGCATATTTAGTCATTCAAGCATAATTTCATTGTTTCCTTCATCGACATGCTTGATTACATAAATTGGTTGATTTTCATGGAAAAAGGTACTGCTAGTGTGTGTTTTGTGTGTGCAGGATCAAATCGCCCAAGTGAGTAGGAAACTGCCGAAGCAACTTTCGAGGCAATTAAGGATAAGAAGATGTGGCTGCCGATTTTGAGTGATTAAATTCTAGAAGATTTGATATTCAATGAAGATATCCAAAGGAGATTAATTCCCAAAAGTTCAAAATGAATATTTGGAAAGTAAATAAATAAAAGAGATGTATCTCTTTTACATTCAATGCCAATTTAAACACATATTTTCCAAATATAATTTGACCTAGCCATCCCCTATTTAAAGGAGGCAAGCCGTCACAAGCAAGGGGGAGTCGAATTTGGGATAAGAGATGAGAGGTTGTCAAAATTTTTCTTGATCTTTCTTGTGTTTATTTTGCACCAAGCCATGAACTAAATTTAATTGGCTTGGGTTATTGTGTTTTTGTGGTTGTGAGACGTTTGGATTTTGTTTAAGTTTTTGAGTTGCAATTCAATTTCAAAGTTTGTTTATTCTTGGTTCTTAATATTGGTTGCGAGTGAATTGGGAGAGGATTTCATGATTTCAATCATCTATTTATCTAATATCGGGAGAGTTAGATTCAAGAAACGAATGAGCATGGTTTTCATACAAACGGAAGTTGGTGAAGACTAATTCGGCATAGGGATAAGTTACGAATTTCAACAGCTAAGAGGATCACAAGATTGGTTGTTGTTCACCCTTGGTTCACGCAGGGATGTATTATCAAGACGGGTGCAATTAATAGTATTTCACGTTAGGGATAACGACGAATCATTGAAGAATGATTCGCTGAACTTTGAAAGTGGATGCTCACTTACCCAAGCAATCGACCCATTCTTAATTGCCCAAGCAATCGCGGGAGCATTTCCCAGGCAATCTGATCAGACAAAGCGGGGAAATTGCCCTGGCTACCGACCAGGCAACACGGCAGAATTGTTCTGGCAATCAACCAAGCAATTGCAACCAAATTTCCTTGGCAATCGACTAGGCAAGCATAAAAAAATTGCCCTGGCAATCCGGCTGCTACTCAATCACCACGACGATCCATTCAATCATCACCTTACAACTCACGATAACCTGTCCTACTCTCTCTCATTTGATTACATCTCTTCTTAATTTACTTGTTTCTTTTACTTTATTCATCAAAATCAACTCATATTATCACTTGTGCTTTTATTTTTACAGTGAAAGAAGTTAGATTCCTAAAGTAGCACCAATCCATGTGGAGACGATATATATTCTATACTATAACTTACGACGTGTACACTTGCACCAATTGCGAAGCACTCTAAAACACAACACCGACTTTTCATAACATTTCTCTAGTTCGCTTCCGCAAACCTAATGTAGTTCTCTCAGTTCAGTCAGGCGACTAGGTCGGGTCGAGGGGGTTACATCAGGCATTTTTTGTTTAAGGTCCTTGAATCGAGTGTTGACCCTAAACTTCTACCTCTTAAAGACTATTTAGATGTCCTTATGTGAGAAGGCGGATGACATTCCTTCAATTCCTTTCACAAATAAGAAAATATCCATTGATGTCCCCCTTTGAGCCTAATCGTTTCTTTTTAATAAAACCCAAACCAAGGATCACCCCCACATTGGGGGCAAAGAAGGCAAAAAAATTGTTTACAAATAAAAACTGCCATCTTGATCATGGTACACAGATAACACTTCAATTAAGGCAAGAAGTGAGATCAGATACATTCAATGCAAGAGTCAGAGAAACATTAGAAGATGCCAATAAAAGAAAAGTTTATGCTCAAAGAAGCTGACCAAATCAAGTTAAAAATTGTCAACAAGAAGGCTGAAACAATCAAGGGAGAAAACGCTAAGTCAAAAAGTGCAATAAAGGAAAAGTAAGAGCCTTGGAGGATTGGTTACTCTCAAGCAGAGGCAAGAATCAATGTCTAGTCGGGATTACAGATTAGTCCACAACTACATTTTCCTAAACATGAAAGGAAATGAACTTTAGGGTGAAAACCCAAAAATGGGTAGTCTAGAACGATCTAAGGAATAAAAGAAAAAAGGTTACTCCATGTGAGCATACCCAAATCAAGCAATACAAGAATGAGGTTTTAATTGGAAGCTTATACCAACTTTGGTAGATTGATCACTTTTAAATGGAAACGCATCAATGCCGAACCAAGGCACAAATTGGTCAAAGGCTACATGTCCTAAAGCTACAAAAGAAGGAAATGAACTCTAAGGTAAAACCTAAAAAATGGGCAGTCCAGAGCGATTCAAATAATGAAAAAAAACAGCATTTCATCAAAGTACATCCAAATTGCAAGTGCAGAAGTGAGAGTTCGCCAAGAAGAAATGATCATTGGTTTCATTACCCTTAAACACTTATTTAGGCCTGTATATCTTTTTTCATACCCATGAACCATAGCCTACATTACAAGCCTATAAAGACCATTCTGATCATACACGGACGTCTGAATTTTGTCTTCAGACTATATTTCGCCTATAAGGGTTAACCTTTCTTCAAGGAACGCCAATCTTCAAGTGCCTAATCGACACCAAATGAGAGAAGGATGTGGCATGGTGAGTTAGTGAGAACAAGAGAGCCACTTAAATGGGGTAGAAATTAGGTATGGGAAATGTTCCTCTAAGAAGCCTAATAGCCCAGAAAGGACTTCACATGTGCTTGTGTTGGTGCAACCCTTGCTATCCTCTAAACATATGCTTCATTCGGGTTGTTCATTGTCAATTTGAAGAAAATGTACTTTTTGCACTTGATATTCGAGTGCTCAATTTTGATTTTTAAAATTTTACATTTTTGAAAAAATTAATTATTTCTTCTAAACTTTGCACAAGATTTTTGCATAAGTAAAAAAACCTCATTTTCATAGGTTTTTGCATTTAAGACTTTCTCACCCTAAATGTCCAAAATAAGGCAAACTCGAAGAACAAGAACATTAATGGGGCACTGTTGTCCACAAACATCACAAAATTAGAAGAGTGAGCTTAATAGAACTCATGATTCAGGAAAAGAAGACACTTAAAAGTTGACACTCACCCGAAGAGGTGATTTCCAAATGAGACAATCAAACCTGATAGAGGTTGGGGCATCGTTCGACAAGATTGACCTTATCAGTCAACATAACAAAACTTGGGGCATAAAAAGAATAATGCTAAGAGGCCTGATATGACCAGCTAGAGTCACGGGGCATTCCTTTTAAAGTCAAGCTATGGTCAACTGCATTGCATGTCATTCATCTCTGCATCAAGTGTTTAGGTTAATTGCATACATACACCATAAAAATAGGGTGCATTCGTCAACAAGTGCATATACTCTGCCATATATAAAAACATGAATGAATCAAATATGGTAAATCCTCAATCAAGAAAGGAAGCTGAACCACAAGGAGATTGATGCCTTAATGTGAAATCAAAGAAAAATCAATGTGAAAACCCAAAAAGGCACATTAAAAAGAACTTTTTTGAAAATATCTGAGGCACGAATCCAAAATGAGGCCTTAGAAACAAAGAAAATAAAGAAGATCACTTCTATCAAGTTTCAGCGTCCTTAACATGAAGGAGTGGAACCCAAGAGAAAGAAGAAGATTGTTTGGCATCCTCAAGAAAAAGAAACAGATAATCTTCGACAGAGTCCAGCCTCCTTGACACGAATAAGTAAAAAAATAACTTTAGATCATACCTCTTCGTCGGTGTTGTAGCTAGATCAACCTTACAAACTTCAGAGCTTGTCTCATCAGTGGCATGGTAGCTTGGTCAAATACAAACTTCAGATTCTACCTCTTCGTCAGCGTTGTAGCTGGATCAACCTTACAAACTTTAGACCTTGTCTCCTCAGCGGTATGGTAGCTTGCTCAAATACAAATTTTAGATTATGCCTCTTCGTCAGTGTTGTAGTTGGATTAACCTTACAAACTTCAAACCTTGTCTCCTCGGTGGTATGGTAGCTTGGTCAAATACAAACTTCAAATCTCGCCTCTTCGTCGGTGTTGTAGCTGGATCAACCTTACAAACTTCAAACCTTGTCTCCTCAGCGGTATGGTAGCTTGGTCAAATACAAACTTCTAATATTGCCTCTTCATCGGTGTTGTAGCTGGATCAACCTTACAAACTTCAGACCTTGTCTCCTCGGCGGTATGGTAACTTGGTCAAAATTTAGTGACTTTTAAGTTTACCTTTTTATCAATTTTGTAGTTGAAAAAAATCAAAATAAAGAAAATAAAGAAAAATGAACAAATGAAGAAAAAAATGAAGAAAAAATCAAAAAATCAAAAAAAGAAAAATGAGAAAAATAAAAATTAAGGTGAAAACACAAACGGGCGCCTTGAAAATATCTTTTTCAAACATCTCCAAGGCACGACATAAGGAGGCCTTAGACATTCAAAATGAAGGAAATGAAGATATGTTAGTCTCATCGCCTTGGAGTGGCAGTGGAATGAGTACAAACATAATTTTGTCTCCCTAAAGTTGCAGTGGAACGAATCCAACATCTATTTTATCTCCCTGAAGTTACAGTGGAAAAATTGAAGTTACACTAGTCATATCTCCCTGAAGTTACAGTGGAATGGACACAACAACAATCTCGTCTCCCTGAAGTTGTAGTGGAACAAATCCAGCATCAATTTATCTCTCTGAAGTTACAGTGGAAAAATTGAAGCTACATTGTCTTATCTCCCTGAAGTTGCAGTGGAATGGACACAACAACAATCTTGTCTCCCTGAAGTCGCAGTAGAACAAATTCAACAAGTTTGTCTCCATGAAGTTGCAGTGGAACAAACAAAACTACAACAACTGACCCTATCTTCTTGAAATTCCAATAGAGCGGGTCACCCATCCAATAGAAGATGAAACTACAACAGCAGACCCTATCTCCTTGAACTTCCAATGAAGCGGGTCACCCATTCAACAGAAGACGAAGCTACACCAAGAAGAGAAGATGAAGCATCACTCATGTTGAAGATTTTCCTTCCTCAAGAGCGACAAAGTAGATCAAGTAAGTCAAGAAAGAAGACATGCGTCAAAGAGAAAGAAGATTTAGCAAAGAAAGAAGACGTACGTTAAAAAAGGGAGATGACTAGCCAGGCGGGATAAAAACTGGTCATTTTAGTTTTTGTTATGTTGTCGTTACACAACAACGAGCAAAAAGGGACAGCTGTCATAACATTTTTTATCCGGGTAACCCAAACTCGGACCCATTTACAAACTCAAACCCAAATTACAATCCAATACCTATTAACCCTAACCCATCAGGCCCAAATTACACTAAAACCCAACCCAATAACCTAACCTAAAAAACAACCCTAACCCTAAATTTAAACCATGCATCTGTCATCGCCGCCGCCCTCCTATACTGTCACCGCGCCACTCGCTGTTGTCACCCATCGCCACCGGCCACCAATTTGAAATAATTCCCCAGAAATAAACCCTAAATCAAATACTCAAAATCAACCCTAAATCCATCTGCCTAAATTCCAGAAACCATAAAAATAAAAAAAAACGTAGCTACCATTTTCCATACTCTCCCATCACCAAACTGAACCACCAAGGGCATGCCCTGCCATCCCCAAAAATTCGGGTTTTCCCATCATCAGATCTGCAGTCAGCCAAAGAGATTTGTTTTATTTTTTTATGTTGTACCGAATCGGTTATAAAAAAATCAAAGCAAATGTAAAAAGGGGATCTGAAAAGAAAAAAATCAGAGAGTTTTAGAGGAGGGTTTTCATTCTGAAAATTGAAAGGGGAATTTTTTTTAAAAAAAGAGGAAATCTGTAAAAAAAAAAAGGTTGAATCCGAAACAAAAGAAGTGTAAGCAAGGAGAATAATCAATAAAGAATATTTCTGGAATTTTAAAATAAGGATCTTTTTTTGGTTATTCGAATCAAAATCCTTTTGGTTTCAATTCTATTTTATTTCGGATAACGAGTCAAAAAGGGGCTTTGAAACTTACTGATTGGAATGCTTGAGTCTCGCCGTAAGGCCTCATCGCCGGCGAACGACGCAAAGGAGACGCACTGTCAGGGTAGGTTAAGAGGAGGAAGAGAGTGAAGAGTTAGATCTAGGGTTTTTTTTTTATTTATCCTATTTTAAATCAAAATTTTTTTATTACCTTTATTATTTTAAACCGACAGACCAAAACGGTGTCATTTAGGTACCCCGACCCGCGCAGTGACCCGGTAACTGGCGGAGGATCCGTATTTTTTGGGTAAATTACCCTTTGGGCCCTCGAACTTTTACCCTTTTCAACTTCTGTCCATGGGATAATTATGCTTTTGGTCCTTCTATTTTTTATGTGTGTTTAATATCGTCCTTTTATGCTTTTTGTGGCTTTTGATTTGTGTTTTAGTTCAATTTAGTCATCGCTTTTATATTGGATTTAATTCTAGCATTTTTATTTTTGTTTTTTATATTTTCGGCGCCCTTATTTCATGTATTATTCATTTTGGTCCTTTCCTTTATATTATACTTATTAACTATATATTATATTATATTAAATGTAGTATGGTAGTATGTATGTATATATATTTTTGTATTATTTATTATAATGTATTTTGCTATATTATATGATTTTATTATATTATGTTTTTTAACATATATATATATATTTATTATGTTTATTATATATGTATTTTTTGGTATGTAAGATATGTTTCATATTATATTATGTGTATTAGGATATGTATTTTTTTTAAATGTTGTAGCATTATATACATGTATTATTGTTTGTACATTACCATATATTATTATATTATATTAATTAATATTATGAGCTTTTTTTATCATGTATGTAAATATATATGTATATGTTATAGTTTTAAATAGATATACATTATAATATATATAACTTTATATGTTATTATTTTTATATATGTATTTAATATGTATATTTTGTATACGTGCTTATATTTATTTCATTAGTCACTTTATGCTTTATGTTTTGATCATGCAATTTAATTTATTCGCATCATATATTTTGTGTTTTTAAGTCATCAAAAAAATATTTTTTAAAAAAATTAATTTTGAATTTTAAATGAATGTTTTTAAAACCTCGAGAAATCATATCTCGTGCGTATAGGGATGTGATTTCATCAAATTTTTCTAAGAAAATGAGAAATTGTGTCCCGAGCTCATAGGGGTGCGGTTCTCTCAATATTTTCGGCATATAGGAATCACATTTTAAATTTTAATCGAATTCGTAATTTTCAATATCAAGACATTAGATAATCGACTAGGTACCAATTTTGGGCGGTGTGGGGTGCTAATCTTTCCCCATCCGTAACCGACTCCCGGACCCGAATTTTTTTAATCTCTAATTTTATTTTTTTGTGTCCGATATACCCTTTTAAAATGATCGATGGCGACTTCATAGTTTTTTAATTTCAAAACCGGGAAGGGTTTTTTCAAACAAATTAAATAATAAGAAAAAGAAATTTAAAAAAAAAGAGCGCCGGACGGATTTGAGTGATTACAAGTGTAGATACAAATATGTGTATGACACGAGTATGTACATAATTTATCATGTTAGACTTCCATTGATGTCCACCTTTGTTGCTCAAACTCGGAGGGTGAGTGCCAGATACAAATATATGTTCGACATGAGTATGCTTGCCTTTTCCAAGTTTTTCCATATATCTAAAGGATAATACTCCTAAATCCATGTCTGAATATCTATTTAATGTGTTTATTACAAAGCTTGCAAATATTCTCCTGATCCTTATTCTTTACTTGGTGGTGGTTGTGAGTATTAATGAATTTCTGTAGCCTGCTGAAGGGAAGAGGTACTACAACCCAACTACCCAAGTGGACAAGGTCGAGGTAGGGGTCGGAGTCAGGATCAGGGTCGTGGGTGTGGCTTGACATGGTTTGGTGAAGGCAATGCCACAAGTTCCTTTTTCTGGTGAATTTATCGATCAAGTTCCTTCGAGATATATTGTCATCCTTGAGGCTAAATTCGATCCCAACCATTCCAAGTGACCAGATCGTTCGTAGGACCAATAGATGACCAGGTATTGGTTTGCAGGAGAAATGGTTAAACCTATGGTAGCGTTTAAGATGCTTTGTGTTGTCCGATGCCCTGTATTTTTACGCACTTGTCTGTGTTATGGATCTGAGTGCTGAAACATTTGTAGCATCTGGGAATTGGCTTTGAATTAGTAGAACCGGTGTTTGAATGCTCCGGGTAGTAGTATCGTTGTACCCTTTGACGTTGAGCCAGTTCACTCGAGATTATTGCGAACTTATCAGCATTGAAGGTGGCAAGAAACCTAACTATCGTCTGTTTGATCGAATGATAAAGAACACAATACTCTTTAATTAAAGTTCCAGGTTCGAATCTTGGAGATGGTGTCTTCTACAGCATTGAAGGTTTGTTCTATGTTTAAGGTTTCGACTCCAATCGACTTCAACTCAAGCTATCTCACACTTATGGTCTTAAGAAAAATACCAAAAACCAAGACTTGCATTGATTAAGCCGGCGAACTGTTATTTTTGCAGTTTGCTTGTGTCATGGGATCATTATCCTCTGTACTCATAATTGTTAAAATTTAAAGGGTTAGAGTTATGTCTACCTTAAAATTTTAAAGTATATTTGGTCAAATTCTTCTACTCTTACTTGATTTAATATCTATACTCTAATTTGGTAATTTTAATCCTTTCACTTTTTCGATTTTTAAAATTTTAGTCTTGACCAAAACAATAGTAATAATAAAATGTGTTAAGTTAAACTTAGCTAGTAGTCCATGTATATTTTTATAAGTAGTAGATTTAGTTCCTTTTTCTCTAATTTGATATTTTTTTGTATTCTTTATGTGGTCTCAATAAAAATTGTCTCAGATACTTTTAGGACTCTAAATGAAAATTAAAAAAATGAGCTCTATAGAACGAAAAATATGTTTCGTTACTTTGAACAATTAATTTAATATTTCATTAATAAACTATAGAAACATGATTAAAATTTATCAAACATATTATTTTTATTGTTTTGTTAAGAAAACACCATAAATACAACTAAAAAAAGTAAGAGACTACAACTAGCTTACTAGATTGTCACTTGAAAAATCTGTGAAGTTATGAAGGTAGAACGTGGGGCCCTGAACGATCGCTCATGCTGCTCCTCTTGCGAGATGCCATGGGTCTAATGGTAGTATATGTTTTATTTTTTAGCTCCGAAAAAACTTACGCACACAACACACTTTGCAGACAAAGATGCTTAAACCCTAAATCATCTATGAAGAATTTAATCTCATTTTTCTCTAATTTTATAATATTAAATCCTACAATTTAATCATATTCTTAATGTCTTATCTAGTTCAAATTTCAAAATAGACTAAAATTGATTAAATTAGAATATAAAAACTAAATACATAACTTATGCATAGCATAAGGGACTAGTTACGAAATTTGACCTATATCTTTTCCTCCTATAACTGGAATCCAAGGAAAAAAGAATCTCCCGATAGGAGCGGAGCAGAGCAGCAAGTGAAGCCACCAGGCGCTATAAGAAGAAAACAATAGGAGGCGGAGGAGTTCGTTGAATCGCCGTCGTATCATCCTCAACTTGCACAACGCCCTTATTCCTAATTATAGGGTTTCCTTTTTGTTAAAAAAAGGCTTGAGTTTCTTCCCGTCCATCAACTTTGAAAAAATCAAAATCGAAGCTTTTGAAATTCGGGAGCCGAAAAAGTTTAAAAACAAGAATCCATGTATAGAGGTCGGGGAAGGTCATCGAAATCGGGGCTTATGGGAGGACCGTTCAATCGGAAGCGCATAAACGATGCGCTGGACAAGCATCTAGAGAAGTTATCACCGTCCACTTCGAGGGGATTGAACAACAGCAAAGAGAAGGAAAGATTCTCCGTCCCTTCAACTTCCACCGGTAAACCTCAGCTCGATCATCGCGATTCGCGATCTTCACCTCTCTCCAAAGCCCAATGTTCCGATGGTTAGTTGCTTATATTATCGTTTGCTTTTATTTCTTTTCGATTCGTTGATATTGGCTTGTCTTTTTTTGTCGAGTTAATTTCGTTTAAGCAGGATCTGGGATTTTAATTGTTTTTTGGAATCTCTGAGCTGATCGGTTTGTGTATTTGCTTGTGAAAAGTGTTTAACTTGAATTGTCGAAGCCCAAATTAGGTTGTTTATGATGGCAGCCAGTATTTATCAATTTCTACAAAAACCCAAATTCAAATCTGTAAATCTGCTTGAGAATCGAAACCTGTTTATCCTAATTGATTAAATTACGCTAAAAATCTTCATTTATCAAGTCTAAAAAGTTAAAAGTACAATCTTTAAAATTTGAAGTGGATTCAGATAATGAATGTTCAAAGGTTAATCTTTGCATCCACTCCGCGTTCTTCGCGGATAGCAATTAGAATATCTGAATTTGAATGTTATATGAATTCACAAAAAGCAAGTGGATAACTGCGAATATCTGAATCTGTACTATCCACCGCCATCCGTAGCTTTTCCCCCTCTACTTGTTATTACAAAGTCTCAAATCTATAACCTCGGAAACTAGTTTAGGGTTTGTAACTTAAATCTTAGTATCGACATTTTTTAAGCTCATTATAGTTCTAAATTACCGTTTTCCTTCTTGTCATGTTTTTACTTGAGAAACTACAGAGACCATTAAGACCATCGATCATGATTGATTAGAGAGTAATTACTTTGGTTGCAGTGGAATCTGAAACTGACAGCGAAGAATCAGATGTTAGCGGTTCCGATGGAGATGACACATCTTGGATCTCATGGTTTTGCAATTTGCGAGGAAATGAGTTTTTCTGTGAAGTTGATGATGATTACATCCAAGATGACTTTAATCTTTGTGGGTTGAGCCATCAAGTTCCATATTATGACTATGCACTTGATTTAATTTTGGACATTGAGTCTTCTCATGGTAAGCATTCCATGACTCGGATTGCCTAAATTTTGGAAGATTTGATAGTTTCTCAATGTCAAGGAGATGCTATACTTTCCAAAATTTAGGTCAGTGTTTACTATATTGTTTCAGTTATTTACCTTCATTTTCTAGTGAGTTGGGTTTGATTAGCATTCTTTGGGGTTTAGACTTCAGAATACATAACAGTATTCTTATCTTTCTTCCCTCCACAATCCACATTGACCGCTATGCCTATGCTTATCGATTTGGAAAAAAAAATTATTTATTAGTATTTTTAATTTGAGTTTTTGCCATTATTGCAGAAAGCTAAGGTCGGAAATCCTAAAATAGAGTGAATTGAAGAAATATATTGGTGCAATTTATGTCTTGTGCTTGAAGCATTTCCTGCCATATAGCTTGCAGTTACAATGTTTGCATCTATATTCAGTCGCTTTCTCATGTTTTTAATGTTGTTTTTCAAATGTAGTGCTCCTACTTCCGTTTCTTGATTCGCAACAGTCATCATTTTACTTTGGTTCTTACTACTAAGTAGATGTCTTTTGGGCATTATAGGTGATATGTTCACTGAAGAACAAAATGAAATGGTTGAATCCGCAGCTGAGATGTTGTATGGGCTTATACATGTCCGTTACATATTAACTACCAGGGGAATATCTGCTATGGTAAATCGCTATCATTTTCTTGCTATTTTTGTTGACTTCTTGATATCTTGCTTACAAAGTTCTACTTTGAAACTTGTATTTCAGTTGGAGAAGTACAAAAGCTATGACTTTAGAAGATGCCCGAGAGTTTGTTGCACCGGACAACCTTGTCTTCCAGTTGGTCAGTCAGATATTCCTCGGTCAAGTACCGAGAAAATCTACTTCCCAAAATGTGAAGATATCTATTATCCCCGATCCAAGTATCAAGGCAGTATCCTTTTTATTCATTTCACCTATGGCTTTTCTTTTCTTTTTGATAATTACAATTTTACTGGTGTTGAGAACTAAATTACCTGTAGTTCGTTTTTCTATTTTGTCATGCTTGTGACATTTGACACACATCCTACCTAAAATTACTTATACTTGTGTGTTGGACTATGCTCTTTGTCCTTGCTAGGGTGCCCATGCCCATGCTTATGAGTCTCGATTTTGGTAGAGAAGTCTATGTTCCCAAATGCCTTTCTGTGAAGCTGTTAAATTACATTGTGTTCTATAGCAATGACTTAGTGATACAATGATGTTGTATAAGTGTACGGCAGTGATATAGTGATACAGTGACGTGTTTTACAACAATGACCTAGTGATACAGTGACGTTAAATTACAGCAGTGATACAGTGACGTCGTGTTCTACAACAATGACCTAGTGATACAATGATGTTGTATAAGTGTACAACAGTGATATAATGATACAGTGACGCTGTGTTCTACATCAATGACCTAGAGATACAGTGATGCTGTTAAATTACAGCAGTGATACAGTGATACAATGATTTATTATGGCACAACATATTAGTTGATGCCGCACATGTGCATACTCAACAGTGACTCACATATCATGCATTCTTAATTACCTTATATTGGGCTATGATTCAAGAGTTAGTGAAAAGTGCAAATGAAGTGATTTAAGTGTAAATGAACTATGCATCGAACAGTGTTTTTGGCATGAATTGTCTCATATATACATGGGTATGAAATGTGATTTTTTTTCAAGTTTCATGGAGAAAAAACGGCTTGATAAGTCAGTGTTTACTATTCTATATTTCTAAATGATATATATATATAATATTTCCAATATTATTGTTAGATTAATTATTGAAAAGTTTATTTAATATTATAGTTGCCTCACTAAGTTCATACTTAGCGTGTGATTGTTTCACACGTAGGTCAAGTTGGAGCACTCGAAGAAGAGTCAAGCATGTTGCTCAAGCTACAATCTGTAAAACATCAGTAAGGCATTCTAAATTATGACAAACTCTAGTGGGCATGTAAACTATTTACTTACTGATAAAATATGATGTGTTAAGTTGAATTATAATGAGAATTTAAATAATCAGCTAGACGATGAATTGTATAGGGATAAAAAAAGCTTAATTTTTAGTAGCATGTTTAAGCAACATCTATAATGTATATTCAACTACAAGTATACGTTATGGGTGTTACAAGTAGTCAATTCAACACTTAGAGGGAAATCCAATTTTTCTAAGGTCTGAATATACCCTATCATTTTGAGAACACGAGTTCCTACCGGAGTTCCCTCCATCATCTTGCATCGAAACAAAGCCTTAGAGGTCTCATACCTCTCTTGACGAGCTTGCCCCTCATATAATTCCTTGAGATTTTTAACCATCTCATAGGGAACCATGTCCTCATGTTGCTTTCGAAGCTCAGGAGTCATGGTCGCAAGCATCAAACACACGACATCTACCATGTCGCTAGAGTATTTTTCAAAGGCTTCCAGTTCATCTTTGGAGCCATCATCTGCTGGCTTTTTAGGGACAGGTTCTTCGATGACTTGTGATTTATGTTCTTGCTTGAGGACAATCTTCAAGTTATGGAACCAGTCAAGGAAGTTCAAGCCATTCAATTTGTCCTTCTCAAGGACGGATCGCAATGATAATGAGTTTGAGTTTGCCATAACAAATCTACAACGATAAAATATGATTTATAAGTACCTTTTATCATGTTTATAAGGTAATAACATTCCCACTATTAAAAACTCTCAAAAAAACTTAAAAAGTATTTCTAGTGGGTAAGGATCCATATTTCATTTCATCCTAAGTCATCTTTTGCTTTACTCCTAGAATTCAATTGTTTAGGTAAGCAACATTTGCTAATTACATCTCATGTAATTCCTATATTTGGTGAACAACTATTGTTCCTAATCATCTCATGATTATCCAAATTATTAGCATTTAGGTTAGTAATCTCATTAGGACAACCTAGTTTAACCAATATTACAGCTAGTGAATATCACTTGCTTATTCTTCACGTTTAACCAAGATAGATATAAGTATTTTGCTTTGGCAAAACCTACATAGTACCGATTGAGGTTTTAACGAGGGAAAATATTGGATGGCTATTTTGATTAAATATGGAGGGTTTTTTATTTATTTATATTAATCTCACCATTCAAGTATGATCTAATCAATCACCATCATGCTAAAACATTGTAACACATATATGTAAAGCAGTAAATATAAATGCAATGGTTATAGCCCGTAAAAATATGGTGGCCCATCCCAAGCCAGTGGGAGAACCAAAATAAACTAAAGATAGAACTTGTTTCTCAAGCATCTAATCCACCTTTGATCGGCCCATCATTCTGCTCATGTGATTCATGCTTTCTCCGCATATATTACAATTTTCAGAAACTCATTTTACATATGAGGGAGTAAGATGAGAAGAGAATTACAATAAATGATAGAAAGGAACGACACACAAGCTGTATTTATAAATATAAAACTAAAGTAAATGGGCTATTTAGCTATAACCATGCATTTCAAACACCGTGCATATTATCCAAAACATAAACATGTTTTATCTTGTTAATTATAATTACCAAAATAGTTCTTACGATCTTTGTTGCCTACACGGTCTGGTAGATCCAGAGCTTTTTCAATCCCTAAGGTTTTTCGCATTTTGATTACTATAGAAAAACCTCACGATTTGATAACTTTTATCAACAGATTCGTGTTTTTAGTATTTTTCAATCCCCAAGGTTTTTTGCACTTGAACAACCATTGTTCCTCTGCCGAAAATAATCTACTATCAGAATCGCATGTTCATCATGTTAACAATTAACATACGAACATTAAAACCTTACAGCAACAAACACGTGATTAATGTTTAACCATCGATTATAAAAACTTATTTAAAACAGATTAACATATTAACCGTGACTGGATTCAGTTTCTTTGTTTCGCACAAATATCGTATACTCATCAAAACAAAAAAACAAAAACATACATCTCATACAAAAGCATCATCCAAATATTTAAGTCCGAATTCGTATCGTACAAGTGGCTCTGATATCAATGTTGGGAAACGCCGGTACACCCTATGGCGCAGCGAAAAAATTATCTGGCGTATTCCGCCAGTGATCCATGTACGAGGAACGAATTCGGGGTGAAAAGGGATGAAACGTTATCTTAAATAAATCTGAAAAAAAAACCACAGGGAGTTAGGAGAATCCAATTCTTCCACCACGATATCGAATCTAAGTCGTCACATGCGTTTCGACCTCTACGCAGTCCACCCGAATAAAACGAACAATATTTTACTTCTCTAATTGTTAGAGATATTTTTCACAAAAAGCATATTTTGGCTATTATACCTTATACCTTCATATAGCATTCAAAAACCTACTTCTAATTAAATTTGGATTCATTAAATATACAATATATTTAACCAAATATAATTAAATATGTAGAATCTGATTCTACTTTAATTAAGTTTCTTTAGATATATATATTTTAATGATATTTAATAATTACAATAATTATCTAATATTAATATATATAAAATGAAATTATCCATAATTACAATAATTATAATAATTTTGATTTTTACTTATTACGTGTACAACAAGTTTGTACATATGCTATGTAGTTAATATTTGTTCGTTTCAATCATAGGATGTGGTCCTTGTAGGTTCATATAACGTCAGTAGTAATATCTAGAACAATTATAATATTACAAGCAATGAGTGACATCTAGCAATACATTATTGCTACCTAAGTTACAATAAGTCGTGGTTCGACATACTTTTTTCGTGATTAACTATTTTATGTATTACATCCTTTTATCCTCATATCTAGATCGAACACAAGTCATGTAATAGTCACACTTGTATAGTCCATCTAATATTTCTTGATATCTTGAGTAGACTACTATAAACGAATAACTATGATATCTCATATCAATTTATTCGAGCATGGCCATGCATTTTCTAGTCTCACTCAATCAAGTGGCCTATGATATTACTCCTATTATGTAGGAGGGGCAAATCCTATATTGATCAACCGTATTTCGCTACATAGATTGCGACATATCCAATATTAGTCTTTATAGTGTAGTCAGTTACGACACACGTTTGACCATATCAAAATATGCCACTCACGGTGTTGAAATAATTATGATCTCAAGTCTGAGGATCATACATGTAGCTATCACTATGAGCAATGTTGTGACTGTCACATAATAATCCAAGAAACATGCTCATGGCGGGTCAGTCCAATATGTCATTCTCTAACACATACTTATGTATTGATTTTGACATCTTCATGTCAATGACAACACTTTGTCATCAATCAACTACATATTAGTCTTAATATATTATTGTTGTCCATGCCCACAATAATACTCGACTAAGGACATTCAATAATAACTATATTATTCTAAGGACTTTATTATAATTCAGTTTATTTATAAATGCACAGAATAAGACTGGCAAATAATAATGGCTTTATATTAATAAACATGATAAAATAAGTATGTATTTTACAGCCATTTCATGATTGGTCTTTAAAAAGCTAAAGTTTACACAAACTTGTTAATTTTAGGGTATAGGGTTTAGCGGTTTAGCGGTTTAGGGTTTAGAATTTAGGATTTAGATTTAGGGTTCAGGACTTATGTTTAGGGTTTATGTTTTAGGGTTTTAGGTTTAGGAATTTAGATTTTAAATTTAAAAAATTAGTATATTATATTTCCTAGTAGCTCGTGAGCTTTTCAAGTCGAGTATCGAGTAGCTCAACTCGGTTCGTTAGAACTCGAGCCCAATCCAATCCAGTCGAGTGTTGGCCAAGCTTTGACCAAGTCAAACTCGAGTAGCTCGCGATCTGTCTCATCTCATTTACGGCCCTATTTGTGGATGAAACTAAAATATCAAAAGTTTAAGGATCAATTTAAAATGAAGGTCATAATGTGAGGACATGTGTATAATTTACTCTTGTTAATATTTTATAGTTTTTTATTATTATTATTATTATTTGGACAGAAAATAACAAGATAACTAACGTCCATATCAAAAAGGATTATTATCTTATATACTGGCGATAAAAATTAAAAGTTTCCACATGTACCTTAGTTTTAGGGTTTAAAGGCTTAGTTTAGGGTATATGGTTTAGGTGTAGGGATTTAAAATTTAGGGATAGTTGTTAGAATTTAGGGTTTAGGGTTAGAATTTAGGGTTTAAAGGTTAGGGTTTATTTTTAGGGTAATCTGTGAGAATTTAGGTTTTAATTTATAAACCCTAAATTATAACCCTAAACTATAAATTTCAACCATTATCCCTAAATTCAAAACCCATACACTTAAACCCCTAAACCATACACCCTAAATTAAGTCCCTAAAACCTAAAACTAAGGCGCTTGTGGAAAATTTTAATTTCCACCGCCAATGTATCAAATAATTACCCTATTAAAAAATAAAATTGTTGTAGTAATTTTAAGGAGTTCTTATTTTTTATTAGTTGGTTCAATTGGACAAATGATAAAAATTTGAGAATAAAGAAAGAGTTATATTTTGATATATATCCGTGTAAATTTTTTTATACAACCATTCTTTAACGTTTAAAACTTAAAATTCTAATCCTAATTCTAACACCCTAAAATCTAATATCTAAACTTTAAATTCTATACTTCAGCCCTAAAATTTAAATTCTAAACACTACAACATAAACCCCTAAACTCTAAGGTCCCGTTTTTGGTTGCTGCAAGGGTCCCCAACATCTGTTGCCCCCCATTTTCATGCCAAACGACCATCGATTTAGTTCCCAACGCTCATTTGCTCACCATTTTTAGCGCCCAAATAGACATTTGGTGGTAGTTAGAAAATTCAACTTTTGATCAACGGGTGTTTACCTCCAACGTTAGTTTACAATAGCAATGGCAAAGGAAGCTTAAATCTTAAACTAAACTCCTAGCTCCTAATTTGACAAGCACGTGTAAATTTTAAGCTTATCTCCTCGTATTACACTACAAGAACTGTGTATAAAAGTTTTTATCATCTAGAAATGAAAAAGTATTTTAAAAATTAAAATGATTTTCTATATCATTAGGCTTATCTCCCTCGTATTAAAAAGACCAAATTCACAAGCCAAGCGAACAGAACCAGAGATCTATGTACTTATACGACGGCGTTTTCCAATTTGAACAATTTTTTTTTTAAATTTTAATTATTATTGTTTTAAAAAAGGGAGGCAGATCGATAAATCTCCCAAAACTCAAAAAATAGAAAAATTATTTCCCCCAAATTCAAATCTCTCTTACTATGGCCTTTCACGTAGCTTGCCCAATTACATGGTATATATATATATATATATATATATATATATATATATATATATATATATATATATATATATATATATATATATATATATATATATTTTCAATTTTATTAAAAAAACTATTTCTCCTCCACTGCCTTTCGAGCTCTCTCGTTGCATCGTTAGCGTTAATGTTTCTCTTTGTTGTTGTTGTTGTAGTCGCCGGATTTGCTTTTGTTCGCTAGGGTTTCCTCGGAGTTTCCAGTCTCCGGGCTCCGAGATTGGCTTCTTGCGGAAAGTGAATCGAGTGGAGGAGTTTTTGAAAGATCCGTGGGGAGTTAGGGTTTCTCGAGAAGGGACCGTGCAGGTTCAGGTTCCTAAAGTAGCGACGGTTGCGGATGGGGATGGAGGCGGTGCTGGTGCAGTTGAGGAGTCGACCTCGGCGTTGGCTCAGGCGAAGCGGCTCGCGCTTCAAAGAAAAGTGGCTGCTGAGGATTATGCTAGGAAGGTTGAGTCGGGTGGTGTTGAGGTAATTTTCTTGCGTTTGGCTCTATGCAATGTGTTTTAGGTGTATGTCTATATGAAACGCAAGTTTTCGGTTGAGTTAGATTTAGTGGAGTGTGATTTATTGTTGTCATTTAGGGGTTATGGTGTTCAATTTCAGCTCATGGCCATACGAATTATTATATTTGTGCTCAATTTAAGCTTATTTTGCTGTCAGTTTAGGTTGAGTTCTGCTTTACTGTATCAGTTTGCTTGTGTTCTTGTCTGTATGTATAATCTGATTGATCGTTGATATTGATACTTCAAAGTGTGCATTTTGTAGTATTCCCAAGTTTACTGATCTTGAATATGAGCTAGATTTTGGGTTATTTGTGTTTGTTCAATAGTCATTTCTAAATATGCTGCTCACTTTATATATCGAAATATGTATCTTTACTTGTATATGTGAAACTATAGATACAAATTACTAGGGAATTAAAGGATTCAATGGTACGATACTTTTGTTGGTTTTGGGTTGGCTAGTTTACCTACCCTTTGCTGGAAACGAAGCTTTGTAAAATGAGAGCGGGAAAGGAAAAAGGAAGGGTCCTACATTGGAGGATATGGTGGTCTGTATTTTTGTAGCCTATGCACTGATCCTCCTTTCTGGCTTTCTAGAAGTGGTTGTTTTCTTTTTCTCTACAGGTTGCACCAATAAATTCTGCTATAGAAGAGCAAGGTCAGTCAAACAAAAATGTAATGTGCCGCATGTGTTTTTTGGGTGAAAGAGAAGGAACTGAGAGGGCTAGAAGGATGCTCTCTTGCCAAAATTGTAGCAAGAAGTACCACAGAAGCTGCTTGAAATCTTCGGTTCAACATAGAGGTACCAACTTTATTTCCATATCATCTTTCAAGCCTGAAAAGTAGTTGCTGCATATTTATGGCTCAGTAGTGAGGCACTAAAAGGTTATTGCTCTGGTACGTGTTACCACTGGAGTCTTATACATTTTGGCATGGTTGCAGATTTGTTTCATTGGAGTTCCTGGACTTGCCATTATTGTCGAACCTGTGAGGTATTTATTATGTGCAAAAGTACCCATTTTCACCTAATAACGTTCAAATCTTTTGGTTGCACTCATTACTACTTATTTCCTTTCTTTAGGTGTGCCGAAGTACGGGAGATCCAACTAGGCTCATGTTTTGCAAAAGGTGTGATGGTGCATACCATTGCTATTGTCAACATCCACCGCACAAGGTTGGTTAGCATTGCTTAATGCTGAATTGTTTTATATCTTGAGTAAAATAGAACGAGTAACATTATCCCTGGATTATGCAGAATGTTTCTTCTGGGCCTTATTTGTGCCCAAAACATGCTAGGTGTCACAGCTGTGGATCTAATGTCCCTGGAAATGGTTCCAGTGTGCGGTATAACTGTTAACCCTCAGACAAGAAGCTTTTACCCTAAAAGTTTCTCCTTTCTGTACAAATTGTTGCTTCATTTTCTTTTCAACTGTTCAAACTCTAATATCTTGCTTGTGTTTTTTAGTTTTTGACAAGTCATTGCTAATGAGTTTTCCTGACCACCCGCGCAAGCATTTCTTTTTTTAATTAACATCTAGGTTTTATCATTTTTCTTATAAATTTTTTAGGTGGTTCTTGGGATACACTAGTTGTGATGCTTGTGGAAGGTTGTTTGTGAAGGGAAATTATTGCCCTGTATGTTTAAAGGTAAATTCATTCTTCCGATATGAAATGGTGTTTGGTTTATTCGTGTATATCTGGCTTAAGGAAATTGTTCACTTCCCGTAAGAGTTATTTCTTGATAGAAATGGTTGAAATATGGGTATTCTGAACTACTTTATTTGATTGATTATAGCATCCATGTGAATGCAAATATGCTTCATGAGCTTTTCTAAAATGAACTTGCTAGACATTTTGGCACAACTACACAGGTTTACAGAGACTCTGAATCGACACCCATGGTCTGCTGTGATATTTGCCAGCGCTGGGTGCACTGCGAGTGTGATGGCATAAGGTTCCTTGCTATCCTTGTAGTTTGTACTTTAAGAACCACCAATCTAATTTCTGCCCTGTTATCCTGTTTATTGCATTTTTTTTGTTGTTCATTATTTTTTGTGTGGTAGTTGCTGTCAAATTATGGTGCTGAGTTTGACAGTAATATATGTTTTTGGACACGAGTTTACATGGTCAATGTGGATGCTTTGTATTTTAACTCGCATCAAGTTCGGCAGGCTCTTGTAACTGTATAGTGTCAAAATGGATGGTTGAATTTCTCAAGGTTTTTGTAAAATACAGTCTGCATGAGCTGTTTCCTTACCATCTAGTGAAACAGGCAAGTGCTGCTTGACTTGAAATTTCTACTCTAACTCTAGTGCATTCATACCCTCTCCAAACCTAAAGCACTCCCTCTGCATGTTGAATAAGTGCTGGAAGACTTTTATGGTTTCTGCTTTAAAGCAGCCTCAGAAGTTTTGAATCATTATTTATAAATCAATAAATGTTTTGCAGTGATGAAAGATATCTGCAGTTTCAAGTAGATGGAAATCTCCAGTATAAATGTGCAGCATGTCGTGGAGAGTGCTACCAGGTGGCTATTATTGCAGTGTTCCTTCCCCCCTCTTCTCCCTTTCTCATGTGGGAGAGAGTTATTCTTTTCAACTTATGAGTTGCTGTCGTAAACATGTAACCAGGTTGCAGATCCTGAGGATGCTGTCCAGGAGCTGTGGAAGAGGAGAGACAAAGCTGATCGAGACCTTATTTCTAGCTTGAGGGCTGCTGCCGGGCTGCCAACTCAAGAAGAAATATTTTCTCTCTCGCCATTTTCAGATGATGAGGAAAATGGTCTGGTGATGTTAAAAAATGAATTTGGGCGTTCCCTGAGGTTCTCTCTCAAAGGAATAGCTGACAAGTCTCCGAAGAAGAACAAGGAATATGGAAAGAAATCTTCAAGCAAAAAATATCTTAAGAAAAAGACAAATCAGGCATCTTTGATTAGCCAAGGAGAGTCACAACTGAGTTTTGAAAGGAATCAGGATATTCCTGAAGCTGTGATTCAGAAAGATGGACAGGATATTTCTTCTCCTGTTACTGGAATTTGTTCTACCAATCAGCTAGGGATTTTGAAACATAACGTGGTAGATGAGGTGATGGTTAGTGATGAAGATAGAAAATCTTGTGTGCATAAAATGAGAAGTAGCAAACCGCATGATTTAGATCGTGTAGATAATGGAAAACATGATAGCAAGTCAAATACTGTGAAAGCAAAGAAGTTGGTCATAAATCTAGGCTCACGAAAAATAAATGTTACCAGCTCCCCAATTTCTGATGCTTCAAGCGCTCAAAGAGAACAAGATGTGATTTTGAATGATGGTAGGCTCTGACTTCCTCTGTCTATGAGATAACTTGCACGTCATGATTATCATATTTTCCTACTATCAAGCACCTATAATTTCCAATAAAGTGCTATCAATCTAGTAACCTCCTAGATTTCTACTTAATGTTTTGGCTACACCCGAAGATCTGTATTTGCTGCGATAAACTGTGTTTTGCGCATTTACTTTAATCTTAGTTACATTTAGGTTTTTGTTGAGCCCTTTTATTTGTTATAGGATTGCACTTATAATATGAATAAGATATTAATGGCGTGCAATTTATTGGTCCATTATGGTTTGAGAGATTAATCTAAAGACTATTATGTCTTCTCTTGTTTGACTGATTATTAGGTGTTCAAGATGCAAATCAACAGAGTGTAGATTACAAGTTTATGCTGGATAGGAAAGACAGTACTGCTAAATCCGGCGATGGTAATATAGTAGTCATGATCTATTGCTGTAGTGTTAAAAAGTTCATTTGTGTTGCCATTGATGAAGATTTGGAGAATATTTTTCTCTAATAAAGACTGGGAATTTTTCTGTTTGCAGGAATCAAAGTTTATCACTCCAAGTCAAGAGGGGTGAAAATTGCTGGAAGAGAAGGGAATGTGATAAAGTTTGGAAAAATTAGGCCGGAATTTCCTAAACTGGGATCCAAACTTGGTGCAGCAAAAGGTTCTGATGGATATGGAATTGTTCCTCTACATCAAACACATGTTGCATCAGGAGAAGGAAGCATTGATGTGATTAGGTCTGATGATGTGCCTTCAGGTGAGGTGTCCATTCTGGGAGGAGGGAATGTGAAGTCGGGAAAGCGGTTGGAACAAAGGGCTGATACATATGGTGAAAGTAATGAAGATTATCGTCACACACCTGCCTTGAATTCTTTGCCAAATGATCCCAAGCCGTCTCTCAAATTTAAATTGAAGAAACCTAATCTTGTTAATCCGAATTCTAAGGCTCATTCTGAGGAAGAAAAGAATTCTGTAAAGGGCCAAAGGTCAAAAAGGCAGAGACCATCTTTCTTCATGGAAAAATCATTGTTTAATGTTGATGAAGATCTTGATGTCACGCAAACACATCAAAACAGCTTAATGGATGGCATGATGGATGCTAGTTGGATTTTGAAAAAGTTGGGTAAAGATGCAATTGGAAAGAAAGTTGAAATTTATCAGGCATCTGACAAATCATGGTAAGATTTTGGTTTATCTTTACCTCTGAAAAACCATGAGGCAAGATCTGGCTTTATAGTCTTTTGCTCCTGATTAATCTTAGTACCTTAACCCTACCCGCCTTATTTATTTCCATATGCAACTGCCGAACATGTGCACATCAATTTGAGCTCCAAAATAGAAAGAATTTGTCAAGTTTCCAATGGATTTGATTGTTTGAGCTCCACCCATAGTTTAATGCTTTAATAATCTGTATTGTACATTCTTTAGGTACTTCCTAAATTTTATCCTTATTTTTTGAAATTGAACAAGCAGGCATAAGGGAGCTGTTAATGACATCATTGAAGGCACATCCGTTGTTTCTGTGATGCTAGATGATGGTAGAGTAAAAAGCTTAGAACTTGGGAAGCAAGGCATTCGTATTGTTCTTCAAAAACAAAAGAGACAAAAAATCTGAAACTGAAAGGCTAGCCTAATTCTGTGAGTGGATTTGTTGAAAATTTTCTGTTTCTGGATGATAGAGTTTTCAGTCTGTCAAGCTCAAGGTCTCAACTCCCAACTATTGGAGTTATGCTGCTGCTGCTTATTTTCTTCCTGAGCTCTGGACTGATGCTACTTTATATCTTAGGCATGCCTTCCTTCTGTGGTGGCGAATGAAACAAACAACTTCAAGCAACCCATTCAACCACAAAGTTGGGGGTGGCAAGTTCAATAGCAGCCAGAATCCAACACAAGCATCTGAATCCAAGCCGTCTTGGATGAAAAAGTAATGGAAGCCTCCGCATACCTTCGTACAGCTTCCCGAGCTTCAGCTTCACGTGTAGTTGTAGGAGATTTCTTGAAGGTTGCATGAAAATAGTGGGTAGAATTTCCAAAAGAGAGGATCAAGCAAGCACCTGTAGTGTTGGCCTCTACTGAACAGACTTCCAATGCAGATTTCATCAGAACTGCAAGTAAGATATTTTGATTAAGTCTTAATAAAGTACAAAGAAATACCCATATCTGAGTTCTGAATGCAATATTTGAGAAACAATCTAAAGGGTCTCCTAGAATTGCCCACTTGAGACTTTGTGGTTGCCAATGCTGCTAAAGGAGCTGGACAGACCAAAAGAGGGTGCAACAATTGCAGGAGGGATTTAATGTTTGCAGCCGCTGTAGTTCGCTTGGTTGCAGGAGAGAGGCGCCAAAACCTGGCACTGTAGAGGCCGATAAGTAGTATGCTTCTGTTACCGTGCCAACTTATTAGTTTATTGGTGGCCTATGCATTATGACACAAGTGAGGCAGTGCAGATAGTTTGTTGGTGGCCTATGCATTATGGCTGAACAATGCAACTTATTAGTACATGTAATTTCATAATCTTGGAGAAACTTTAATCTTTTCGTTACTTTGTCTGATGATCACAATCCACAGAGAAGGGCATTTCAAAGGCATTAAAAAGAGTATATATACATATTATGTATATGTATATATACTAAATTAATATCCACATATATATAGATGATAAAGTATGAATTTACTTTGAGAAGCAAGCATTTAATATAAGAGTAATTTATGAAGGGATTTTGGTTTGGCTTTTCTCTCGAGGCAGAGATTGATGAAGATGATCAGCAAGGTGGAGAAACATTCCCTCGGTAAGACAATCTAATATTAGAGCATGATGCTTCTGCAATATGTTCTTCTTTATCTTCATGTGGTGATGTTATAGCTACATTTTGCAAGAAAATCTCCCGACAAGGGTACATCTGGCTGCAATTGAATTTCAGGGCCACATTGGAGGCACTTGTTCCTCTGATGTTTTTATAAACAACATTGCTCACTTGCACTGCTGACACCTGCTTTAATAAATCATATACATATATACATACATTCATGTATATAAGTATTTCGATTAACACCTGCTCTTCTCTTTTTTGCTGAATCTGATGTTCATGATTTAAGGGTTTTATGATTACCTGTTTGGAGCATGGTGATTTATTATGATCACAGTAGTATTGATCTATAATTATAGGATTGCTCACATTGTGCACCATTATATCCTGGAATTTGATGTTTTTGGCATACCCTGATCCTCCCTGCAGTAACAGCAATTTAGAATCCTACTCAGAAAAGCATACCAGAGTTAAGCCAAAATTTTCTAATAAAAATCCGAGTGCCCTTTTTCTTACTGATGTTTGCTTTGTTGGTTGTAGCTGAAACCGTTTTTACTTGCAATGCTACTTCGATTAAAGAATTATAGCCTATGTTTCTTGGATTTAGATGTAAACGTTGATCGGTAGGATATGTCCATTATGTGTATGTTCAAAAAAAAATTTTTTTCTAGATATTCTTAGTATATTGACAAGCATGTTGAACATGGGTATTTCCGAAAACTAAGAACCCTTGCAACATGTGGGTTTTTGTCTTCCCAAGAAATATTAAGATGCTACCTGCCAAGTCTTTATTCTAACTCCATTGGTGGTTCCTGAGAGTGTTGCTCTTTTCACTATTACATTAGACACATAAGCCGAGGAATTTCCAGCTCCTAAGCTCCCGATGCTGCAAAAGAAATTGCATCCGATTAATTTACTATGAACTTACCTAGTTGCATAAACAAGTGAACTGAAATCACTTAGGTACAAGCTTTTGTTAAGTAGTGTTGAGTTAGCTAGAAGACCTGATTCCATGTCCTGGTCCACAAGTTATGTCTGTGGCTCGAACATTTTGCGAGCCACTCACTATAGATATACAATCGTCACCTTCAAATATAGCACCGGTTGAATCGATGAGCATAGAGTTGGAAAAATTATTTAGAAGATTTGCATGCTTGTTTGATTTAGCTACTGTTTTACCAGTTCTGATGACACAGTTCTTCATGTGTATGTTGTGTGTTTCAGTCACGTGGATTCCATCGGTGTTGGGGCTGTTTCCAGGAGCGGTCACGAAAAGGTCGAGAACTTTTACATCGACGCATTTTTTAAATGAAAGATGCATTTGTTGAGAATTTTTTATCTGCAGCCGTGCTACTCTCAGATTGCTGCATTGGCTGAAGGTTACTGCCTGCGAAAACACAGTTTTGTTTAATACAGTTCATATGCACAAGGTGAAATGACCGGGTTTCAGATGTTTCTTCCGCATCATTGAAGGGTCTTTGTGTGTTCAAAGAGAATAAAATTTTAGTCCGAAGTTCGAATCCTGTTATGTCCAGTGATGCAGGATACAGCGAGATGTTCGAATCCCGGTTATTATACAGGGATGATTGTGTAATAAATAATCGTCTCGAAATCAAGGAGAAAGAATATGAACTTACAGTTGGTGCTTCACTGCAAGGCTGAAAAACGATGGAAGAAGCAATGTAAGCTGTTTTATTGATAAAAAAATGAAAATAATTTGAAATTTCGATATAAATTCGAGTGACATACGAGGGTTGTGTTAATTTTGCAGGAATTTAGCCACCATGTTCTGCCATTGCCATTGATTACGCCTCCACCTTCTACTCTTAAATTCTGAACATTATCAAAATAAAGCCATCGTCGTCTCCTGTAATCCGAGTGATTGACGGTGGCTTTAATTGTTCCGAAGATCTATCATTCGATTATAATGTGATGTATCAGTTCATTTTACGTATGTATTGGGAGATTAAAGGCATGCATGTATGCATGGATGGATGAATACATGGTCTTGCCGAGACCAACCTTCAGTGTAAGAGGAGAATTGCAGGGTCCCGAGAAATCAACTGGCTTAAGATGATAAATCTTGTTCCTAGGGACCACTATAACAGCTCCTTGAGACGAGTTACAAGCAAATTCCCAAGCTTCCTTGAATGCCTAAACAAAAATAAAACTGTTAAATATCGATCCGGTAAAATTCTTTAGTTGAAGCTTCGAAGCCTTGATTGACATCAAATTTTGAATTTGATCGTTGAACAACTCGTTGAAAAAATTCTTAGCTTCGACACGGATGTGTCTAAAGATGATAAAGCCAGACACCATTGAGGTATGGTAAAGATATGTCTAGACACGTTAGGATACGGTACCTTTGAATCGTCACTTCCATTAGCTTTAGCTCCAAAATCATAGACATTGACAACAGCCGGACCGGTCGGTGCAGGCGCATTATCGTGCCTCGACCAAATTTCATCATCATACTCAAACATGTTTTCAGGCATCACATCAAGGTCATTCCATTTATTTGAAACCCCAGAATACAGACGATGATGTGTTGTTGTCGTAGGGCGGCCGTGAACTCGAGTTCGTCGAAGATCAAAGTGAAATAGATCCTCCCCGTAACCGCAAAGACAGGGCCTGGACAAAGAGATCAATGCAAGAATGAAAAGTGGGAGACTCGGACAATGGGGTTTGAACAACATTCCCATCTTAAACTTCAAGAACAGAGTATCATGGGATTCACATGCAATAGAAGGAACTATGACTTGAATATGTTCTGCCATGAAAGTGAGTATATATATATATATATATATATATATATATATATGGTAAAACTTTGATACACAGGCTATGTAAAATTAATTTTACACAAGCCTGTGTATTTACACTAAAAACTCAAATCTTAAATTCCTAATCCTAACCCTAAAAAACTAAATCCTAAACCTTAAGCCCTATACACTAAATTTTAAACACTAACCTTAAATTCTAAACCCTACAACCTAAACCCTTAAATCTTAAACCCTAAATTAAAACCTTAACCCCTAAAACTAAAAGGCACGTGTAAATTAAAGTTTACACGGCATGTGTATCAAAGTTTTTTCCATATATATTATGGGAATGGGGAAATGGATAGGAAAGTGGAGCTTTTGGTGCTTGAATTCCTCAGCAAAGAGATGAAGTGGGAGGTGTGTAGTTACTAGTATTGCTGTGTGCTTGTTTACCAACACAAATGCCTTTCAATTGTACTGTATTTTGGTCATACTCATACAAATGCAGGTGAAGATGTGTTTGGAGTTTCATTTCATTAGGTTCAAATGCATGTAGGGATGGACCTATAAAATTCTAGAGGCGAATTTATAAAATTTAAAGGGACGAAAATAAATTTTAATAAAAAACATATATATTTTTTAAATATATATAAATTTTAAATTTTTAGGGGAGCGACCGCCGGTTCATCCCTGAATGCATGCATATCTTGTCTCTAAAGGCGTTTCATCTAAATCCGAATCAAGGAACTCTCCTTCCAAGAGAGTGGTAGAATTACTGCATAGGTCCCTGTATTTTTAGCATGGAGTAACTTTAATTATTTTATTTAAAGATTATATAAAGTATGAAAAGAAGAAAATATTATTGTAATAATATTATTTAAAAATACTTTAATTATTATTTTTAATTGAATAGGCATCTAATTAACCAATGATATCATTCAGTCGGAAACATAATACATATAATAGCCGAAGAAAATAAAATGAATACAAGCAGGATGTATTTATTACATAGGTCGGGGGTTGTGTCCAAAATTTGTTAAACTAAAAGTATAATGAGATTTTATTTATTTGAACCTTCAATTTTTAATTTGGTATTTAATTTATTGGTCGAATAATTTAAATTCAATACTGCATAAACTAATTGTAAAGGCAGTCTTTTTAATTCAATTTATTTCATTTACAACATTAAAATTCAAACTTTTCACATTGTTTAAATAATTTAATATTTCATATCACTGGATTAACTGATTGTTAATATGTATTTAATAAATTTTAATGACATCTCTTAATTCAATTAGTCTTTAAAATAGTAAACCGGCATTTTCTTTTATTAATGCCTGAAGCAGCTGCTTATAAGTTATAATTAATTTAAAAGCAGTAGTTATAAATTACGTTTAATGAACAAAAATGACGTTTTCCCCTCTATTAATCAAAGTTTTGATATTAATTATCAACTATAATTAATATTTATTTTACATTAAATGAATATTTAATCAAAAAATAAAACCTTCATCAAATCAGACGGTTTAAATGGAAACTAATTCTTTTAATTAAAAAGAAACTGTTTTCTAATAAGAACCTCAATATCTTTAAGTAATGTATAAGTTTAAGGGAAAAAACGTTTATATAATAAATTAAAGTTTACACAAGTTTTTTTAATTTTAGGGGTTAGAGGTTTAGTTTAGGGGTTTAGGGTGTAGAATTTAAGGTTAATGTCTAAAATTTAGGGTATACGGTTTAGATGTTAGAGATTAACTTTTTAGAGTTTACGATTAAAAATTTAAGATTTGAATTTTATAGTGTAAATATGCAGACTTGTATAAAATTATGGAGGGAAAACCAACATTGAAAAGTCAGATTTAAGGGTGAAGTCAGATGTGTGACCCTCACCTACCAACCAAGAAAACAATTCATGGAATTGACATTGCAATGCATGTGGGTGTGAGGGTTTTAGCAAAAAGCAAAGGTTTCTCTTGATGGATGGGGGACCACACCCCTTTTGGGTTTTGTTTGCTAATCTCCATTTGTTAGCATATAAGTTTAAGGTTGTTGAAATATACTTGTTAAACATATATCTGTCGTGATATCTAATAATTCATCTAATCGGATAAATTTAAATTCAAATATTAAATCGATTATAAGATCTGATCGAATTAAATCAATGTTCTTTAAATTTCGTGTACTTTGTATTTTCGTTTTTTTTGGTATAGTTTAGTCTTTAGATGTATGGTGGATGAAGTGTTTTTCTTTTTCTTATGTCATGTAAAAGAGGGAGGAAGATGAGATTGAAAAGTAAATTGTTGGGGGTCCAAAGAGGTCAACCCCCTTCCACCAAATTCACTCTCATTTCAATTTTATTTAGGCTCCGTTCAGGAACGAGGTTGTAACGAGATTTTAAGATAAAAACGGTGAGAAAGATGGTTTGGGAAAATTTTGAAATTTTTAACGTTTTTAAAAGCTTAATTTGAAGACCAAATTCGGCGCAAAAGCTGATTAAAATGGCGATAATTTGGATCGTTCGGCGCATCTTTTTTTCAAACCACCATTCCCTGAACGAGGCCTTAGTGTGACTTCCAACTCTTAGTAACCAAATTTTTGAGAAGTTTGACCAAATTATAATGATGTATGAAGTACGGGCTAAAGTTTTATTATGATAATTTTATTAATTGTTATGACATCGTTAATTTTTGGCTTAAAGATATTATACGCCCTTACACTTTTAAAAAAAATAATTAATTTTTACACTCAATTAAACCCTTATTAACTGTTGTCTTGAGAATCAATTTATATGCAAATAATTAATAAAAGTTATCGATTCAATAATTTATATGTAATATTCTAACAAAAATCAACGATTTTAAATTGATATAATTATCAATAATTAGAATAATTTGTCAACAATCTCTAGAGCGTTAAAAACTACTAGTTAATACTCTTCTATCTCTTAGAGTTTAGGGATATTGTTAGAATTTATGGATTTATTTTAGGGTTTAGAGTTTAGGGGTTTAGAATGTAGAGTGTAGAATCTAGGGTATATGGTTAGAATTTAGAATTTGTGGTTTATGATTTATTGTTTAGGTGTTAGGGTTAGAGATTTAGGTTTTAAATTTTAGATTTTATAGTTTAAATATGGTTGATTGTGCAAATTTTTTTACACAACTTGTGTATTAAAATATAACCTATGATTCTAAATCATAAACCTTAAACTTTAAACCTGAATCTTAAATTCTACATCCTACAACCTAAAACCTAAAACCCTAAACCTTATACTCAGGGGCATATCATTTAAGGGACCAGTAGAGGCCACGACCCTCAAAATTTTGAGAATTTGAATTTTGCCTCTAGAATTTTTAAAAATTTTAATTTGCCCCTCGAGATTTTGAAAAATTCATATTAAGTTTAAAATTTTGAATATTTTTAATTAAAATCTCTCCCGGGTTTTAATTTTTTAAATCTCTCAAAATTATTAAAAATTATAGTTAAACCGTCAAATTTATTAGGCTTAAATGAAAAATAAGTGCCCAAAGTATACTATTTTTGAACTTTAAGTGCCTAAAGTATTTTTTGTATAAATAGGTGCCTAAAGTTTCAAAAGTTATAATTTTAGGTGCCCGGCTGTTAAAAACACCGTTATCCATTTAAAACGCGATACATGAATATTATTTTTTATTATTTTTGAAAAAACTTTAAAATTTATTTTTTTTAAAAAATCCCAAAATTTACAAAAATGTTCAAACCAGTCCCTAAATCCTAAATCCCCAAATCCTCACCGCTGCCGCCGCCAGCCGCTGTCTCCGACCACACCCGTTCGATCGCCGAACTCAACCGACCATTTATCCCAACTCGCCGTCCTCAGAAACTGGCGAACAGTGTGCCAATCGAACGATTATTTCACGTTCGACGTTCAAAGTTTGGTTGCACATCGTTCGCCGATTTCTGGTGACGTCGAGTAAGGAGAAATGGTCAGCTGGATCTGACGACCGAAAGGGTGGGGTCGGTGATGGTGGTCGGTTGCAGCAGCGATGAGGATTTGGGGATTTAGGGATATGAGAACTATTTTAGAAAGTTTTAGAATTTCAATATTTTTTGTAAAATTTTAAATTATTAAAAAAATAATAATTTAAAGAAATTAAAAATGACACGTGTCAATTTTATACTGGTTAACGGTTTTTTTAAAGGTTAACAGTCGGGCACCTAAAATTATAACTTTTGAAACTTTAGGCACCTATTTTTACAAAAAAAAATACTTTAGATACTTAAAGTTCAAAAACAACATACTTTAGGCACTTATTTTTCATTTAAGCCAATTTATTATAAAGCATAGACTGATTTGGTGTACTGTTATGAGTCAATTATGTACTAACTTTTTCTAATATGAGCGCTAATTTTATTAAAGATGAAAATTATGAAAATACAATGAGAGTTAATTTATGTAAATTAACTTGATCCAGATATATTCTTATAAATAAAAAATATGAAAACTAACGTCTTTAGATCATAAATAGGACTATACGAAAAAGATAAAAAAATTCTAACTCAAAGGTTCGAAACAAAATAGATACAAACATCCCCAAAGCTCGACAATAAAAGGTAACAACAAACAACATTAAAAATAATATATTACAATAATAAGATGCGTTGACAACTCATTACCACAATTCAATCGTGAACAAGAACATTGATTATGAGCTTGTATTAAAAATCTAGTTCGAGGGTCCAAAACAAGAAGATCAACAAAATAATCAAAAGAGCTCCATCTTGATAAGTCGCGACGCCGACAAATCCAACCCTAATAGAAAATTAAATAAAAAAACGGCAAGCGATTGATTAAGAGAAGAAAAACATGCCAAAAGATAGAGAAAACGTACCAAAAGGTAGAGAAAAGCGTATCACAAGAACGAAATTATTAAATTTAAAAATAAAAAAATTAAAAAGAAAAAGAAAAGATTATCAACGGTCGTCAATCAATGTCAAAACTAATGACAGTGCAGACAATGTAAAGATGAAGTTTTTTTTTTTAAATGCTAGAGAGAAAAGGAGGGACAACTAGGATTATTCTACTAACTTATTTGAAAAAAAACCTAAAAATCTTTTTAATGCTATAATGTTTATTTATAGTATAATTATTAATATTTAATTTATTTATTAATTAATTTACATTGAATATTACATACCTTCTAAATTCTAATCTAATTTTCTTCGTTCATAGAAAACGCATAAATAAATTCGCATATTTTCCTCATTTCCATATCAATTTATCATAAAGTACATTAGACGCCACTTAATTGTATAAAATAATCTGATACTTAAGTTTCAGAAATTATAAAACAATCATTAAAATTTTTATTCAGTTATAAAATAGTCCCTATTAATGATAAAATTGAAAGGCCATTTTGTAACATTTTGGAAGACCATTTTGTAACATTTGAAAAAGTTTAGTGACATTTAAGTAACCGAATCAAAAGTTTAATAACTATTTTGTAACTTTCGAAACTTTAGTGACCTAAATATCATTTTATATAACTTAGTGACTTATACAGTACTTTACCCTTGATTTATTTTATGAGTTCTATTTCTAGATGTTACTTTCTGTCTGCAATTTCTTTCCCTCCCATTACTCATTCTCCGAGAAAGGAAAAAAGATCTTTCAAATTGCTTTTTCTATTTTCTTCTTGGTAGTATCGATGGTAGATGAGATTTCACTCTTGTTTGTTTTGTTGTTTAGTAAAGTTTTAGCCTTCGATTTTTGCTCTTAGGATCCTTTACAACCACTCTTCATTGCTTGGTTCATCTTAGCTATCTCTCTCTTTACCCCATAGATCTGTTTTAGCTGTGATTTTCTCACCAGATTCTGAGCTTCAGCTTGGGTTTTCTTGCTGGTAAGTTTATCTTTAACTTTGATTTTGTTATCAGCTGCTTTGTATTTCGATTGTTTCTTTCTTTTTCTTTTGGCTTCGATTCTAGCTCCTTTGTTGTTGATGTTGTTGTTGTTACTGCTGTGTTTGTGTGTTTTCTTCTAAAAAATGCAAAAAATGAAGCTTTAGAGAAATGGGTTTTCTGTTTAGTTTGTTCATAGTCTGATTTCATGATAAAGAAAGTATTATTATCTTGAGAATAAGAATCGTTTTTTTTTTAAAATTTTCTGTCAAGTATTTATCTGGGGCACTTCAAATTATCACCAGATCTGTTATCTGTGGCAAAAGATTTAAGATTTTTGTAGTTATTGATGTGAGTGTGAAAAAAAGTTTCACATTGGCTTTTAATCGTTGTTTACAAATTTCCAGCTGATTGAGGCATGCGCGGTGGCCCAGAGCATTCGAAATCTGAATCGGATTCTGCATCATCCGGTGAAACAACGGCGAACAACGAAGAAATGAATCACTTAACTGTGAAAACTGAGTACTGCTTTTCCAGCTTACTTGAGCTTGCTTCTGACAATGATGTTGAGGGTGTTAAACTAATTATAGAGCAAGATGGTTCTTCGATCGAGGAGGTTGGACTTTGGTATTGTCGTGAAAAGGGCTCGAACCAAATAGTTGCAAAGCATAGAACTCCGTTGATGGTTGCTGCTACCTATGGCAGTGTTGATGTTGTTAAGCTTATGTTGACTCACTCTGCGGCTGTCAATCTATATTGCGGCACGGACAAAAGTACTGCCCTTCACTGTGCCGCCTCTGGCGGATCTCTTCATGCGATTGATGTTGTTAATCTACTTTTATCAGCTGGTGCTGATCCGAATTACTCTGATGCCTTTGGCCACCAACCTGCTGATGTTCTTGTTGTACATCCAAAGCTACAAGGCATGAGAGCTGTTCTGGAAGAACTTCTTTCAGGGCGTGTGTCTGATGATCCTTTTGGAAAGCAGAATTTACGGATATCCGTTGATAACTTTGCTTGTGGCTCGCTGACCCTTTCTTCATCACCGGAAAATGGATCATCACCCTCTGCATTGAATCTGGCATCTTCACCAATGGCTTCAAAGTTCATTGATATACCTGTTAACTCTGCAACAGAGAGGAAAGAGTACCCTGTTGATCCATCTCTACCTGATATCAAGAACAGCATTTACACAACTGATGAGTTTCGCATGTTTTCATTCAAGATCCGGCCTTGCTCGAGAGCATACTCCCATGATTGGACAGAGTGTCCATTTGTTCATCCGGGAGAGAATGCACGGAGAAGGGACCCTCGTAAGTACCACTACAGCTGTGTGCCTTGCCCTGATTTCAGAAAGGGGGCTTGTAGACGCGGGGATATGTGTGAATGTGCCCATGGTGTTTTCGAATGTTGGCTACATCCAGCACAATACCGCACTCGGATGTGCAAGGATGGCACGTGTTGCGATAGGCGGGTATGCTTTTTTGCCCACACAGCTGAAGAACTGCGCCCACTGTACGTCTCAACTGGCTCAGCTGTTGCCTCTCCACGCTCAGCTGCATCTGCTGCTAGTGTCATGGACATGGCTACTGTTATGAGCCTTTTACCTGGTTCACCCTCATCAGTATCTGCCATGTCCCCTTCACCGTTTAATCAACCCATGTCTCCATCTGCAAATGGCTTTTCACACTCGTCGGCAGCGTGGCCTCAACCAAATGTTCCAACACTTCATCTCCCCGGTAGCAACTTTCAATCAAGTCGCCTGAGATCCTCCCTTAATGCCCGAGACATGCCACTTGAGGACTTTGGCATGTGGCCAGATTTTGATGCCAAAGAACAGAATCTGAATGATTTATCTGGCTTTTCCCTGTCTCGTAACAGTCCAGTGTCTGTTGGTCATTCTGGTCGGTCTAGAACATTAACTCCTTCAAATCTCGAAGAGTTATTTTCAGGGGAAATCTCTTCATCTCCTAGATATGCTGATCAGCCAGTTGCATCTGCTATGTTTTCCCCAACTCATAAATCAGCTCTTCTTAATCAATTTCAACATCAACAGAGCAATTTATCTCCTATTAATACTAGTGTTTTTGCATACAGAAATGTCGAGCATCCACGGTTGCAGGCTTCTTTTGGTGTTGGCTCTCCTGGAAGAATGTCACCACGACGTACTGAGCCAATCTCCCCCATGGCTGCTCGCCTTTCTGCACATGCTCAGCTCGAGAAGCATCGACAGCAGCTAGGCTGCTTTAGCTCTAGGGAACTCGGTTCCAACAATCCTGCTTCTTTTTTCGAATCTCCCGTGAATTCTTCTTGTTCCAAGTGGGGTTCACCTAATGGAAAGTTGAACTGGTCAGTTAGTGCAGACGAAATGGGTCAATTACGGAGATCGTCGTCACTTGAGCACAGTAATGGTACTGAGGAGCCCAACTTATCTTGGGTCCAGTCTTTTGTAAAAGACCCCTCACCCGAGATGATGAAAGAGAAGGTGGTAGTTCCTGTCACACATGGTACATCATCCGGTGAAGTTCTGAGCGATTCTAATTCCCAGATTGATTCTGTTATAGGAGCATGGATTGAGCAAATGCAGCTCGATCTACTTGTAGTGTAGCCTAGAGGAAAAAAAGATAACACCGGGAAGTTGACATGTCGTGAAGGCAGATAACTAAGCGTGGCCTAAGTGTAGGTGGAAATTTTCCCGGGAATTTTATTCGAAATTCTTTTTAACCATTTATTTTTACAGCTGCAGCAGATTTCCTGCAAAAAAGACAGGTGTAAGAAGCCTCAACCGGGGCTAATATCAAGCACTCAAGCTCCTGTTGTTTAAGGTTTTGTACCATTTCCATGTCTCGTATTAATTCGATATTTATTTTCCTTGGATCAGTGACGAAAGAACACTGAAGAATAGCCAAGGTGATTGCACTGTTATATGATTTATAAGTTATGCGATTTCACTAGAAGATGCAGTTTACGGATATCATATTAGTTAATGCATTTCCTTCTAATGATGTGAAAACTGAGTTTTTTAAGTTATTATTTCAATATCTTTATTTTTTGTCCTCTATATACACGGTACCTATCGGGATGGACCGAGGGGTGCTGGAATCAAATGAATTCCGGGTATAGTTCCTAAAATTCTAATATAACTTTGAAAAGAGTTTGCATTCCTAGCATAAAATCTTCCGTCAGTCCGTCCCTTCTTGTAGTGCTCTACCTTTCAACTTTCTCTTCTCTTGTCTTTCTTGTTCTCCTTGATGGATGATGATTTTGATATGTTAAAATTGGTATTTCGGAGATTGCATGAATCAACTGAATTTCGGGTATAACTCCGAATCGAAAAAGGATGCAATGTGGATTCAACTTTCGTCGTGGTGGTGGTGGTGGTCTCATTCTTAGGGAAGTGGGATGACGTGGCTGTTTGTATGATGGCAAACCACTCACCCCATAAAAGAAGTATGTGGGTTGGTGTCTAATGGAAGATGGGATGAGACAAGAAATGGAATGGACAGTGATTTGTAGGGACATGGCCTTTAATGGTCGGTTGGGACTTAAGGTTTGGTTCAAAGTATCATCAAATGTATCTTAGTCATGTTCATGCATAACGGTGGACCACTATATATATATATACAGATGATCGGATTGCACCTGCGATAAAGTATGTTATCCGTTTCGGAGATGAAGATTATTTTCACGATTTTATTTTGACATAGCATTGGATTGGATGATATTTTGATTTTGAATTTGACTTCTTTAACTACTTCAGCACTTTGACGGTTCGGTTAATAGTTAAAAGAAATAAATCTGTTAATTCAATTTTGTTTAGTTCGATTCAATAACCAACCAAATCAATCGAATGAACACTCTTATAAATCAACCAATCATTCAAAGAGTACCGTTGTTACTGTTGAGGAACCGCAATGTTTCCAGCGGAGTCGGAATCACCCTCCTTGATTTTCCCGGCAAGCATCTTCTCTGTCGTGCTGTCTTCGAGAAGTCTCATAATTAGAACGTACCATGCTCCAGTTTTATGAAACAACCTAAACATATATATTTCGATAGGAATAGATCAACCTAAACATATATATTTCGATAGGAACGGACAACGGTCGCATCTCTTAAAAAGTTTAAATTATAATATAGTTTTAGTATTTTTTTAATATTTTAAAAATTCTTTCATAAATTCCCCTTTTCCCTCAGTTGGTTAAAGCTATCAGTTGAGACTTCTCATTTTTTTAGATTGTGGGTTTAAGACCCTGTAAGAGCAAAATTTCATTTTTTTCCCTCCTAAGTAAAAATTGTTAAAAAAAATTCTTCTATAAATAAAAAGGATCAATTTATAAATGTATTGATGCGGCCATATTTTGTATTGCTTTTCAAACTATCTTTTCTAAAAGCTAATTTGAGACTAAAAATAATGAAATACGAGTAGTTTTTCAGGTAAATAGTACTTTTCAATTTGATTTGAAAAGTACTTTTCAAAAGCTGAAATTTCTAGCTTTTTAGCTTTTTTAAAAATACTTTTAAAGTAATTTTACTTATATATCTTCGATTATATCACCAATCCTCAATCCTTTTATATTTTCAAAAAGAATGTCTAAAATAGACATTTTATATACTTAAAAGTACTTTTTTGATTCAAAATTACTTTTTAAAAGCAATGCCAAACTGACCCTAAGATAATCATGTCAGATCCGTATATGCATAACTATACAATTATTTTTAACCAAAAAAAGTTGTATAGTTCAAATGCATACATGAAACATTGTTTTTTATTCAATTGTATATATTTTAAATAAATATTTATATATTGACTAAGTTATAATTATATGTAAATGTAAATGTAAATGTAAATGATGCTATTATCAATAATAATAATGATGTTAGTGGGCTGTGAAAACTAAATCAAAATAAAAGTTTAATAAATATATATAATTATACAAATATAAAATTTATATTTTATATAGGCTTTGTTTGGCAATTAACAGATAGCGGATAACGTATTACATTAACTGATAGCTTATAATGTATTAATTTAGTTGATTTGACTAAAAGATTATATTGGTTGATTTATAAAAGTGTTTGGTAAAAATTGATTAAGTTGATAGTTGTTTGATTATTTGGACAAGCCAAATGACACATAAGGACATGAGTATATTCAATAATTGTATAAATAATATATTGGTTATCACTATTTTCTATCTTTTGATATTACTTATATTAAAAAATTATTTTTTAATATAACATTACTAAACATATTTGAAGGATGTATATATTATTTTCTTATTTATGAAATTATTTTTTAATATAATTTTATTAATTATTAAATTAGATGCATATATTAATTTCTTATTTATGAAATTGTTTTTTTTATTTTATTAGTTATTTAAATTTAGGTTAGAGAAATTTTTTTATAATTGTCAAGGACAAAAGAGTCTTTACAACTCTTATATTCAATCCTCTAACCAAAAAGCTCATTTTAGGAGTTTTTTCAATTTGAAAGATTTCACCTCAATCCGATGTTACAATCCTCGATTTACCAAACATTCAAATTAGAGTATTTGACTGGTCAAACCTTTAAAAATGATTCAAACATGTAATTTTGACTCAAAAAACTGTTTACCGAACATGACCATAAATACATTAAATCAAAGTTCATGTATAATCTGACATTTATTTCTTCTAGTTTATTAGCCAATAAAATAAGGGTAACTATTTCATACACTGACGATGGAAAAAAAACTTTTCACAAGCGTCTTAATTTTATGCTCTTGGAATTTAGTTTAGGGTTCAAGGGTTAGAGGTATAAAATTTAGGTTTTATTAAAATCTAAACCCTAAATTCTAGCCCTAAACCTTAAATTCTAACAACAAACCATAAAATCTCAATCAGGGACGGACGTAAGACTTTATGTTAGGGGCAAACCTATAAAATTCTAGGGGGCGTGAAAAATAGATTTTCAATAGAAAGTACATAAAAATTTATAAAAAAATTCTAAATCATATATAAATTTCAAATTTTCAGGGGCGGTCGTGTAACAACCCAATTTTAAGGTTAGCGAATTAGGTCTTGGACTCGGGTTGTGGGCCAACTGTTGAGAGCCCAACCAAAGGTGTTTGGGCTTGGGCATTGTGATAATTATAATTGGGTGGGTTGTGATTTATTAATGATTGGATAAATAAATAAGTAAAGAAAAGAAAAGAATAAGTGAGATATTTTTGAACTAAAGTTTGCTGATGAGAGAGGAAGGGGGGAGAGAAAAGAAATAAAGGAAAAAAAGTGGAGGAGAGAGAGAAGAGAAAAGAGAGAAAAATTAGGGGGAAATTTTCAAACTTCGATCTATGAAGATTCAGCCGTTCGATTGAAACACCACCATCACCATTGCGTTTATCTCATCGAGACGAGTTTGTCAGTACCAGCGGCACCATCGTCGAAGCCATCATTAGAGGGGGTGATAGAGAGAAAGTTTTGGGTTGTCAAATTGAAGGGGTTAGATAACTCAAATCGAAAAATCGAGGCCACCACCGTGTTCAAAAGGGTCAAAAGAGTCGAGATAGTCGTTCGCCATTGTCGACCAGCCACCAGAGTTGCCCTCACGCGCCCCCACGCTACACCGCCGCGCGTGAGCGACGTCCGCCCAGGTTGTATAATACAACAGACCCAGTTTAAGTTGTTGGGCCCGGTTCTGGGCTAAACCGAACCGACTCTAGGCTAAACCGAGCCAGTTGGCTGGCCTAGTCATCAGCTGTCGCATTTTCAGTCGTCATTGCCATTGACTGATGTTGCACTGTCGCTGCCGCCGTTGTTACCGTTAACCGTTGATCGGTGTTGACTTTTTCTGATAGACCCAACCTAGGGGTTTCTCGACATCCTGAGTCTGTTGGCACAGTCCGTTGCCAAATTAGAATCTGATAAGCTATTTTTACACATTTTATCCCCTAAAGTAGTCTGATAATGTGAGTTGACTTATGTAATCATATTTGTTTTATCCGAGGTTTTGATGGACTCAAATATTGGAATTAAAGATGATGTTTGAAGGAGCTTGGATGGGGATTTATCGCTTGGGTTTAAGGTTAGTACACTTCGAACTCCTATTGCTTCATGAGCATCATAAGTGTGGTTGCTTTGCGTGTTAGTATTCACAAAATAGGTAGACGATAAATAAGCATGAGTAGAGACTGGTATTGTAAGACTCGATATTTATGTGATGCATGATGATGATGTGAATATATTTGAGACTTTTATGAAGGCTTTAGAGACCGTGTAGGATCGTTTGAGATGTTCGTATGATTATTTGATGATTGTTTGAGTGATTGAGATAATTGTGATGGTTTGTAAGTTTATTTGAATAGATTGCTGAGATTTAATGGGAATTATACTAAATAGACTAATAATTGGTAATATTCGAATGAATGATCATAAATTCAGGAATTAATATAAAGTGATTGAATGCAGTAGAAAACCAACCCTAATGACTTTCATACGCTTTAGGGATCGAGTAAGCATTGTAAAATTGTAATTTAAGAAAATGGTGCAAACACGTGTCTAGGGTATAGGTACGAGCTGTGGCCGTACTAGTACACGACTGTGGGTCGTATCGATACGGGTCAACCCGTATCAGTACTTATGGAAATTTGGGATTTCCAGTAAGCAATATAGTATCGGTACGCGTGTGAGTACCCACGCATACCGGTACCCAAGAGTACCGTATCAATACTCGTATTTGAGTATCGATACCCATTGATCGAAATAGTATCTAATGCTAATAAAAAATATGGAAATTGACATAGGACAATATGAGATAATATGGACTAATAGAGATGATTTATGTACACTTCGATAATGAGAAATAACTTGGTAATTATTGGGTGAATTGCTTAAGGAAGTAACCCATAGAGATCCTTGGTGGATCGAATGATGCTGCTTGGTAATTAGGGCCTTGTTGTGTACTAAAGGGGCGCTTATATAGTTGGTTTGCCTTGAATAATAAGATAAACTAATGAAAGTGGCTAATGTGCACCTTCATAACGTATTAATAAATATATAAGTTTAGTGGGTGGCATAATAATTGATAGAAACCATAAGGTGATGGTAAATGTGTTAGAGTTGTATGTGGTATGACATTTGTGTCGATGTTGTGTGCTGTATGGTATTGAGGGTCCTTGCTGTGTGCTGATGGACACCTATGTAGTTGAGTCAATCCTTGTTTGTAGGGATCCAGATACCTAGTGAGAGAGTGCTGCAACACAAGAAGACTCTCGATTTGAGATTCCAAGCAATGATACTCGATGTGAGATTCTGAGTAATGATGCTCGACGTGAGATTCTGAGCATGAATGTAGGATCCCGATACTGTGTGGACGAGGGCCTTATCTTTACGAGTGTAGGATCCCAATTCTGTGTGGACGCGGGCCTCACTCAGAGTGTACGATCCCGATGCTGTATGGACGCGGGCATCACTCCAAGTTTGTGGTATTACTTGTTTGCTTTAGCTCGGATGACCTTGTGAGATCCCGAGTATGATTGGGCTTTGTGAGCCATGTATGATGTTTTGCTTGATGAGAGCATGTGTTTAGGCGACTAGTAGTAGCGCCACATGTTTATTTATCTCTCCTTATTGCTCGTACTAGCTTGGATGCCTATATTTATGATTAACATGAAGTATAGTAGAGTAGATGTGTACCACTAAGCTTTGTAAGCTCAACACTTGAAATTGTTGTTTCCGTGCGTAGGTTTATCCACGGATCGCGAGATCGAGGAGCACTATCCGTAACGAGATTTCCAGCATGTGGTGGTTTTCAGAGTACGATACTTGTGTTTTGTGGGCTATGTATTCATAGGACCTTACATGTTGAGCATGTAATTCTTATTTTTTATAATTGTATTAATCAAATCAATTGTTTAAATGTTTTAATCTAATTGGAACTCTTTTGCAACGCTTTAATCATTTATATAATTATTTTTAAATCGTTGGCTTTAAATATTTTCGAAAGCATTTTATTGGGCTAAACCAAGTTGAGAAATTTATGGTTTTGGGTTGGGCTTGAGGCCCAAATGTGACATCCGAGTTGAGGGTTTTACAGGTTGCTCCCCTCCTGGCTCCAGCACCTCTTGATCCATCCATGACAACAATCTCTAAATATACACCCTATAAACTCTAAACTCTAAATTAAAATCTCAAACCTTAAAAAATTTTCACCGTTTGTATATTAAATATAAGTTGATAAAATAAATACGACTCTTACACCATTCATACATAGAAATGTATTAGTTATTTACTAAAAGAACAAACAAAATAACCATGAGATGTGGTGCGGTGGTTGTTCACCTCATCCCTTAACTGTGAGGTCAAGAGTTCGATTCCTACCAATAGGAATGGAGTATATTTCATGGCCAGTCGTTTCCCTCCTAGTGAGAGTACCCGGGGCGAGGCAATTAGTCACTATTTTCGGCGGTAGATAGCTTGGCTCAAACCAAAAATAAAATTAACAAAATTAGCAATTTACTTACCATTAATGTCTGTTTTATTACTTGATTTTGCTTCACATGATGTATCCATGCAAATATCGTTCAAATTATTTCCCTCGTTTGTACATGAATTTTAAATCTACAATTCAGAATAAATCCGTATATATACGTACAAGATCGATCCATATCCACTGCCTCTTCTAATCTCCACCGTTATATGTATAATTTCCCAAGTCTAAAACAGAACGGTTAAATAATGGTATTGGTCCCTCCACCATATTCAAATTTGAGATTCAATCACTATAATTTAATTTTACATGATTTTAAGAAAAAAATATAGGTCAGCATTATAACTGGGATAGTTAACGACATTAACGATTTGGATTAACTAACGACATTATAAAAATAAAAGATCAACGCATATTAAATTAAAGTATATGAAGTAAATCTCGAATTTGCGTAATAGAGGGACTTATACCATTATTTGACCAAAAAGAACAATGGAAGAAGAAAATAATATGAACCAAGAAGTATATAACTTTGGGGAGGTGGCCAAAGCCATCTTATGACTTGGGGACTGTGCTATCAATTTTTTTATACTAAAAAATACAATGAAAAATTCATCTACTTAGACCTCAATTTTATTTTATTTTAAATTTTGTCCCTTCATTTTTATAGTTAATTATTTTTGCCCCTTTTACTTTTGATTCTGGCTCCGTCCGACTATTGGAATTAGAAATCAAGGGAATTAGGGAAGGAAGATAAGTTTTCAATCAAACCCTCAAAATCCCATTCTCCCATTCTTAGGTTATCCCCCTTCCAAAGATGAATAGCATTATTCTCTAACCCAAACATGTCACTTTGATTCTCATCAGTGTTGTTGAAGCAACTGTCATTGCTTCTCATGTTGCCAATCATGCTGTTATTGGCAATGTCACCATCATTGTCTTCAATGCATAACCCTAATTCCCCAGACTCTAAAATCCCATAATCAACATAAAGTCCCTCACCTATTCCACCTTGGAATGGGAACTGTGCACCACCATTCATGTCGTAAGGGTTGTTGAGCTGATTATGAGGGAACGGATCGAATCGGTCTACGGTGAGCATCGATGGGCACGGCATGGATGTCGATGACGACGAAGATGACAACGACAACGACGATGCCCTGCATAAGAAGGAGGTGGCAGCCATGATGTCAATGTTTGCATGTTCATGCAGTACTGGGAACATGGTTCCTCCTCCTGCAACATGATCTCTTATTGGTTCTGGTGTTGAGTCATTGTTGTTTAGTGATGAAGATGGGGAGTTGGCGCCGGCGACGGTTTTCATTCTCTTCTTTAGTGTTGAGTTCCAGAAATTTTTTATTTCGTTATCTGTTCTTCCTGGAAGACGAGCTGCTATTTGTGACCATCTGCAAATATTTTGGAAAACCAACACTATACAATCATACACACACAAATATATATATATATATATATTCGTTTTTAATCTGAGAAATAATGTTTTATATAATCGTATATGATATTCACATTTCAATATCTACTTTACGAATTCGAAACACTAAATATCACAGTAATTTTCTCGATCCACAAGACTCAAATTCGAGAACTACACCAAACCCGTGATGAAACTATATGGTGTGTCCTATATTTATGGATTTAACTACATTTTAAGTCGATCCTTATAACTTTTGAAGCTAGTAAAAATAAGTTTTGACCTTCCCAAAGTTTTTGGGTTTATGCATTTCTAGACTAGTCCCCATTGTTTTTGGTTAAAATACTTACTTGGTCCCTACCAATTTAAAATCAAACAAATTAATATCTACCTCTTATATATACGGCTTAAATACTTTTGAAGTTCCTATCGATTCCAAAGTTAGACAAGTAACCCCTAATAATATATCCTGATTTCATCCATGTTTCGAACTTTTTATCATTAGACCCAAAACACGTTGGTTGATATTTATCATTCAACTATGTTATGATAGGTAGAAACTAGAATTAATATTTGATATAGTGCATTCAGAATATATATACATATATCATATAGGAACACTAGGGGAAATAGATAAGATTATTTCGCGCGCGCATATATATGTTTACCTGTTGCCAAGGATGGAATGTAAGTGAATGATGAGTTCTTCCTCTTGGGGAGAAAAGGCTCCACGCCTGAGGTCGGGTCTCAGGTAATTGATCCAGCGAAGACGACAGCTCTTGCCACACCTCTGCAGACCAGCATTCCTAGCTATGTCAGTCCAACACCCTTGTCCGTTGCTCATCATGTACTGCATCAGCTTCTCGTCTTCTTCGGGTGACCACAACCCTTTCTTCAGCTTCACCTTGTTGTTATTATTACAAACTTTGTCTTCAGGTTTCCTCATTTGTCTAGGTTTAGGTCTGGAGCTGATCTGAGTGGAGCCTCTTGCTTTTTTAACAGCTGGATTGTGTTGGTTGAGACAAGAGAGAAGGATATATAAGCCTATAAGGTAATGGAATGATGGTTTGAGAGAGAGAAGGCTTCATGGGGTAGTAATGGTGATGATGATAGTGATGGTTTGGAGTTTGCTTTAAACGTTAAACATTTAATATATATATATATATATATGGATGGGTTAATTTCATCAAACATCCTCATACTATTGTTTGTATTTTAAATTGCTCTCTAAACTTCAAAATATGTCAGTCTAACGTGTTAGTTCGGATATAACCAGTGGCGGAGCCACATATAAATTAAGGGGTCAAATGACCCCACTTGATTTGTTGGGGTATGAGATTTTCGAAGAGTTAAATAGGGTTTTGAAAGAGTTAGTATAGAAATTTTTCATAAAAAATATTAGAATGATCCCACTTAATTTGTTAGAGTATGGGGTCAACAATATTTATATTATAGTGGTATGAGAATCCTCGAATCTTATACTCTACTCTGACCCTACTATATAAAAGTCATGACTCTGCCACTAGATCTAACATGGAGTATATTTAAACACGTGGATCATATTGTAAACACATATGCACCTATCACATGAACAATTTAAATCTCATGTTAACTTTGAGTTATTTCTTCTTCATGAGAGTTATTTCTTCTTCATTTTTAAAAGATGTCATATCCAAATTGTCCGTACAATAACTACACATCTGTTTAGAATTCGTTCCATGTCAACTTTGAGTTGGTATTTAACACCCAAATTAATGATTTTATACGCTAATAAAAGGACATGATTGGTATGATATCGATACTCAAAAAATTCAATAAAAATGTTTTGAAATTTAGAAACTTATTTAAAATCTAAGATATTAATCGAGGATGTGCGATGCAATTAACCCTGTACATCGGATGCATGTATACATATTATGGAGGGGAGTGTTGGTTGTTGGGTAGATAGAGTGGAAAACGGATTGGAGGGGGACCTCAAACAAGGGCATGGATTGGACACAACAATGGGGTGGTCTCTTGAGTTTGACTCAATTAATAATGTCTTTTTGGATGCATTTTCTTCACTCACAAGGTAATCATCATAGGTGTCGGAGACACAAATTCTACCTGTTTGCTTCCACCTCACATTAGCCCCCCTCTCTTGACCCGCACGTGTAGTTGAAGCATAATATAATATAATATAATATAATATAATATAATATAATATAATATAATATAATATAATATAATATAATATAATATAATATCCAAGAAGTAGAAGATATATGAGCCGAATCTCAGTCAAAGATATTGCATATAAAAGACTATTTGTGGTTTTAGTACCTCCGCTAAGAATTGGATTAATTCCTTCGTACGTCGATTAATTGATTGAACAATGCAGTGACTCATTATGGGACGACCTTCTCAATCCAATGTTAAAAGGAGACTTGATGTTTCATCACGTAAAATCAATTGATAGTAAGTTGAATCGGTATAATTTAGTATCCCTTTGTAATGTTATTAGTAGGTCCAATTGGTTAAACACTAGTGTTAAAAGGGATGGTGTAATTTTTTTAATATTGTTATTCAATCACACAGTCAAGATTCTGGTCATGTTTGGTAAATAAAGTTTTGAGCTAAAATCCTAGGAATCGACCACTTTCAGAAGATTGGTCAGTCAAATCTGCTAATTTGGTTGTTTAGTAGAGGATCGTAACAACGAATTCGGTGAATCCTCTTAAATTAAAAAAGATGTTAGGAGCAACTTTTTAGGTTTAGAGGATTGGATATAAGAGTTGTACGGCTCTATTGTTCTTGAAAACTATAAAGAGTGTTCTTCAAATAACATAAATTTGAATAAACTCACATATACTTTTGAAGTAAAACATATTCTCGCATATTATTTAAATAATTATTTTCCTTCAAATAGATAAGACTAATACATATTCTTCAAAAATCACTTAAATTTGACAATTAATAAAATTGTATTAAAAAGATAATTCCATAAATAAGAAATTAATATATACACCCTTCAATTATGTTAAGTAATATTATATTAAAAAAATACTTTTCAATCAACAATCAGTTGGTATAGTTGGATGAGACAATAGATCCCTTAAGCAATGTCAGATATCCGAATCTTCAGTAAACTATTTTACCAAAAACTTTTTATAATCAGTTAATACAATCAACTAGTTAAATTAGTTTATACAATCTGCTGTCAACTATCATCTATTCGCTAGTTGTCAAATTAGGACGTATAAAACAGTAGAAATGCATGTGAAATATTCCACTAATAGTAAATTTACATTTGTGATGAATGCTTAAAATTGATTTTTTTTAAAATAGTCTATGTTCACTTTAACAATAATGACTGCTAACAGTGTTATGAATTTGGACCACTAATAACATTACCAGAGAAGAAGACTAAATTATGTCGAATAAAAAAACTAAAATTTACTCATAAATGAGGGACTAAAAACAAATTAGACCAAAAAAGCAAAGCTACTCTTACTACAATTCTCATTCCCTTATTTTCCGTATACAACAATTAATAATGTAAGTCAGTAAGTGACCTTTCTTAATAATTTATTTTGGAGAGGAAAAACGACGTGTCTCTCTCTATATTTTTTTCAATTCTTTTTATTTTGCTGAATAAAAATGAAAAAAAAAATTTGTCGGTTTAGGTCAGAAGCAGAATTTTATTTTAAAATTTTAGGTCAAATTCGAATCGAGTGAAACATCATCAAACGTGAAGTCAGGTTAAGGTCAAGTGGAAGCTTTCAATTTTCGAGTCGGTCAACAAAAATAAAAAACAACTCGACTCTAACCCTGAAATTTTTGTTTCTTCTCTCTGAAATTTTTGATACTCAGATAGTTATAAGAGTTCCGACTAAACATTAGCGAGGGTAGACCTGGTTGCAACTCTCCGATTAAATAATAAAATTATATATATAGCCCCTCCCAAATATAAACAATGCAATTAAAACCTTTTAACTCGATAGAGAAATGGAAATTTTGCATAGTTAGTTTATCTAGAAAATTAATAATTTAATTCAATTCAAGCCACACAAATTTGTTGACTTCCCCTATTAGACTATGTCCGAAATCGAATCCGATCAAATCGCATTTCGGAATTAAATTCTCTTATATTTTTTTATAAAAAAACTCGAATTTAGAAACTATATTAAAAAATATCAAATTTGTTATGATAAGCTTGATGCACTTTAATCGAATATCGTTGATGAAATGTGTAAATATCTCTTGTGAAGTTGGCAAGCAAAAACCGATGAAAGAAATGATAATTTTGACACGATCGATTTTAGAGTGGTTCGATCTTCTCAACCAAGATCTACATCCACTATCTTAGCATCCACACTAAGGATTTTCCAATTCACTACCATGAATTATTTCTTTTTACAGGACAAAGAGATAACCTTTACAACCTATCTTTTCACGGGCTAAGATAGAACTCTCACCCTAGTTTTTATAAGGCTCAACTAGAACCTATTCCTCAGTTACGAGGTCTCGACATTTGTAAACAATATACCTCTCTAGATTAGTGCTTACACTTTTTAGCTCACTAGGATTGGACAAGAAACACAAGAGATTAAACAAAATATACAATGAAAAACTCTACTCTCTTGATCTTTAAGCTTGGATGTCCATCATCTTCTTCTTCAAGTGTCCCAAGCTTGTATTTATAGTGTGGAATGAAAAACTAGCCGTTTATAGTCGTCGGGGACGAAATATAGCTGTTGAGGACTTTAATTCCAGCCACAAATGCATTTATGCAACATTGGGTATCAATACTCGAAAGCGGGTATCGGTATCAGTCAAAACAAGAAAGAGCTTGCACATAAATGCTTAGCGTACCGGTACACGATACATTCGTATCAGTACGGTACTTCGTGTATCAGTATGGAGCCTTCCATATTAGTACGCGAAGTGCTCACTAGAAAACTTAAAACCAAAGTGTATCGGTACAGGGCAAAGCCTTACCGGTACAGGCAACTTCGTATCGGTACTGTGAGTATCGTACTGTACTGAAGGCCTGTTTTTGACTTTTAAATGCCTTTGAAAATATTTGTTTGAGTCAAAAACACTTTAAAATAATTTTAAACATATTTTTCAAGTATTTTAGACTTTAAAATATTTTTGCAATTTTATTTAATTCCAAAAACATTTTTCATTGAGTTATATCAAAATAAATATATCAACACGTTATCACTCGACCGAACAAATCTTTAATAGTCTCGACATTTTACATTGTTGGAAGGAATTCAAATAAGGTGAAGTACATGATAGTACCCAAAAACGCATTCTTTTCCTTAAAGGCATCATTCTGTTAGAGACCAACTCATTACTCATTTCTCCTTGTTTTGTTTGTCTAACTAAATTAATTAAGCCCCGGGGGGTAAAAATACGATACAAATCCTTGTATTATAGCTCAGATTACATTTTGATCCTTTATATTTAAAATGAACAAAGATTAAAAAAGAAGAAGCAAAACGATCTTTTTTTAGCAATTGAAAAGGTGTTGATTTTACGAAATAAACTTAATTAAATGATGTGACATTGGTTTAAATACAACTATACGAGTTTTCTAAACTATAATGAATAGAATGAACCTTGCTCGCTTTTATGAGGTAAGGTGATTTTTGTACATTTTTTAAATATAAGGATCAAAATGCAATCCGTGCTATAGTACAGAGACCTGTACAACAAATTTACCACCCTCGGCTCATCTAATTATAGATGATATTGACCCCAGACAAAGGAATTATTTATCTGTAAGGTTTCACTTTCACAAGATCAAATTCTTGGTCAAATTCTTAAGTACACAAATACTCACTAAAGTAAATAAAAATGATCTTTTTTGCTACTGAAGTTTTGAAAGTCACAAAATGGTGATTAAACTTATCGAATTGTTAGAAACGACCATTAAACTTTATTAAACTATTAAAAAAGTCATTAAAACATATCAAACTGTCACAGAATGGTCTTTAGACTTATTAAAATTCATCACTCTTTTATAACATGTTAGAGTTGTGATCCAAGTTTTTTTAGGATTTGGTTTAAAGTTAGAATTCTACTTTTAGTAGATCTTCTTTACTTTACATTAATTAAAGGTAGGAAACTCAGTTTGAGTAGAATTTGTTTCTATGCAAGTTTTCTCTGTAAACAAGAAATCTATCCCTATAAATAGATACTGTAGATTAGGGGTTTAGACAAAATATTTGAAATCAATTGTAATCTCTTTCTCCATCATAGTGAAAGTTCTCATGCTCTGCCCGTGGTTTTTCCCTTTGGGTTTTCCACGTAAATTCTTGGCGTTATTTTTCTTTTCTGTGTTTGCGTTTATTAACTTAACTCGTCATTATCGTCCTGATTGTATAACAAATTGACATCAGAACTTTTCAAGTTACTCAACATAATGACGATGATGAAGTGTGAAATTCCGTTGTTGGATCGCAACGTCAGGTTTTTGCTATGGCAGGTGAAGGTTCGAGATGTTCTTGTTCAAATGGATTTAGATGATGAATTGGATGTGTTTGATAAAATGTCGAAAGAATGGTCAGATACAAAGAAACACCACAAGGATAGGAAAGCTGCTTCCCAGATCCGTTTGCACTTATCAAATAGTATTTTGCAGGATGTTCACAAAGAGAAGATAGTTGTTGACTTATGAGCAAAATTAGAATAAATTTGCATGAAGAAAACTTTGACCAACAAGTTGCTCCTAAAACAATGCCTATACTTCCACAAGTTAGCAGAAGGTTCGTGTCTTGACGAACACCTAATCGATTTCAAAGAGATCGTCTCGTATTTGGAAACGATAGAGGTAAGGTACAATGAAGAAGACCTATGTTTGATTTTACTTTGCTCATTGTCCGCTTCATATTTTTTTGTTAGAAGCACCCTCCTACTCAGCCGCAATACCCTTACTCTTGAAGAGGTATATGATAAGATGCAACATCTTACCAACTCCGAGTTCCAAGCAGAGGGTCTCATGGTACATGGATCGACTAGTTTAGACCGCAGAAGAAAAGACGATTGTAATTTTGGCAATCAAAATAGGGGCAGATCCAAGTCGTCAAATTGAGGTAAAACATGTTATTTCTGTAAAAAGAAAGGTCACATTAAGTCCAAGTGTTACATATTACAGAATAAGATAAAGAGGGAATTTGAAAATAAGAATTCTAGTGAAGATGAAGCTAATATTGCAGAGGAGTACGACGATGGTGAACTTTTAGTTGCTTCCGACGAAGACTTTGTAGCAAGTGAGGAATGGATTCTTAACTTTGGTAATAGTTTTCATATGAGTCCAAATAGGGACTAGTTTGCGACGTATAAACTTGTGTCTATAGGTGCTATTTTTTGGGAAATAATATCTCTTGTAAAGTCACAGGTATTGGTACAATCAAGATTAAGATGTTCGATGGGATTGTTCGAACACTTGGTAATGTGAGGCATGTTCTAGATTTGAGAAGAAATCTGATTTCGTTAGGTACTCTAGATTCAAAATGGTACAAATACTCCAATGAATGTGGAGCTATGAAAATTTGCGAGGGCTCTCTCGTTATGATGAAAGAGAATAAAAGGGAAGCCAATTTTTATGTTCTGCAAGTTTCAACTATTTTAGGTGATGCATATGAAAATTTGCAAGGGCTCTCTCGTTATGATGAAAGAGAATAAAAGGGAAGCCATTTTTTATGTTCTGCAAGTTTCAACTATTTTAGGTGATGCATCTGTTGTTTCCTCCTACGTGTCAAATGACGATGTTACTGGTGAAGGCGTCTTGACTGAATCAAGTAAAAGAGGATTTTGTGTTGAACATGACAACTGTGGGCATAACGGTTCTGGTAGGCAGAAAAGAGTTTAATTTCGTGGGCATACCAAATTTGAAAAGAAGAATAAAGTTGAATTCTATGGGCATAACGGATTTGAGAAGCTTAAGAAAGTTTGATTTGCTACAAGGATAAATAATGAGAAAAATAATATTGCCAGTGATGATCGGGGTCATGTTATGCATGATATTGCTCATGGTGATATAGTTGTGAGCAAAGTTGGAACTAATGTTGATCTTACCGATGTGAAGACTAAATTACCTTGTACATCCAAGCTTGGGCAAGGCTTGGATTCGGTCGGTGTTCATTGCTAAAGACTACCCCTTGAAGGGGTTTTGTGGAGAAGGTGTAGATATTGTTCGACAAGGATTTGTCTCAAGGTGGAGATTTGTTAGAGTTGTAATCCAAATTCTTTTAAGATTTAGTTTAAAGTTAGAATCATACTTTTAGTAGATCTTGTTTACTTTACATTAATTAAAGGTAGGAAACTCACTTTGAGTAAAATTTATTTCTATGCAAGTTTCCCCTGTAAACAAGAAATCTATCCCTATAAATAGATATTAGGGATTAGGGGTTTAGACTAAACATTTGAAATAAGTTGTAACCTCTTTCTCCATCATAGTAAAAGTTCTCATCCCCTGCCCGTGGTTTTTCCTTTGGGTTTTCCACGTAATTTTTTGTGTTATTTTTCTTTTCTGTGTTTGCGTTTATTTACTTATCTCGTCATTATCATCACGATAGTATGACATAACATGTGGTGACCGTTTGAAACAATTCGACAAGTTTAATCGCCATTTTGTGACTTTCGAAACTCTAGTGATAAAAAATATGATTTTTTTTTTTAATTTAGTGAGCATCTCTGTACTTTACCCCTAAAAGATTAATGATATATTATACATACAATAATTTAATATATTGAAAGCAATTACCACAATTTTCAGGCAAAAAAATGAGTGAACTCAAGCAACTCAAATATTTTCAAAATTGGTCTCTTTATCATCACCACCAGTCCAGGGGAAAACGGAGAAGGAACCAAATGCAGCTAATGGAAAAGAAAGGGTTTCAAAGGAAAGATGCCAATCCATGATTACTCTCGAGACTTATCGGATTCCGATGTCGTTAATGTCTTGATTGATCTCGATCGAATACTTTGTTGTTGCAAACGAGGCATACCTAACGAACACGGCTTTAGATCAGTTGATGCGAACACCAAGACACAAATGCATGACCCCGGAGCTCATATTATCGGTGGTAAATCGGAGATATACCGTGTCAAAGCATGTAGTGTAGGTGTTGTGCAACATTTAACTAACCTTGTTGGTGCTGAGCCACTCTGAGTTATAAAAAAATATTCCAATAACTTAAAAAAATTTAGTAACTAGGGATCAATTTTTAAGTTTGGGTGAAGTCTCTTAACTCCGCTTGATATATGTATATCGCATATGACAAAATACATATATCATATATGGTTATACAAAATCATTTAAATTAGAATCAATTGCTACTATAACATTATAAATATTAATAACTAAATTTGAAATAAAAACTCGAACAACTAAAATCGAATTTTATAAAATAAAATTTAAGTTATAAAATAAAAGTCGTTAATTTAACTAATTTTTTTTTTTACTCAACACGATGAAATACACTTCCCTAATTACCCACTATACTTTAACGAAGGTGGACATTGTTAAACAAAATAGACATACAAGTAAAAGTTTCACCTCTCCCTAGATTTTTTCCTTAATAAGGAGCTTCCAAACGGGCAATTTAAAGGTTTAAAGGGGTAATTTTACCTTATAGTAATCCGAGATTAATAATTTTGTCTCTTATTTTTTAATTCAATCAATTTAGTCCTCGTAATCTTTCAAAGTCAATAATGCTACCGGGGGACGGCCGTAGAAATTTATGTTAGGGAGTGCAAACTTTTATACTTAGTAAAACTATATGGAATTTGGAAATCCAAGAGAGTGCGAGACTAGATTATCAATATAAAATACAAAGAAATTTTTTAAAATATATTAGAAATAAATAAAATAAAGTGTCTATTTTAGACATTTTTAAAAATATAAAAAATGTGTAATATAAAAATTGTCTATTTTATAGGCCAAATGGGATTATTAGTAAGATTCAAACCTTGATTCTCATCAAAATATTTTCTGGTTTGTACATTAATTTTAATTCTACAATTCAAAATCTATAAAATCGTATGTTCGACGTATATAAGTATAAAGATACTAAAATGAACAAAAATCATCTGCCCCTTTTTGGTGTCTTTTTCATGCCTCAACACTAAAAATTAAATTCTAAACACTAACCCTAAATTATAAATTCTAAACCCTACACTCTAGAAAATACACCCTACCACAATTCCATAAAGCCTAAAAATTAACCCTAATCTTAAATTTTAATCTTAAACCCTAAACTTAAACTTTAATCATGAACCCTAAACCTAATTTTTAAAATGAGAACATAAGTAAAAGCACAAAAAAGGTAGAAGATTACTGTTCTACTAAAATATATACGTACAAGATCGATCCATGACTCCAACTAGGTAAAATTTCCCAAGACTAAAAAGAGAACGGTTAAATTATGGTTTTGATCCTTATACTATATTCAAATATGAGATTCAATCACTATTGTTTACTTTGACGTAATTTATTCCCTATACTTTTATAATATTGTTAATTTGTTCAAATATTAACACCATTAACTATTTTAATTAAAATTTTGACGTGATTTTTTTCTTAAAAATATCCTTGTCAACACAAAAGATTCCATATGTCAATATAGCGAGTTAGAAGGGGTATTTTTAAGAGAGAGAGAAAAATCCATATCAACATTATAACCGGGATAGTTAATGGCATTAACTATACCATTATTTGAAGTACATCTCAAATTTGTGTAATAGAGGGACCTATACAATTATTTTACCAAAAAGAACGAAAAAAAATAATATGAAGAACGAAGTATATTACTTTAGGGAGGTGGCTATTGGAGTTGGAAATCAAGGGAATTTGGGAATGGAGATAAGTTTCCCATCAAACCCTCAAAATCCCATTCTCCCATTCTTAGGTTATCCCCATTCCAATGATGAATATCATTATTCTCTAACCCAAACATGTCACTTTGATTCTCATCAGTGTTGTTAAAGCAACTGTCATTGCTTCTCATGTTACCAATCATGCTGTCTTCAATGCATAACCCTAATTCCCCAGGCTCTAAAATCCCATAATTACCAGAAAGTCCCTCACTTATTCCACCATAGAATGGGAACTGTGCACCACCACTCATGTCGTAAGGGTTGTTGGGCTCGTGATGAGGGAACGGATCGAATCGGTTTACGGCGAGCATCGATGGGCACGGCATGGATGTCGATGACAAAGATGACGACGGCGAGTCCCTGCATAAGGAGGAGGTGGCGGCCATGATGTCAATGTCTACATGTTCATGCAGTACTGAGAACATGGTTCCTCCTCCTGCAACATGTTCTCTTATTGGTTCTGGCGTTGAATCACTGTTGTTTAGTGATGAAGATGTGGAGTTGGAGGCGGCGGAGGTGGTTTTCATTCTTTTCTTTAATGTTGAGTTCCAGAAATTCTTTATTTCGTTATCTGTTCTTCCCGGAAGACGAGCTGCTATTTGTGACCACCTGCAAATATTTTCGAAAACCAACACTGTACAATCATACACAACACATCTATATATAATATCTATATATATACATACACGTACATATATACATACACGTACACATATTCATTTTTAATCTGAGAAATAATGTTTTGCTTAATTGTATACGATATTCATCTATATTACAAGTTCACAACATCGGCAAGACTCGAATTTGAGAATTTATTTAGAACCATCAAATCAGAGTTGAAACCATATGACGTGTCTTAAATTTATGGGTTTAACTACATGGACTTTTGAAACTAGTCAAATTAGGTTTTGGTATCGCCAAATTTTTTATTTAAATACATTTTAAGTCCCTGTAAGTTTTGAAATTAGTCAAACTATGACATCCATTGTTTTTAGTTCAAATACTTATTTGGTCCCTACCAATTTAAAAACTAGACAAATTAATCCCTAGCCCCTATTTATATGATTTAAGTACTTTTGAAGTATCTATCAGTTTCAAAGTTATACAATTTGCCCCCACGTATAATATTATATCCTGGTTTCATCCATGTATCAAACTTTTTATCACTCCACCAAAAACATGTTAGGTTGATATATGTGTGTGTGTGTTTACCTGTTGCCAAGGATGGAATGCAAGTGAATGATGAGTTCTTCCTCTTGGGGACAGAAGGCTCCACGCCTGAGGTCGGGTCTCAGGTAATTGATCCAGCGAAGACGACAGCTCTTGCCACACCTCTGCAGACCAGCATTCCTAGCAATGTCAGTCCAACACCCTTGTCCGTTGCTCAGCATGTACTTCATCAGCTTCTCGTCTTCTTCGGGTGACCACAACCCTTTCCTCAGCTTCACCTTGTTGTTATTATTACAGACTTTGTCTTCAGGTTTCCTCATTTGTCTAGGTCTGGGTCTGGTCTGATCTGATCTGAGTCGAGCCTCTTGCTTTTTCAACACCTTGATTGTGTGGGTTGAGACAAGAGAGAAGGATATATAAGCCTATAAGGTAATGGAATGATGGTTTGAGAGAGAAGGCTTCATGGGGTGGTAATGGTGATGACGATAGTGATGGTTTGGAGTTTGCTTTAAACTTTGAATTTGAATAATAATATAATATTAACACTCTCTATAAATATATATAGATATAGATGGGTTAATTTCATCAAACATCCTAGTATTATTATTTGTATTTTAAAATGTTTTTCAAACTTCTAAATATTATAATTGAGTCCTCAAAGTGTGAATAAGGTGTTTATGTAAGCCTAGCTATCAATTTATGCATTAAAATGCCCGTTCAGATGTGACATGCGGATCATATTGAATCTCACATATTAATTAACATAAAGTGTTAATAAAGTGTAAGAGGGTTATTTCTCTTTTTTTTAAAATGTGATCAGATCTAAGTTATCCATACAATAAGTACACATGTTTACAATTCTATCCACATCAAATTTGAGTTGGCATTTAACACCCAAGTTCTGGGACGCGGACACTCTTTTCTTGCGAGGGGATCTTGGCCCCTTCCAGAGTTTTTTTGCAATAGTGACCTTTTAGGTCATTTTTAGTTTAAATATTAGATAAATAAGGTCTTTGACCCTCCTAATTTTTAAATTTAAATACTTAATTAATCATTAACTCTCCCAAAGTTTAATCACAATTCCGTCTTTGCCCAAGTTAATGGTTATATAGGCTAAAAAAGGACATAATTGATATAATATCAATACTTAAAAATTTCAATCAAAACGTTTTGAAATTTATAGACCTATTTAAAATTTGGAATATAATTTGAGGATGTCCGGTGCAATTAACCCTCTCCATTGGATGCATGTATACATATTGTGGAGGGAGTGTTTGGTGATGGGTGGGGAACGGATTGGAGGGGGACCTCAAACAAGGCCATGGACAGAACAAAGGGGGTGGTCTCTTGAGTTTGATTCAATTAACAATGTCTTTTTGGATGATTTTTCTTCACTCACAAGGTAATCATCATAAGTGTCGGAGACATAAATTCCACCTGTTTGCTTCCATTTCACATAAGCCCCCCCCCCCCTCTATTAACTAACCCACACGTGTATTTGAAGCATAAGCCTATATATTATAATACAATATATGTCCAAGAAGTATAAGAGATCAGTCAAAGGTATATATATGTGTATGGATTAATCCCTTCATATCTTGATTTGGCATAATTTTTTTTATAATCATCAGTATTCGATTCACTAGTCGACTAATCTGGATCAAGCACTACAGTGGCTCATTATAGAGGTGACCTTGTCAATCCAATTTTCATCATTCATTATGTCAGGTTTCAAATCTAAATCTTGCTTAAGGGACGTAACATCTCATCCCACTAGATGAACAATTAGTTGGTTGATTTGGCATAATTTAATTTTCCTATGTAATTTTATTAGTAGGTCCAATTGGTTAAACACTAGTGTTAAAGGGATAATGTACAGTATGTGTCCATTTTATGGTTCATGTTCGGGATTCGTGGTTTTCCCTCCTAATAATATCGTCTCCAAAGTTCGAACTTGAGTTCTCTCATTGGGAGAGCAATGTGTCTTGCCATTGTACTCAACTCTTATTGAGAGAGAGCCATGAATCCCGAATATGAACCATAAAATGAACATAAACTATACAAAAAAATGATATAATTTTTTATTGTTATTTAATCGCGCAATCAAGATTGTTGAAATGCATGTGATAATATTCAATTTATAGTAAAATACATATGAGATGAATGCTTAAAATTGATTTCAAAATATATATGCCATATGTTATCACTTTATCAATGGTGATTAATAGTGTTATGAAAATAAAACTAAATTTTAATCATAATAGAGGGACTAAAACCAAATTAGCCCCAGAAAAAAAAAAAAGCAAAGCTACTTTTCCTACCATTTCCATCTCATTGTTTGCCGTATATAACAATTAATAATGTAAGAGACCTGTGTTAATAATTTATTTTTTAGACAATTACAGTATTTGTAGGCGGCAGCATATGCGGCATGCGCCCCTCATGCCTTGCATGGTTTAATTAATTTGCAAAACAACATTAACTAATTTGCATGGTTAAATTATTCGAATTTGACATGTTCTGATCTAACTCGATCTTATGGATATAGGATTTTGTTTTGAAGTTTGGATTTGAGTCGAGTTTTGTGAAAGGTAAAGTCAGGTCGGGTTATGGTTTATGGTGAAAAATCTATGACTCAAAATAATAGTATATTTCTCCTTTATATATTTAGGGGTGATTATTATAATGTCTCTCTATTTTTCTAATTATTTATTTATTCTATCTAATAAAAATAATTATTTGTGTCAGGTCAGATTGGGTCAAAGGCGGATTTTATCTTAAAATTTGAGTTAGATTCGGGTGGGGTAGAACATCACCAAACGCCTAGTAGAGTTCAAATGTAAGCTTTTAATTTTTGAATCGGGGTTAGAACTAGGGGTGTTCATTACCGGGTACCCGGTTTTCGGGTTCGAGTACCTATTTTCCGGCCCATGTCTCGGCCCGCTATTGGGTATACCCGGGGTATCCGGTTCATATTTTTTTTTATTTTAAAATTTTAAAAAATCACTTATTAAACACATAAAATTTAAAAGTTTATAATACACAATCCAAATAGAAAAATTAGTGATTTAAAGTTAGTTTTAGAATATTTAGAAATGTCTATACATATATGTATATATATTAAAGTTTATCACAAAAAAGACCTTAAAAATATTAATCTTATTTTTTTTTCTTTCGGTACTAATAAATTAATAAAAATATAGTTGAAAATTTTAAATTTAAAAGTATATAATACAAACATAGAACTAATTTAGAGATTTAAAGTTAGTTTTAGGTATAAATATTAAGGAACCTAAAATAAAATTATAAATAAAAATTAAAAATATATATTAAAAGTTATCGGGTCGAGTCGAATACCCAGTAATAAAGAAAAATCGGCCTAGAACTGGCCCAATTATTTCTGGGTCAGGTACCTGGCCCGACTGGGTAATTCTTTTTCGGAAATTATTTTTTTCTTTTGGGTCATCGGGTCGGGTCAGTAGGTCGGATAATTTTAAACACCCCTAGTTGGAACGGATAAAACTCAACCCGACTCATATTCATTTATATTCATATCTCTCTCCTCTGTGGAGTCCCATTGAAATTTATGGTACTTGATAGTCACAAAAATTCTGACTAAACATTGGCGAGGGCAGACCCGAGTCGTGACTCAAAAAATTTATTTAAAGAATATCAAATCACTCGACCGAACATACATTAATATTAAGGGTGTGTAAAACTCGACTCAACTTAAAATATTGAATTATTCTATTCGATGCAAAAATATTCAAATCGTAATTTTATAAACTCAACTCAACTCGAAAAAATTTAAATAAAGTTTAATAGGACTCCTCAACTCGACTAACTCAAAATGTTTTACTCGACTCGATCAAATGATCACCCTCAATAAAATCTCTCGACACTATTTTTTTTAAGGAATATTAAACATGAACCTATCGCCATCCCCCATTGCCGGCAATTCAAATAAGGTGAAGTACATGACAGTACCCAAAAAGCATTCTTTTCCTTAAAGGCATCATTCTGTTAGAGACTAACTCGTTACTCATTTCTTGTTTTGTTTGTCTAACTAAATTAATTAATCTCGCAGACAAAATACGATACAAATCCTTGTATCATAGCTCAGATTACATTTTGATCCTTTTATATTTAAAACAAACAAAGATTAAAAAAACAAGCAAAACGATTTTTTTGTAACGATTGAAAATGTGTTAATTTTACACGATAAACTTAGTTAAATGATATGACATTGGTTTGAAGTGTACCTTGACATGTTCACCTGGCTCTATTGTAACATAAAAAATTCGATCATATTTATACGATAAATAGAGTATGTGATCTTATCGGATTAAATACAACTATACATTTTTTTAAACTATAATGAATAGAATGAACCTTGCTCGCTTTTCTGAGGTACGGAGATTTTTGTACATTTTTAAAATATAAGGACCAAAATGCAATCCGCACTATAGTACAAAGACTTGTATAAGAATTTTACCGCCTTCTATTTATATATGATATTGACCCCAGACAAAGGAATTATTTATCCGTAAGGTTTCACTTTCACAAGATAAAAGCAAGGGAAATCACCAACAATCTACTACACGTGGCCCTTAGTCAAATTCTTAAGTATAAAATATGGGTAAAGTACAGAAATGATCAATAAACTAAGTAAAAGTAATCTTTTTGGCCATTGAAGTTTTGAAAATTATATAAATGGTCATTAAATCTTATCAAACTGTTACAAAATAGTCCTTAGGCTTATCAGAATTAATCACTATTTTATAATGTGCAGTGACCGTCTTGAAATAGTTTGATAAGTTTAATAATTATTTTGTAATTTTTAAAATTTCAGTCACCAAAAGGATATTTTTACTTAATTTTGTGATCATTTGTATAGTTTACCCATAAAAGATTAATGTTATATTATACATGCAATAATTTCATGAACAAAAAGTCATCCGCTTTTTTGGTGCTCAAATACTAAAAATTTAAACCCTGCGCTCTAATCTTAAACATTAAACCTTACACCCTAAAACTCTAAACTATGAATCCTAACCATTAATCTTAAACCATAAACTCTAACCCTAAACTTTTTTTTAATGCTAGACATACATAGAAGCACCAAAAAGAGAAACAAAAACGAGACTTCTGCCCTCTTTTCACATGAGTTAAGGTTAAGTGAAGAAAGGCTGATGGATTTGATTCGGGGATTTTTTTTTATTCATGTATGATAGATTTATAGGAAGATTTTTATCTCCTGTCCGTTATTTTCAGTATTCCATATTAAAATTAAAAGGAATTGAGAATAGAGAACAAAAGGGTCTATTAGTATATGTTTTTATTTGATTTGATACATTATAGTCAAGTGTAGTCGGTTATATTGACAAATTAGGTGAAGGTGCAGAAAGAGAGGGATATTTCTATTATAATTTCATATATTGACAGCAATTGCCACAATTTTCAGGCAAAAAGTGAGTCTTCAAAAGTACTCTCTTTATCATCACCCCCATGGAAAAGGAATCAAATGCAACTAATGAGAAGGAAAGGGTTTTGAAGGAAAGATGTCAACCCATGATTACTCTCAATACTTGACGGATTCCTTAAATAAGACGAAATTTCAATCGGGGTAATTATCGGTGTAACATCCCTTTCTCGGCCTGATAAGAATTCGGGTCCAAATTCAACGAAATTTTACCAGCAAGTTTTAATAGCCTAAATTTAGCAGCGTGTCAAATTTTAGGGTCAAATAAATCTATTTACCTTATTTCTCCTAAATTTTAGGGTTAAATTTTAGGGTGTTACAGTCGGATTCTGTTTTGTCTTCCGGAAGATTTGGTACTCTTCTATACTATTCCTTTCAATTGAGAAGCTGGATCAGATACATGAGAAAAAAATGCACAAGCACACGCAAGAAAATGTGGATTCAAAACATGTCTTCAACTAACATTTTTCTGTTATAGTATGCTTGCCCACAACTGCATCTCCTCCGGCCAATATATCTAAAGTTGCAGGCCGGTCGGAATTCAGCGCCGACGAGCAGTCCCGAGTCCTCCAGACACCCATTCTTGTCGAATGATCATTTACCTCATGTCGACGGTAATTACAGTACTCTCCGGATCCGAAATTTGTATGCATTCATACTCATTAAGAAGTATAAATTTCCTGAACAAATATTCCAATATGATTGTAATCACCCAAATCCGTCCGACGCTCTCTTGTATTTAATTTTAAAATTTCTTTTGATTTAATTTATTTTGAAAAACCCCTGCCCGATTTTAAAATTAAAAATTTGGAATCGCCACCGATCATTTTAAAAATGGTAGACCGAACACCAAAATAAAATCAGAGATTCAAAATTAAGGTCCGAGAGTCGGTTACGGATGGGGAAGGATTAGCACCCCACACCGCCAAAAATTGGTACCTAGTCGATTATTTAATGTCTTGGTATTGGAAATTACGAATTCGATTAAAATTCAAAATATGATTCTTAAATGCATGAAAATGTTCTAAATACTTAAAGAAACGATAAGGATGGGAAATGGTTTCTCGATTTTCTAAATAAAAAAATTCCCTTAAATATTGTATCCTAAAACGGTAAGGATATTCTTTTATTGAGGGATATCGAGAATGTCGCATCCATTTACACCCGGAACACTAATTCTCGAACTCCCTAAATAAAAGAATATTACCTTAATCTTTTAACTTATCTAATTATTATGATGCGATTTATAATATATCATATAAATATATATATATATACTTAAAGATAATATTTAAGGTAAAATACATTTTATTTTTTATCTAAAAGTTATATATAAGTTAATAGTTTATATATATATTATAAAAATAAATATTTATTATTATATATACTTAAAACATTATAGCTAAAGTAAAAAATATGTATTAAAAATATTCCTATGTATATGTTAAGTTAGTAGTTATATATATATATAATTTTTTACAAAAATAAGTGTTTATTATTATTTTTATATGTATGATAATTAAACACAATACTATATATTATTTTACAAACATTTATAAAAAGAACTCATATAATACATATTATGTATATAAAAAATAATACGGTATAAATATGACATATATACAAAATATATTATAATATTTTATTATAATAATAATAATAATAATAATAATAATAATAATAATAATAATAATAATAATAATACAACACTAAATATGCGCATCAAACTAAAAATATGAATCAAAATAAAAATGCTTGAACATGTGATTAAAATGCATGATATGATAATTTACATGGCATAAATAGAAACAACATGGACTAAAATTAAACAAATATAAAATACGTGGGCTGGAATGTAAGCAACATAAAATAAAAGTGCTAAAAATTAAATACAAAGCAAAGCAGTGACTAAATTGAATAAAAAGTAAAATAGAAATGTGAAATTAAAATAAAAACAGATGAAAAGGGACACAGGAATAAATGAGAAGGACTGAAATGGAAATTAGACCATGGATAAAACATAAGCGGTTTGAAACTCTAGGGACTGTCACGGTAAATTCCCCCTTAACCAAAAGATACGGATCCTCCCCGGTCCGGGTCACCGCGTCGGGTTAGGCACCAAAACGGTGCCGTTTTGTTGAGCCGGCTTAAAACATTAAGATAGGGGTATTTTTTATTTCGAACCAGGTTTAAACAAAACCCTAAAAATTATCTTCCTCTCAACTCTATCAAAACTCACTCGACGGCAGCATCTTGCCTATCGTTTTCGCGCCGTTCATTGGCATGCAGCGTCACGGTGGCGGCCCTCCTGGCGAAGAATGGGTCTCCGGCAACCCCCCGGGTAAGATTTGAAACTTACCTCTTGTTTTTTTGAGTTTGTGATTCGAAATGAAAAAAAAGATTTGAAACCCAAACAAATTTCAATCGAAAAACAAAGGAATATTTTTGCTTTTGTATTGATTTCAAGATAAACTTTTCAGATTACAAAGAAATTTTTTTAACCGAAATCCCCTTTTCAAAAGCTCTCTGATTTTTTAGATCTGATCCCCTTTTTTTGAACCGAGACCAATCTCCCCAACTCTCTCATTCTTTCTTTCGAAATCCCCTCTATGTCTTTTGTTTCCACTTCGGTTTTATAACCGATTACATACCAATAAAAAACTAACAAATCTTCTTTTTTAATGCAGATCTGGAAAAAGCCAAATATTGTGAGATTTTGGCAGGATATGGGCGGCGGCAGAGATAAGGGATGATGAGTTTAATTTAGGGTTCAGTTGGTAGGGTGGCTGTAGATTTAGGTTATATTTTTTTAGGTTTAATTTGGGGATTTTTTTTGTTATAGGTTGATTTGGGTTTCGATTGATTTTGGTTGCCGGCGGCGGTGGGTGAGCGGAGGCACTGGCGGCGGCTATCATTAGGGTAAGGGTTAGTAGGGTTTTTAGTTTGGTCGGGTCATGGGTATTGGATTCGGGTTAAATGGGCTACCAGGTTTAGTTAGGGTAAAGAGCTTAATTAGGGTAAAGAGCTTAATTAGGGTAATGGGTTTGGTTTGGGTAACCCAGATGAAATGGGTTATTACAATGATAAAATGAGAAACATCTCCAAAACGAGTAAATTAGGGCTGGACAGCACTGGGCAGTGAAATATTCCAACATGATTAAAAAAACTTTTATTTTTTAAATTTATTATTATTCAAAAGAAATAAAAAAAAAAGCAACGCAAAGAATAAATTCTCCTATAGCACTACTATATTATTTTCATCATATAGAATCGTACTAATACTGGACGAGTTTGTTGTACGACAGCTTAAAAACGAAAACTTAAAATGTTATTGAAACATATAATATTTTAAGTTGGTCTGGATAACATTTTAAGCTACAAACAAAAATATTAAAAACAATCAACTTTTTCTTTTGAATAAAAGTCGTTAGTTTTATTAAACGAGAAAATACCCAAAATTATACTAAGGGTTTACAACTATCATCGTAAATTAAATACATAATTTGGACATTTTTCTAAAACTAATCAATTTAGATCATACAAGGACCATACATGAAAAAGGTTAAAAACCCATCTAAAAGACTTGAACGAAAAAATAGACACGAACAAATCTGACTGCATTGTTAAACGAACCACAAAAGAGATTAAGCTATTGAAAGACCACCGAGAACTGCAAATCAGAGCCGAGCGTTGTGAGAAACTATCCACGAGCATAAATCGCATATCCAAATTCAGTCTGAAGGTCCAGAGCAGGAAAGACCAACAAAATTACAAATAAGCGTCGTCTTGAACTTAGTATTAAAAAGCGCGTTTGAGGCTCGCGAGACAAACGCACCCATGGGCCGAGGCGGAGCGATACGTAGGAGGCTCGCGCCTCTGAACGCTTTTGCAGGAGGCGTGAGGCGTGTTTAAAAAAAATGTGTTTTAATTTTTTTATTAGAATATACCCTTCAACCCTACTTTCTTCTCCAAATTCACGATAAACACTTTTATGCCTCCGCCAAATTGCTCTATCTCCCCCCCCCCTCAAATTTCAGCCAGCCTTCAACCCTAGTCACCGCCGCCGGTAAGTGCAGCCACCGACGCCTCTTCTCTTCTTTTCTTCTGTTTATTTGAATCGGTTCAAATTAGGTATTAGAGACAATATTTGTAATTTATAAATGTAAAAAGGATAAATTAGGTGCCAATATAAGTGGCTACACTGGATTCACTATCCTCAAATTCTGGAACTTCTTCAGAAGTTAATTTTCCTCTGCTATAAAAGTAAATGGAATAATCTATGTTCGGTTAATTTAACCTTCAACTCCAATTGTTTACACTTTACAACCACCGAATTGTTTGTAATTTAATCAAATGTCCAAACACATTATTGTTGGTTATTATTTGATTATTTACAGCCTTCAAATACATGTTTTATTCATTATTTACAGCCTTCAAATACATGTTTTATTCATTATTTACAGCCTTCAACTCCAACTGTCTGGCTTTTCATGTTTTATTCATTATTTATAGCCTTCAAATACATTATTATTGGTTATTATTTGATTATTATTTGGTTATTATTTTATTTTCAGGTTATTTAAAATTTAAATAATAAATATGAGATCAAGTTCAACTGGATCTGGTGGATCATCGATCCCTTTAGATCGGAGAAGGAAATATAGAAAGTCAGACCCTTCGAATAGAAATATTTTGTTTTTTTTTCTGTAATTTTTGTGGTACAATTAATAAGGGGGAGCATATCTGATGAAACAACACTTGGTTAGAGGATTTTTGAGTGTGCTCAAGTGTACTCAATGTCCCGAACATGCTAGGGCGGAAGTGAAGGCTTTTTATGTTGAAAAAGGAAGAGGCAAAGGCTACAAATTTAATGTTACTTCAAGAATTTGAGACTTCAATACAAATTTAAGTAGAAAATATTTTTATCTTTTAGCATCTATAATATAACTATGATGTTTTTAAGTACAACATATGCTATATGGTTAATTTATAAATTTTTAGGAAAAAAAGGGCACCTCGCTTACGAAAGGCGAGTGCCTTTGCCTCGCGCCTAGGGACCTTTTGCGCCTCGGAGCGCCTCGCGCCTTTTAAAACCAAGATCTTGATCACTCGTGGCGTCGTTAAATTCAACTCTGAGAAAAAATAAAATAAAAAATGGCCAAACGACTGAAGAAGAAGAAAAAACATGCCAAAAGACATAGAAAAACGTGTCACAAAAGCAGAGAAAAACGTACAACAAAGGCAAGGTTATTTTTATTAAAAAACTAAAAAATAGAGAAAAACAGATCCGGCGGTCGGCAACTAGTATCAAAACTGGTGCCGTCGCCGGCTAAATAAAATAGAAAAAAATAAAACTTGTGGCAGTCGATAAATGAAGAGGGTTGCGTTAGAGGAAAAATAGAGAGCGGCTAGGGTTCTAAAAATAAAAACACGCAACCTAAAATGTCACCCACACAATATGTTATATATTTCGATAACATTTTCAGTTGCAATATAAGATGTTATCCCACGCACAACCTAAAATACTATCCACGCACAACCTAAAATATTAAACGTTTTGATAACATTTTTGGTTCCTTGTTTTTTAGGTTGTCATTCTTTAGACTCTGATTTATACCATTTGATTTAAGCATCTTATTCAAGGGGTTGGCAAAACTTGACTCTGAATCGAAAAAACCAAATTATTCAACTCAACTCGAGGTGAAAAAATCGAATTGTTTTGACTCGACTTGTAATTTCATAAACTCAACTCGAAAAAATTTCAAATATAGTTTGAATTATGAAATGGAAATTCGAATAACTCAAATTTTTTAATAATTAGTTGATTAATTTTCATATTCAAGTCGAGTTTGTTAATTATGCATTATATATTATGTATATCGTATGTGAAAATATGAAGAAATATATATATATATATATGCTTATAGGAAGCCGTTAAAATTAAAATCAATATGTGCACCGCTCAGCCCTAAGTATATGCATATAAAAATATATATGTGCATCACTACGTATATACATATATAAATATATATGAAGAAATATATATGTACAATTAAATTTGTACAGAAACTCGAAAAATCGACTCGAATTTCATAAACTTGATTTGATTCAAAAAAATTCAAATAAAATTTGAATAGTAAAATAGGACTTGCAAACTTGAATAACTCACTCGCTTGAACGCCCAGCCCTATATAATTCAATTAAAATTAAAATAAGGGCAATTATTTAATACACAAACAGTGAAAACAAAAAAATTCTTCAATCTTAATTTTAGGGTTTAATGCTAAATTATAGGGTTTAAAGGTTATGCATCTAGATTTAGAGGTTTAGAATTGATGGGTTATGATTAGAATTTAAGGATTGAGATTGTAATTAAGGGTGTATAGGTTAAACATAAATCCCTAACCATAAAAACTAAAGCCCAAACACTAAAATCTAAATCCTAAAATCAAACCCTAAACTCTAAATTCTAACCACTACACCTAAATTCTAAACCCCTACACCTAAAACTTAAAATTTAACCCTAAACTCTAAATCAAGGCACTTATAGAAATTTTTTATTTTTACCGCCTGTGTATTGAATATAAATTCTTAAAATAATACGGAATTTCAAACCACATCAGCAAAGATATTAACCTGAAACTTCAAAACAATTCCAAAATCAAATATAAATTAAGTATCCATCATTTCAATTCTTAAAATCAAACAAAAAAATCCGAGATGGGTAATCCAAATTTTCCATCTGAAGAATAAAAATCGTTTAGGGTCCCCCCTAAATCTGAATTATTAATGAAAATTTTGCCGAAATAAATTTCTCGAGTCGAGCTTTTCATCGCCATCTTTATACCTAAAAAACACAAGGAAGGGAGGTATACCCTAAATTTAAGCACCACCGGATCCGTACTTCTTTCCGAAAACAATGAGCTGCAACTTGTCGTACCCGGCGAGCACACCAGCACCGGCAATAGCACGAAGAATGTTAGCTCCTGCACCTTTGAACAGAGACTTGGTACCCTCATTTTTCAAGATCTGAGAAAATGCATCAAGCGAGCTCTTGTATTTGACAGCTTCACCAGACGTCATCATCATTCTTCTACGAACAGTATCGATCGGGTAAGATGCAAGGCCAGCACCGTTGGTGATGAGCCAACCAAGGGCAAAGCTAGCAAAGAAACTATCCTGTAATCATCAGACAAACAGAGCAAGATGTCATTACAAAATAACAGAGGAGAGAAATATGATCGATGACCCAATGGTGGAGCAAAACAACTCTTAACATTACATAGGTTTAAACATCATACTGACCTGCAGATCTCCGGTCAAAACCACAGGCTTCAAAGAGTCGTACATTCCAAAGTATAGACCACGGTAAACAATGATTCCAACACATGAGATATTGAAACCACGGTAGAGACCAGCAACACCATCAGATTTCAAAGTCTTCCTGTAGACATCAACAAGACCATTGAATTGCCTCTCTCCTCCCTTCTTTGCAGCCTTTGCGTCATTGGCAAGGCGGGTTCGTGCATAATCCAAGGAGTAGACAAAGAGAAGGGAAGAAGCACCAGCTGCACCTCCCGATGCCAAGTTTCCGGCAAACCATTTCCAGTAGCCATCTCTGTCTTTCTTAAAGTTGAATAGCCTCTTGAAGTAATCCTTGAAAGCGAAGTTCAAGGCCTGTTGCAAAATGAACAAAGGAATAAGCATAAAACATGTAGAATACATATAATTGAACAAAGAATTAAAAAGTTACAATCACTAACCTGAGTGGGGAAATAACGAATAACATTGGCAGTGTTTCCTCTCCACAAAGAACCAACTCCTTCCTCCTGGATTGTTCGCTTGAAACAATCACCGATACCCTTGTAGGGTTCAGCGAGCCTACCAGTTTTGATCATTTCATCTTGGTTCTGAATCAAAAGCTTAACACGCTCAATTGGAGCAGCAGCAGTTTTAGATACAGCAGCAGAAACACCACCCATGAGGAAATCAATAGCAAAGCTGGTAAATCCTTTCTCGGCAGGGGCTTGAATACAGATAGCAGATGCTGCAGATGGAACCATAGAGAGGTCACTGGTAGCTCCAGAAGCCCAGACAGCAGGATACTGCAGTGCCGCATTGGAGTAATTACCGTATGGATCACGCCTTTGGTATGGAGAAGGTCTGCTGAAAGACCCACCATAACCTTGAAAATTTTGAGAATGGCTAGAATGAAGGAGCTGACCAGCTACCTTCTGCATGATAGACGGGTGTTGAACCTGATCCATTCTGATGCAAGAAAGCACATGAGCACATGAATTTACATAAAGAATAGAATGAAGTAGATTGCATAATACTAATTACCAAATGAAGCAAAATCATCTAAAGCATAGTAATGGTTCAATTCATCATTAATCATCAACAATAAAACAATCACAGATACAAAAATATATAACCAAGAAAAACAAATTTCAGCAAACATCAGGCAGAAGCATAGTGATTCCTAACAAGCATAAGCTAAAGGTGCATATCTGTAAACTAAGAGGATATTGCAGGAGTGACATAACTCAGCAAGAACAAAGTATCACTATTTGTAAAATCAGAGAACAAAATGAAATCCTAAAACAATCATGAATACAGGAACATAACCATCGGATCAATTTTAAGCAGAAAGCTTCTGATAAAAACCGTGTAACAGAGTAAACAATCAACTAAAGCATACTGCATGTATAAACCAATCAAAATCGTTCAGATACGTATGACTGCAAGTATGCACGTATTTCAGTATGAGGCAACAAAACTAAGCAGATATAATTCAACGTTTAGTGATAAATAAACATAAATATTTCCTCGTTTTAGTACTTGAAAAGGCAGAAGCAGCAGCTGATCTGAAGGAAGTGAAATGATCTACTTCCAACAGCCAAAATTAGATTTTTTCTAAAAACGATGGAAAGTCGTAACATTAAAAAACAAAAATTAAAAGAAAATCAGTAGATCTGAAGAATTCAACTGCAAATGAGCGTTGATACAAACCAAACAGATATTTCAGAAATCAAAAGCAGTAGCTACCACTAGATCTAGTGAATCAATAGTAAAACTTCACGAAAACAACACGTTCACGAATCACGATGGATCAGATCAAACGTAGGAAGAAAAAATCAGTTCAAAACATTTCACTATTTCTCCACAGATCATCAACAGCAAAAAAAATTCAGATCTAATAATAATAACGAAGAATAAACTCTAACAGTATAATAAAAACATAGATCAAGAAAGAAAAACAGAACAGTGATGAACTACAACAGTCTGATATTTGTGTAAAACAGTTTACTTGATTTGAATTCTGGTGAGAAATTTACCTTTGAAAAGAGCGTTATTGGTTCGTGCGACGGATTGTTGGAGGTCTCAGCGCCTATCTCTCCGCGTTTAGACTTTATAGAAAGATTCTTTTGATTATTTTGTGGAGAGAAAGAGAGGCTTTGAAAAGAGCGAAGGATTGAGCGGCCGTACTGCCATTTTATAGATTCTATAAATATTTTAAAAAAATGGAGAGCAAGAAGAGAGAGAGTCTAGGGTACGGAGGGCTCGGCTTTTTATTTACTAAAATGAGTAATTAATTACATATTCGAAAGAGTTAATTGCATCTCACATTTCTAAACTATAATTTTAGTTTTAAATTTATCTTTAATTTTTTTAAACGATCTAATTTCATCTTCAGCTTATGGGTCTCATTATAAATTAGTCTTTAAATTTTTGAATATTTTAATTTCATCCCAAACTATGACTCTCATTCTAATTTGATTCTCCAAATTTTTGGATGTTCTAATTTTATCTCTAAATTATCAGTATGTGTTAATCATGTTACATGTTCATAAAACATTTATAAAGAGTGTTAACTGTTATGTAAATATTAATGTGTATTATATAATAATATGATATGACGTAAACAATAATTTAAGAAAAAAACTGTAACGTTCAAAAGTTTAAAGTCAATTTAGAATTAGAATCATAATTTAAAGATAAAATTAAAATATTTAAAAATTTAAAATCAATTTAAAATAAGAGTCATAATTTAAGAATACATGGTATAATTCACTCATTTGAAATGATAATTTTCACTTAAATCATAGAAATAGGGATTATTGGACGTGCTTTTAACGGATTTTAAAAATACAAGCTATAATTGAAAGACACCTTTGTTGACTCAACGGATATTTATTCTATACGGAACATGACGAAAAATGCGTTTTTCTCATAAATAATATTTTTAGGTTAAACTACACTGGTAGTCCCTAAACTTTTAGGGAGTTTTAATATAGTCATCCAACTTTTAAAATATTCAATATGATCACTGAATTTTTAATTCGCTTTTGTTACGGTTACTTCCATCAACTACCGTTAAAAAAACTGACGTGTCACTTTAAAATATTTATTTATAATTAATTTATTATGCATTTCCTTTTTTACCCCTAATATAACCCCCTTTTTTTATCTTCTATCTTTGTATTCCATGGCTACACCACCATTAACCCTACTCCTCCCTTTGCGACATCCTTTTACGCATTTATCTAATATTTTATTGGGTAAACTACACCAGTAGTCACCGAACTATAGTTTCTTTTCTATTTTGGTCACCGAATTATTTTTTGACAAAAACATCACTAACGTTATGTTTCCTTCCTATTTTGGTCACCGGCTGTTAAAAACTTAACAGTTTTGCTGACGTAGAATTTTATTTTAATTTTTCATGTCATTTCTTCTCTCTCCTCATAAGCAATATATGTTATTTTATAATATTTTTATTTAAACTAACATGATGGTGACACGTGTAACTGCCTATTAGTGGAATAAAAGGAATGAAAAATCAAGCCTCTTATGCAGCCAGAGAGATTCGACTAATATGCAGTTACACGTGTCACCATCTCTCTGGCTGTATAAGGGGCTTGATTTTTCATTCCTTTTATTCCACTAATAGGCAGTTACACGTGTCACCATCCTGTTAGTTTGAATAAAAATATTATAAAATAACATATATTGCTTACGAGGAGAGAGAAGAAATGACATGGAAAAATAAAAAATAAAAAATAAAATTCCACGTCAGCAAAACCGTTAATTTTTTAACAGTCGGTGACCAAAATAGGAAAGAAACTATAGTTCGGTGACTACTGATGTAGTTTACCCTATTTTATTTGCAAACCCCACCATCCATCCCTCTGCTAAACTCTAAACCAGCATTACAAAGTATACCCATGCGATATTTTGTCCATGCTTTAAAAAATGATCATTCGTAGGAAAATCAGAACACTCAAGTAACATTCCATGCTCTCTTAACAACAAATCTCTGCTTGGAGATGATCAGCTGGACAGAAATTGATCAACAATTGTTTCTTCCAGCTCCAATTATTGCCATGAAATTTCTACCTTTTAAAACATAAAATTCAAGCCAAGCCCTTGTCAAAGACCATGCCTTTGTAATTAATGCCCAAATATGCTTAAGGGTGCTATCCTTATTCCAACTCTCAATGTCTCTCAAACTCAAGCCAGTGGCAACTCTCAACCTTAGGCATACACGCCTTACTCCTCCAACCCATCCTTGCTCCTTTTGCATCTCCATTTTTGCCTTGTCAAAAGAACCATGAACAAAGCTGGTTTATTTTTTTAAGCATTGCCTTAGGAAGCATAAAGTGCCGACATCAGAAAGTACTGACATTATATAACACAGCCGGAATAAGCCACATCAAATGAATTTAGATCCATATAAGGTCTAAGTAACAGTCTAGATGAACTTTGAATTTGTGAGGTTTTGAAATGAAATATTAGATAAATGCTTGAAAGGATTTTGCAGAGGGAGGGTATAGGTATTAAGGGTGGTGTAGCCATGGAAGAAGAAGATAGGAGAGGAAGAAGGGTTATATTAGGGGTAAAAAGGGAAATGCATAATAAATAAATTATAAATAAATATTTTGAAGTGTCATGTCATTTTTAACTGTAGTTCACGACAGTGACCGTAATGAAAGCGAATTAAAAATTCAGTGACCATATTAAAAGTTTTAAAAGTTAGGTGACCATATTGAAAGCACATTAAAAGTTTAGTGACTACTAATGTAGTTTACCCATATTTTTAAAATGGTTTTAAATTTGATATATATTGTGTAAGAAAATAAATTTTACACAAATTTATTTATTTATACTGTAAATTAAAATTAAACCAAAACTTTAAAGCCTAAATCCTAAATTCTAAACATTAACCTTAAATTTTAAACTCTACAACTGAAGTCTTTAAACTCTAAACCCTAAATTAAATCTCTAACTCCTAAAATTAAAAGACTTATGTTTAGTTTATAGCTTGTGTGTTAAAGTTTTTTTTTTATTAAAATATCATTTTAAGAAATAATTAAAAATATATTATTTAAGTAAAAAGGTCCACGTGTGATTAATATGGACGGTAACGAAGCAAATTGGGATAATATTTTTTTATTTTCGCTTTATCAATTTTCTTTGGTGAAAGTACTTATCACATTAAACAAATAAAAGTCTATATATAAATTAAATTAAATGTATATTTATTGAGTTTTGTATAAAAAATCTATTAAACAATGTTAAATGTTCGAATCTTAACATTGTGAATAAAAAAATTAAATTAAGATATCCGTAATACTTAATCTAAATTAATTAGCTAATAAATTCGACGGCATCAGTCATGGTTGACTGTGGGATAGGCGGAATTATTTATTGGACAGCTTCAAAATGTGATTACTCATCGCTCCACAGGACCATAAGTTTAGTAAGAATTTGCGACTCCGGTCTTTTAAAGCCAACTTTGGAAAAGGAAGAGGAAAGTTCTCTTCAAATTAGTAACACTTATTGATTTGATTTCGACTGTTTATTGAAGAATATTTAGGATTCGAATTTTAATATTACAAATAAAATAAATTAAATTATAGTTTATAAGAACCTTCCTATAACGAGCTTATATAATATTTAATTTAAATTAATTAATTGATAGGTCGTATATCAATAATTATAAAAAAAATTAAAATCTTTTCACAAATAATGAAATAAGAATGTGCCATTAAGGCCTTTAAAAAAAGAATGTGCCATTGAGGGGAATTTCTTTTAGAAAGTATGGATGTGAACATTTTTAACATCCATACAAACATGGGGCGGATGTGGATAAGATAATCTTTAATCTAGACTCGTTCGATTGTCATTCCTAACCTCTCAATATAAATGTAGGTATTTAGTTTTTCAATTTTTCTTAACCAATTTTGTTGATCACTTATGCTTCTGCCGGGGACCGCTCTTTGTTATTCCTTGAGAACAAGACCGAAAGGGTGAAGGCTCCACGCTCACCGCACCATTGTTGATCACTTATGTGAATAATTTTTCTATATAGTGGTTCTTGGGTCATTTTGGGGTTGGAGATCCTAACTTTTAGAGGTCAGGTCTTAGTATTTCGGGGGTTGACCTTGTTGGAGAACGCACGACTCCTTATAAGGGATTGGATGGGGGTAAATGCACGTTTCAATCGAGGAGGAAAGACGTCTTGGTGAGTTGAGTTTGCCGTGACTCGGGTGTTGACGCGGATCACATGCATTATCACGTGGTATGGATAGTATTCACATGTTGAATTCGCAACGAAATGACCTTGACCTGCTAGCATGTTCGCAGAGAATCGTAATTGGGTATTCGTGTAACTGTAGTTCGCTGATACTAACAAACTTAATTAGCAAGCTGCAACATTAACCGAACCAATCGACCAAAGCTAATATAACTAACTTGACATGATATGTTTTTTTTTCTTTTTAAGATTGAAATGGAGTACATTTATTAAAACCATAAATCAAATAATTGTAATAAAAATCAAAAGATATAATTCAACATCTGATAATAATGTAATCATGTTTTATTTTTATCACCGACTCATTAGTGACAGATGAAATTCGCCGCTGTTAAGTAGTGACGGAATTTCACACATTCCGTCATTATTCTTTTACGGAATTTTCTGTTAGTTTGATTACATTTACCGTCACTAAAAATGAGTTGATTCGAGCAGCAGTCCATCACCCTATTCTGTCACTAAATTACATTACAATTTTAAATTTGTATCACAGAGTTCTGCCTCAAGTTGTCTCCTATAACTATGCCACAGTTTAAAACTAAATGTTAAACTCGACCGGTACGGCTGAACATTCGATCGAGTCGAGTTAAAAATTTTAGAGTTAGTCAAGTTGATGACTCTTGTTTGATCTAAAACTTTATTTAAAAAAAAATTTTGAGTTCAGTTCAAATTTAATTATAATATGTATAAAGTTATGTATTAATTGATTTAAATTTAAACACTTTTCTATAATCATAAACGATATATATATATATATATATATATATATATTTCATATCCGATATACATATCTTAGGCGGACTTGAGGGACTCAACTAGAAATTAAAAATCGATCCATTAATTACTAAAAGTTCAAGTCATCTGAGTTCCCATTTTATAACTGAAACATTATTTGAAATTTTTCCAAGTCAACTTGAGTTTATAAAAATATGATTCGAGTCGAAAATTTTGATTTTTTTACTTGAATCAAGTTTTATTCACCCTTATCCCACTAAAAAGTAGACTGAAATAGAAATTTGTTCTTGTTTATAATTTTTGATTAAAAAACGAGTTTTGTCGAAGTTAAATTATTTCTAAATGAATGTGTTTATAAATATAAATGAACTAAACGTATCTTGTTCTTGTTTGGTTTGCTTAATAAACGAGTCTTGTTTTTTTCATGAATGAATATAAATAAACGAATATAAATTGTCATAAATTATTAATCAAAGGTTCTATTTTGCTTACAATCAGGGTCGTCTCGGATGAGGAGCAACATGAGCAACCGTTCAAGGCCTCACCTTTTACCTTTACGACTTCAATAATTTTTCAAATAATAATCTTGTAAGTTAGTGGTTGCTCTTTATTGTTTTAGTTGTATTTAAAATAAAAATAATAGGTTGTTAATGAAATATTAAATCAATTATTCAAAGTAATGAAATATGCTTTTGTTCTATAATGGTCCATTTTTTAGTTTTGGCTCAGGGCCCAAAAAGATTCGAGGCGACTCTACTTACAATCATAATAATACCTAAAGGTATAATCAAGTTGAATTGATCACATGATATTGAGAAGTTCAAGGTCGAGTTATATCGAATTTTACTTTTAAAACTCAAGTTTGTTTCGAGATAAATATTGAAATGTTCAACCAACAGGAGTTGGTCCAAGTGGTAAGCAGCTTGGTATCGCTTAAGCAGGTCTCGGATTCGAGGCATTGTGTATGCAAAAAATTCTCGCTTGAAGACTCACCCACCAAAACCAGATGTGCGACGCGAGTCGGTCCGAATTAGTCAGGCAAAGCCCTGGAAACCGGAGGGCAACCGAAAAATATATTGAAATGTTCAAATTTATTTGATTTGGCTCAATTACATAATAAAACATAAGTCCAATTTGGATACTTGATTTCAAAGTCGATTACTTATGTTTAAGCTCAAATTCGAAAACAATAATTTATATTGAGATTTTTTTTTCATTTTTAATTAAAAAATAAAAATAGATCAATATACCAACAAGATACATATATAGTAGCAGATGACTTATGAAGCCCAATATTTCAAGATTGGCCCAAAGTTTAAAATGTTATAAAAAAACTTCGATGGTTAAAAAAATACAGGCATAATATCAAAAAATATCTCTAACGTTTAATTAAATAGACACTTTGGCTCATATTCTTTTTTTAAAACAATTTAGCCTTCAACGTTTTATTTTGGGTCAAAATGGTCTCTCTGTGAATGAAAAATGTTAGTCAACTGACGATAAACAACTTAAAATGACTTGACAGAATAACACGTTATAAAAAAATATTTTATATTTCATACAATTAATAAAATTATTTTTTGACTGATGCGTCATTCTGTAAAGTCAACATATTTGCCTATATAACACTACTATCGCGGTGTACACTGCCATGTAGGTTTGCCACGCTATTTCAAGCTATTTACTGTTAGTTGCTAACAATTTTCATCTGCAAGAGGGTCATTTTGATCTAAAATGAAACGATAAGAGTTAAATTGATTCAAAAAAAAGAATATGGGCTAAAATAACTATTTAACCAAACGTTATGGACATTTTTTGGTATTATGCCAAAAATAAAAGGATAAAGTTTGAATAATTATTTTATAACATTTGAAAAATTTTAATGACAATCTCATACCTGAATAAAAAGCTTAATAATTATTTTGTAACTTCTAAAAGTTCAGTAACTAAAATATTACTTCAAACTTAACATAATTTAGTAACCATTTATGTACTTTACACAAGATAAAAACTTGATAGACTCAAGTATTAAGATACTTGAATTTGGAGTTCCAACGTTTGGTCTATTAGCAGTTGATGTTCACCCTATAAATGACTTAGGTTCGAGCATGTATATTCCTGAGATTTTGGTGGCCTAAGAGAAAATCTAAAAATTAGGCCCCTAATAATAAGCATTAAAAAAATAGGAGTAGATTCTCTCTTTCCTTCCCCTAGGTAGAAATTGTTCAAAAAAATATTAGGCCCCTAATAATAAGTAGTTAAAAATTGAAAATTTTAAGAGTATGCCCATAATAACAGGTATTAGAAAAAAAAAACAGGGTTCTAATAACAAGAATTGAAAAAATATTAAAGTTTTAAAAGTATGTACCAATAACAATATTGAAAATAAATAAATTTTAAGAGTAGACCCCTAATAACAAATATTGGAAAAAAGTTGAACTCTTAATAATAAGTATTGGAAAAAAATAGGCCCCTAATAACAAGTATTGATAAATAAATAAATTTTGAGAGAAGACCCCTAATAACAAGTATTGAAAACAATTATATATCTAATAACAAGTATTGAAACAAATTAAATTTTAAGAGTAGTCGCTTAATAACAAGTATCGAAAAATTGAATCATAATAATAAATAGGGAAAACTACATATTTAGTACCTTAATTATGCATGTGTTACTGTTTTGGTACCCCAACTATTATTTTTGGTAAAATGTTACCTAACGTTACGTTTTTGTTCTGTTTTGGTACCTCCTCCGTTTAAAATTAACGGAAATAGTTACATGGCTTGGGTTAATAACAGTTTTAGTCCAAAAACTTATACAATCTATCAACTTAGTCTAAAATTCTACCAATTTAAACATTATTTTAATTTTTGGATTAAAATTGTAAATTTCTCATTTCTCTTCTTCTTTCGGTCAAACACTTTTTTGGGTTTTGGAGTTTAAAAAACATGATAGGGACAATCAAAATTTTAGGATTTGAGAATCAGTGGGGGTTAATGTTGGCTCCATTGGATGACCCAAACTCCACGATCTGGATACCGACGAGAATACGAGGGGTGGGAAAGGAATGAGACAAAATTTTCAAAATTAAGATGATTTTTAAATTGGTGAATTTTGGACTAGATTGGCAATATATATAAGTATTATGGACTAAAACTGTGATTATACCGAGCCACGTCATCACATCCATTAGTTTTAAACGGTCGAAAATCAAAACAGAACAAAAACGTAACGCTAGGTACTGTTTTATCAAAAAAATAATTTGAGTACCAAAAGAGTAATACGTGCATAGTTAGAGTACTAAATATTTAATTTTTCTCTATTAAATATTAGAAAAATAAACTATTATTAAAATTGAACACTTCTAATTATAAACAGTGGACCTTGGATAGGTGGAGGGCCATATGCTGTCACCTTTATTGCCCACCTTCATAGACGGACCTGGATTCTAGTCATATAAATAACCTGCTTGTAACATGTGTGACAATGATATACTCCTGCCAAAAGGCGTTTAAATTGTACTAAAACAAGATAATTAAATATGAGTTATACTTCTAAATTAATGACCAAATCATTTTTTAACTTCGTGCTTTTTGTTTGCCTATAATCAGACGAAGTTATGTATTGATTGAGAGGGGCTCTTACCTCTTTTAAAATTTTTAGTATAATAATATTTCACGTCTTTATTAGTATAATTTTAGTCAAATAAGATTTTTGTCTCTCATAATTTTTAGATTTAAAGGCTTAATAAATTTTTGCATCTCCTAATGTTTGATTATAACTTTGTCCCTACTTACAACCCTAATAATACCTAAAGTTATAATCGAGTTTGAGCTGAATTAATCTTAACATATAGAAACTTAAGTTTTAATTAAATTCAAATTTTAAGTTCAATTTGGATCGTAATTTAATTTTTTTTGACAAATCTTAAATCTAATCTTAATCCTATCTAGAGTGGAGGGAAAGAGGACTCTATGAGAAGAAAAAGGGAGTGTTCCTAGTGGTTCTAGAACACATGACCTAAGGGAAATGAATGAACAAAGATGAGTAGCTTGTCCAACCAACTAAATATGTTTGCTCCGATCATATTTTACTTTTATAACTTCACTAATTTCAAAATAGATATCAAATTTGGTTGGAATCGTCCAAAATCTATTAGTTGTATTCAAGCTTGCATTAAGATTTTCTGATATTAATTAAAAATTAGCTTAAGGTTGTAAAAAGCTCTTGAACTTTAAAAAAAATCAATTAAGTTTTTGAACTTTTTTACACCCAATTAAATCATTGAATCAAGAAACTTAATCCATTAAGTCCTTGAACCAAGAAATTGAATCAATTAAGCCCTTTAATATATTTTGACCATTAAATCTTGACAATTTTTTTGGATCTATTGGTGCAGTGTGTTGTATCATAGTGTTTTCACTTGACATTTTCAGAATTTTTTATTTTATTTAAAAAATTCTTCAAAAGTTCTAAAAAACTAATAAAATTTATAAAAAAATATGTTTTGAAAAAAAATGTAAATGAAACATGATAGAATTGTATTGTATCATGTGCCAGTAATATCTAAAGAAAAAATTATCAAAACTTAATGGTCAAAATTGATCAGATTTTCTCACTTGTGGACTGTATTTTGGGGGTTGTTGATCTGAATGATCAAATTAAGATTTTTTTAACGAGTTTTTTTTGTCTCTGGTTTTTTATGGTTTTAATTCGATTTTAGAAAAAATTATATTCGATTTGAACATTTGAGCTCTTGTAAAGATGATAATTTAATCAGAGTTAGATCTTATGTTTTGCGGAGGTATTATGAAATCAGATCGACTTGGGATCGAGTTTCTCACATGCTTTGGGCCGTGATATTTGAGTTGTTGTTAACATGTCTGATCTCGAATTTTTTACTCATTTTTAGTATATTCATATTCGATTTTTGTTAAGTAAAACATTCTCGATAAAAATAAAAACTTTTACCACATTTAGTTTAATTTATTTAGGAGACTTTTTTTTAGCTAAAGACATGGGTGTTTTGTGACTTGTTTTGTGTGTTGTTATATCATTGCTTTCTTCAAATTTATTTCCAAACTTTACCTACTGATACAGTAAGTCTCTTTATTAATAAAATATTTACTTTACAAAAAATATATTTGAAAGGCAAAAGAATTAATGAACAACCACTACTGTCACTCTCTCTGCCACTGTTAGTTGCAGGGGTAATTTCTTGACTTTCCATTTACTTGATTTTTACCCACTAATTTCCTTTGTTTTCACTTTACAAGAATTACCCTAGTTAATTCCTTTCCAATTCCTCTTATTAGTCGATTAATTCAATTCGAATATCATAGAGATCTTTTACATAATGACCCTTTTAATTAGGTTTTCTTTATTCACAACGTCATTATTTGAATCTTTGGCATTATTTAAGAAATATAAGGTCTCATCCAGCTGGATCATCCAGTTATTGGTTCAAGTGAAAGTAGTTTGATGTTCTTTGGATAAAGTTTTGAGTTTAAATTATGTGGATTAAGAAAATAATATTGGGAGACAAAGATGAATATGTTAGTGGTTTAATTGTTTTTCTCGTCCTTATCAGTTTTGAAATTAAATCTTGTCTCTAATAACTTTACTGATTTTTTTATATTTTAAGTCTTCATAGATTTTGGAAGTAGACAAATTAAGCTATAGTCTCTATTTTTTATTTAAATACATCTTAGGTCCTTATCAATTTTAGAGTTAAGCAATTTGCCCCAAATGTAATCATCCTAATTCCACTTCCACCCTATGTTGGGAGAACTTTCAGTCAACGTGCGCGGACACGACCGTCTCAGACATTTTCGGGGGCAAGAGTGAAAACTAAAAAATGGATCTATATAGAATAAAAATATATCTCATTACTTTGAACAATTAATTTAATATTTCATTAATAAACCATAAAAACATGATTAACCTTTCTCAAACACATTATTTTTCATTATTTTGTTAAGAAAATATCTTAAATACATCTAAAACAATATGGGGCTCTATAGGATAAAAATCCTTTGCCCCTTTTCGGTGCCCCTTTCTATGCCCCAACACTAAAAAATCCTAGAAAATTAAATTCTAAGCCCTAACCCTAAATTTTAAATCCTAAACAATATACCATACACCCTAAAAATATATCGTACCCCCAATTCCCTAAACCCTAATCGTGAACACTAACCTTAAACCTTAAATCTTAAACCTTAATCCTAATTTTTAGTATGGGGCATAAATAGGGGCACTGAAAAGTAGTAGAGGATTTCTATTCCGCTCTAGACTGATTAAGGGCCCTGAGATTTAGGGGGAAAATTGAATGTTGAGATTTGAGAAAAAAATTAAATTTCATAAAAGATAATTAAATTTTTGTTATGAATATTTATTTATGGTGAATATCTATGTATTAAAGGAGCCTTTAATGTACTTTATTATTAGGGTTTAATACCCATTGGAATTATAGTTTTCATCTTATGCCTATAAATATAGATTTGGAGAAAGCATTGTACACAACTCAATATTGAGAATGAATAAAAATCTCCCTTTTCTCTCATCTCTTTTCTTGTTATTGTTCGTCTTTATTTTATTCACAATATGTTATCAGCACGACTCTAACCAACTGAGGTATTTGTCATTTGAATCCTAAAGGAGTTACTAAAAAGAATTTGATTCTAGCATGAATCAAAGATAAGTCCTTTTACATTTGTTATATATATATATATATACACGTATTTGAAATTAGTTTTTTTATTATTAGTTTGAATTGGTGTTTTTGATTTTTAAGGTTCCTGTAAAACAAGAAAATCGTGATTATTTCATGAGTGACCGAGGATGAACTAGGCTTCGGTGCAGTTCTTTATTGAGGGTAAATTCGATACTTATATGTTCCATCGGTTACACGATTTCCGTGAATGACCGTAGGTGATAAACTTGATCTTTGATGCACAGAAATTATTACTTCTAAGTAATTTTTTTAATACGATATATCCCATGAGCTTTTGGTATTGTTATCTTCTAGCGGTCTTATCAAGAAATAATATATAAGGGTAAATAACGTCAATGGGATTTGAATCACAAACATACCCTAATTACTTGATTAATTCAACTATAATATGATTTGTCGCCAAGGAACCATAAATCTCACATGTTTATATATTTTTGTGTTAGTTTGCTTATAATGCATGGTCAAAAGTTTGTGGTTATTTATTTGTTATTTAATATTTAACTGATGAGAGCGGGTGTTTTTAACCGTGTTTTGAGTTTTACATGATATGCTTAAATGGCTTGGAAAGAGACATGACATAAAAGGATTAGAGAAGTCGTCTTGGTCATTTGCTATGTCTCCATCGTCCTCGAGAGGAAAATCAATATTGGTAAATTCTACATTTATTTTCATTCATTAAAATACGATTTTAAAGTGCGGTAAATCATGGTTATTTTTAATCTACAAGAAGATTGTTATAAAGTCTATATTTGCTTGAAAGCAATAATTCTTCTGCGTCGAAAAACTCGACTAGAGACTTCTCCCAAGTTCAAGTTACGAAAATTCATCTTGATCCAAGAATTTTTGTGGAAGGCATTCCCTGAAGTGAATGCAAGCATGGTGTTTATTCCATGATATTATTGGATTTATTTCATTCCTTGAAGTGAATGCAAACATGATAAAACACTATTTAATTAGTGAATATAACTCAAATATTATTCAAATTACTTCACAACTGAAGTTATTTGGTCAGAGTATCACTAATAAAGATATGTTAATAAAAACATACCCCATTCTTCACGCAAATAATGTCCTGCAGACAAAATATCGTGAAAAAGGTTTTAAAGGCCCACTGGCTCCACTCCATTCCCTGAAATGAATGTGAGATTATATAACGGAAGAATAAATGCCACATTAGTAGTTGTGGTTACGGTCGATGTAACGACCCAAAAATTGAGTTAATGATTTGGATATAGGATTTAAGTTTCGTATTTAAATTAAAGGATTTAATTTAAATAAAAAGGATGAAAATTTAGGAGATTGGAAATTTTTAGAGAATCGTTGATCGATTTGTTGAAGGATTCAAGATAGGGGACCTTGAGTGTGATTTACCTATGTTGGGCTTGGAAGACACTTTATTTGAAATAAAGTGGGTAGGAAAGAGGGGGGAAATTAGATTTTCCTCTCTCTTCCTTTTTCTATTTCTTTCTTCATCTTCCTTCATTTTATCCACCCAAGCTTTCATGCTTGATCCACCACCAAATGAGCTGTCGTGCACGACACCGCCATCGTCATAGTGTTCCACTCGTCGTGAGAAGTCAGCTGGTGGTACTAACGTCGCCGTCAGAGTTGTGGTAGAGGAGGGTGAACGGAAAGAAGTTTCAATGTGCTAGAAAACTGAGTTTGAGCGACTAAATCAAGATTTATAGGCCACCGACGTTAGAACAGCGGGACTGAAGCTCGCAGTAGCAGTCAGGTGCATAGATCTCCCATGCACTCGCGCTATACTAGATCAGGTACACCCGTGTGCACGTACATTCGCCCTCACAGTAGTGCGCCCTGCGAGAGCACTATCCTTCCCATGAGCATGAGCATACTGGACCGCGTACCAAGGGTACACCGAGCTTTCCACGCACCTGCGTCGCACCAGATCACCCAACACCATTGGCCGTCGTTGACCGACATTGACTGGCTGTTGACTTTTTAGGGGGACCCTACTTAGGGGTTTCTCGACGTTCTGAGTCTGTTGGCCCAGTCTGTTTCACAAAATTCAAACCCGGTAAGCTATTTATACGCATTTGACCTTGTGATTTGCATAGTAAAGGTGGAAAATTAATATCTATTGTATTCATATTTATTCTAGGAATATTCGGGATCGATTATCAAAACTAGTGGAGTAATCGGGAAGCTTGAATAAGGAATTATCAGTTACCACTTAAGGTTAGTACACCTGGAACTCATATTGCTTCATGAGCATCATAAATGTGACTGCCTTACGTGTTAGTATCCGCAAAATAGATAGATGATGAATATGCATGCGTGGAGACCGATAGTATGAGACTCGATATTTTTGAGAAGCATGATGATGTTACGGATATGATAGGACTCATAAAGGCTTTAGAGACCGTGTAGGGTCATTTGAGATGCTCGTATAATTATTTGATTATTGTTTTATTGATTGAAATAATTGTGATTCCTTGTATGCTTGTTCAAATATATTGATGAGATTTGATGGGAATTATGCTTAAGGGTTAAATACTCGATTTAATGATTATAAAGCTGGTAATTAATATTAATTGAATAAATACGTTAGTAGACAACCTCTAATGACTTTCATAAGCTTTAGGGATCGAATGAACATTGTAATACCGTAATTCGAGGAAATTGTACGAATCTGTAAATAGGATATCGGTACGAGCTTTGGCCTTATCGGTACACGATTAGGGGTTGTATTGGTACGGGTCGACCCGTACCGATACTTATAGAAATTGAGGATTTCCAGTAAGCAATTTTAGTATCGGTACGCGTGAGTACTGATACCCGAGAGTGTTGTATCGAAATGTTTGAGTACTGGTACTCGATACGCTAAATGAGATTAATTATATACTTCTTCCTAATGTATTAACAACTCGGTAATGTAAAATAAATAATATGTTAATGATTAGCAGTGATATGTGGATATTTGGGATCGCATTGCTTGCATGCCAGGTAGGCATTTGATTGGTTGAGTCTTTTTAATTTATGGGATCTAGATACCCAGAGAAAGAGTGTTGCAAATGGTTAGAGATACCGAATGGAGATTACCGATGCTATGTGACCCGAGCGTATTTGATTTTAATATTTGAGCTCTTGTAAAGACGATAATTTAATCAGAGTTAGATCTTATGTTCTGCGGAAGTATTATAAAATCACTTCGACTTGGGATTGAGTTTCTCACATGCTCTGGGCCGTGATATTTGAGTTGTTGTTAACATGTCTGATCTCAAATTTTTTTACTCATTTTCATTATATTTATATTCGATTTTTGTTAAATAAAACATTATCGATAAAAATAAAACTTTTACCACAGTTAGTTTAATTTATTTAGGACTCGTTTTTTTATTATTTTTAGCTAGGCTAAAGGGGTTATTTTGCCCCCGAGTTCGACTCATATTAGCAATGTTGCCCCTCACGCGAAAACACGTTCAATTAGGTCTTTCAGTTTGCACATTGTAGCAAATTAGCCTATTGACTAACGTTGACCGACGAAACCGTTAATCTGGCTGTTACTCTTTTACGCGTCAGCCGTCTTTGCCTTATGGCATACCATGTAAGCGTTGAAAAGTTAAAATGATGGCGTGGCTTAGGTGCTGATGTGGTAAATAAATAAAAAAATAAAATCTAATTTTTTATCTTATTTTTCATATTTATTTTTATATTAAGTTTTTACCAATCAAATGATGACATGTGGCATCATCTGATTGGTTTTAAAGTAAAGAGTTAAAATAACTCTAAATATAGAGAGGCTGAGAATCAAACCTAGGTCTTGCTAGAGGAAAGCTCAATACTTTGCCATCAAACCAACCTCTTAACCTTGTCAATAAACACCAAATGTAATATATAACCTCATCCAAATAGCATGGCTACTACTTCTTCATTACCTTTGAGAATTCTGCTGCTGCTATTTCTTCTTCTTCACTATCACTAATTTCCAGACCTATACGACCCCAAAAAAAATCCATAGTGTCACGACCATTTTTGAAATCGGTGTGTAAAAATAGCCTGACGATTGATTTTTTGAAAAATTAGGGTTTTGACCCCCTTTTATTAATTTTATTTTGAAAAATCTTGATTTTAGGTCAAATTAAATTTTCTTGCTTTATTAGCCATAAAATCGTATTTTTCTTTTTATTTAATTCTTAAAAATCAATTTGGAGTCGCCACCGATCATTTCGAGGTAGACCGGACACCGTAAAAACAAACCAGAGATTCTTCACTTTAAAATTGGGCTCGGGACTCGGTTACGTGTGGGGAAGGATTAGCACCCCCACAAATGCCCGTTATCGGTACCTTAATTTTACGTGGCATTTTGAATAATTATTTGAATTTAATTTATTCATAACTATTAAATGAATTTTAATTCCAAATACATATATCCTTTTATAAAAAAAATCATTTTATTCGAATATGAGATTAAAAGCACCCCGTTAAGTGGCACCTCTATTCATATTTAAAAATGAATTTCCAACATAAAAGGTTTTAAATGAATGACTTATTATTGTCTTGTTGATTTTAAGTGCTAATCTAAAGTGGCTTTAATTAATTAATTATTTAAAACTATGAATATTAATTAATTTAAAAAGTTTTTATGAGAAAATGCCAATTGCTTGAACACCTTCCATATATTAAAGCCCTTAAATTAACAATATTCCTAATTAATTAATATTTCTAATTAGTTAAAGTGCTAACCTAATTTAGTCAATATTCAATTATAAGTGGAAATGTATATTAAATATACATCTTTAAAGCCAATGTTGAGATAACACCCCACTGTAAACATTGGAACATCATCTAAATTTGGGCTTCAAAGACTCTATTTAATATACATTTAATTAACAACAATGTTCTTCCTAATTAATTATTTAATTTTAACTAAAGAATCTAAAATCCTAAGGGTTCTAGTAATTAATTAAAACTAGGTGTATTTAGTTATCTAACATACAATCTTATATGCTTAATTTTAAAACATGCATTCAAACATATAAATTAGAATCAATAAATTAAACAATTAAAACTAAAAAAAATGACTAAATTGAAAGAAAATAAAATTTAAATTCCTAATTTCAATCGAAAAAGGATCAAATTACAAAGAAACAAAATAACGAGCCAAAACCAAATGGGATCCGAATAGAAAAGTACGGGTCAAACCCGACCCATTTGAAAACACGCAGGTTATTTTAACCCGGTGCCAAAATGACATCGTTTCGACTCACCCTTATAAGCCCTCAACCCGGGTTGACTTGCTCATAATCCACCATCACTCTCTCTCTCTCCTCCTACAGCTCTCCAAAACCCTCTAAACTATAACAAGCCTCAAACCCAAAAAACTCCCCAAACTCGATCAAAAACCCTACTTTTCGGATGAATGTTCATCCGTTTTGGATGAACAACAAACTTTTTGGCCACTAAACACCCCCTCAACCACCCTTCAATCCATATCAACCCCTCTCCGATCACCATAAGTCATTCGCCGACCACCGTGCCTGAACTTTGGCCACCGCCTCACTTCGGCTAGCCGCCGCAAGGCGATTTTTGGTCGCCGTAAGGTGATTTTTGACAACCGCCAACCACAGTACCAAAACCTTAAAATTACCAAAAAAACTATTTCATCTCCGATTTTGCCTAAACTATTCCCGGTTCGATAGAACCGCTGTTCTTCCCCTTCCTAGAGCCTAGATCTACCCATCTCCGCTCTCATTTTCGACTCCGACCATCTCAAAACTACATCAGCCGCCGTGAAAAAGTAACCGAAACACTCATTTTTGGTTTATGTTTTTAACTATTTTAAACTAGATCTAACACTTATTTTATTTTTTTACTCGCAGGAAATGAGGTTTAAAAGAAGCTACCTTCTGATGAACTCCAGTGGTGATACAATGGCTCTGGTGGCGGTGCAATAATCCCGATCATCTTCCCCTGTAAATGCTTCGACTTCCAGGCAACCTTTCAGCTTCGGTATTCTTCTATCTCTATTCCTCAATTATTACCGTAATTACTGCAGCAATTATTATCCTCATTATTACTTTTTCTCTCTCTATTTATAGCTGTGGTAAATGATGACGTCATAGCCTGTTAACTATTGACAGCTGGCTCGGGGTAAGGCTTAATCCACGTGAGGCATAAATGGGCCAGTAGCAAGATAACACGTGGCCATTTGGGCGGGATAAAGAAACACACGTGTTTTTTTGGGCTTCTTGCATCCGAAATTAATTGTAAATGGGCGGGGAATTTAATTGTAATGAGTTTTTGGGTTTTCAACTGGCTTTAACACTGCAAATGGACATTTGGATCGTATATGGACTGATATTTATTTTTAACTATTACTTATTTATATTTTGAGTTTATTTATACTATTTAATATTTACTTATTTATATAACCTGGTCAAAATTCGAGTATTATAGTTGTCCCTATTTGCTCATTATTGTGGAACAAAAATAGAGTAAAGACTAAAAATACACGAATTTGTCCCAGATTCTCTGACTGATACGCCTTTACTTTTCTAGAAAGCTTGAACAAGTTATTCTCATTAAAAACCTCTCAATCATTCCATTAAAACCTTCCGCAAAGTCTGAACTGGCTCTTTTCATTAGGAACCTATTCATTCTTCTTGGAAATGCTGATATTTCTTTCTGCAGAAGTAACGAGCAAGCAAGCTCTTCTCATTAGGAACTCCTATTTCTTCTAAAAAAGTACTGGTTTTCCTTTCTATAAAGGCGTCGAATAAGTAAGCTCTTCTCATTATGAACTTCCTCATTCTTCAAAAGGAGTGAACTATTCTCATTATGAGTTCTTCTTTCTTCGTTGGACGAGTTCTTCTCATTAGGAACTCTGTGGCGAACTCTTCTCATTAAGAGCTTTTCATTCTTGGCTGGGCGAATTCTTCTCATTAGAAATTCTTCATTCTTTGCTGAACGAATTCTTCTTATTGTGAATTCTTCATTTTTGCTGGACGAATTCTTCTTATTAGGAATTCTTCATTCTTTGCTGGATGAATTCTTACCATTAGGAATTCTTCATTCTTTGCTGGATAAATTCTTCTCATTAGGAATTCTTCATTCTTTGCTAGACTCCTGTCAAAACAGATCAAAATGCTTTGATGAGGGTTAATATGACCATAATTTCTACGTATGATGCATGAACAATGATTCATTGAGAATCAAACAAGCAACTTTCACTTTTCGGGTAACCAATCTGACTCTTATTCTATGCTTGTTCACTAATTCTCGGCCTGCGCTGACGCTTCATCTCATATTCAAAACTAGCCTTCAAAACCACATTTTTGCATTTCTGGACCTACACTCTAAAGCACCCTTTCAGGTTTTTACTTTAGGTTGTTTTTCTCAAAGCGCCCTTTCAGTTTTTCACTTTGGTTTTTTTAGGCGCCCTTTTGGGGTTTCACCTTTTTTTCTTTCCTTTTTTTCTTTTTTTCGGTGCCCTTTCGGGTTTTCACCTTTATTTTCACATTTTCCTTTTTGCTCATTTCTCTGTCACTCAAACGTGTTCAAATACTGTTTGATTCAGGCATTTCTTTATTTCCTTCATTTTGTTTCTGCTGGCACACCGTTCTACTCAATCTTCTCTTTATATACTCCTCTTCAATAACCTGAGGTGTTAAAGTTCATCAGCATTCTTCAAAACACAGTAATACCAAGAAATTATCTATTTTTCATAAATTATGCTAATCTACTTTCATGATGTTTTAGAAATAATAACAGAAAGCTCGGAAGAGAATTTATGAATTTTATTGAGGCTTACAAGTAGGAATACAATAGATTTTTGAAAGAGTCACGGCAAACTAGAATAACAAAAACAAGAAACAAAGTCAGATCTTCAGGCATCCATAGCATGAAGGATTCAGCAACCCTTTCGACCAGATGTAGCTTTGAGTTTGAGCCCTTGTCCAGCTGACTTCAACGTTGTCAAGATGTTTACAGATATGAAATCCCTTCCAGAATACCAGGTGCCCGAGAGATTTTAATTGTTGGATGCCTAATCACAACACATCTGTGCCGCCCTTTACAGGTTTTCAACTCAGATCCACCTTTGGTTTCAAGACGCTCTTTTCAAATTTTTACCTTGAACCCCTATTTCCTTTTTTTCAATCTTCGGTGCCCTTTTAGGTTTTTACCTTAGATATTTTATTTTACGAAGCACCATTTTTGGGTTTTCACTCTACTTTTCTCTTTTTTATCTCTTTTTTATTCTTCAAACGTAATATTTTTTAACTGAATCAGAGTTCACTGGCTTGTGTAACTCTTCACCGTCAATTTTAGTTAAAATCAACGCTCCTCCAGATAAGGCCTTTTTGACAACATAAGGTCCATCCCAATTAGGCATCCATTTCCCAAGGAAATCTCGATGTATTGGCAAGATCTTTTTTAGCACTAGATCACCCTCTCGGGATTCTCTGGGCCGAACCTTTTTATTATAACCCTGCATCATTCTCTTCTGGTACATTTGACTGTGACATATGGCTTTCAACCTCTTTTCTTCGATAAGATTTAACTGATCATACCGAGCTATACCCATTCTGCTTCGTCCAATTTCACTTTAGACAAAACTCGAAGAGATAGAATTTCGACCTCAATTGGCAATACTGCCTTCATTCCGTATACTAAAGAATATGGTGTTGCTCTAGTAGAGGTTCGCACTGAAGTTCGATATGCAAACAAAGCAAAGGGTAACTTCTCATGTCAATCTTTGTAAGTATCTGTCGTCTTTGCTATGATTTTCTTAATATTCTTATTTGCTGCCTCCACTGCACGATTTATCTTTGGACGGTAAGTTACAGAATTGTGATGCATAATTTTGAACTGTTCACATGCCTCTGCCACTTCTTTATTGTTGAAATTAGTGGCGTTATCAGTAACAACTCTTTTAGGTAGTCCATAATGACAGATAATCTCCTTCTTTAAGAACTTGCAGACTGTTGATCTAGTGATATTGGCATAGGAGGCTGCTTCTACCACTTTGGTGAAATAATCAATAGCCACAAGGATAAAACGATGTCCACTAGAAGCTTTGGGATAAATCTGACCAATTACATCCATGCCCCATACTGCAAAAGGCCATGGTGAATTCATTGTATGAAGAGGTACCGGAGGAGAATTGATTTTGTCTGCATATATCTGGAACTTGTGACATTTCTTAGCATACTCGATACAATCTCCTTCCATGGTTGACCAATAATATTCGTATCTCATAATTTTATGAGCTATCGCAAAACCATTGGCATGTGTCCCATATATTCCATCACGTACTTCTGCCAAGATACTTCTGGCTTCTCAAGAATTGACACATCTTAGCAATATCTGATCTTTGCTTTTTTTATACAGGATTTCACCATCAAGTACATATCCTGCAGCCATTCTTCTAATTGTCCTTTTATCATTATTATTCGCGTCTCTGGGATAAGTATGAAATTTGATGTAGTGCAAAATATCATAATACCATGGGTTTCCATCTGCCTCTTCTTCTATGCTATAACAGTGAGCATAAATCTCATAACTTTGTATTTAAATTGGCACCATATCTTCTGGTTTGTTTGCTAGAAATACCGAAGCCAGTGTAGCTAAGACATTAGCCATTTGGTTGTCTTCTCTAGGGAGGTAAGTGAAAGTGATTTCTTTGAACTCTTTCATCAACTCAAGGATTAACTTTCGGTATTCAATCAACTTTACATCATTTGTTTCATACTCTCCACAAAGTTGGTAAATGAGCAATGCAGAGTCTCCATATACCTTCAAAGTCTCTATTTTCCTTTCAATAGTAGCTCGCAAACCTATAACACGAGCTTCATATTCTACCATATTGTTGGTGCACAAAAATTCCAATTTACTTGTGAAAGGATAATGTGTATTATCTGGGAATATTAACACTATTCCAATCCCAGGGCATTAACTGCTCCGTCAAAGTATAATTTCCAAGCTCCACTCTCTGTATTTCCATTTTCTTCCGTAGAGATATTCATCACGTCCTCATCTAGAAAATCAAAGTTTAGGGACTCATAAACTTCCGAGGCGTGACTAGCTAAGAAATCTGCTATTGCACTTCCTTTTATTGCTTTCTGGTTTATGTACACAATATCAAATTCTGCTAACAACATTTGCCATCGAGCCAATCTTCCAATCAGAGCTGGTGCTTCCATCAAGAACTTAAATTGATCAAGACGGGATATCAACCAAATGGTGTGGTATAACATGTATTATCTAAGTCTACGAGTTACCCAAACCAAGGCGCAACATAACTTTTGAATTGGTGGGTACCACACTTCATACTCTGTAAATTGTTTACTCAAGTAATAGATGACTCTTTTTTTCTTTCATGTATCATCATGTTTCCTCAGTACACACCCCATCGAATTCTCATAAACCGTCAAGTAGAGAATCAGTGGTCTGTCTAGAATCGGCTCTACCAAAATTGGAGCATTTATTAGATATTTCTTTATCTTGTCAAATGTTTCTTGACATTCTTCATCCTATTCACCTGAATTATTCTTTCAAAGCAGCTTGAAAATTGGGTCACATTTATCGGTCAATTAAGAAATGAACCAAGAAATATAATTCAATCACCCTAGGAAACCTTGAACTTCTTTTTGTGAACAATGAGGCAACAGATTCTGAATTGCTTTCACCTTGTCTAGATCAATTTCAATTCCTCTTCTGCTAACCACAAAGCCTAAGAGCTTTCCAGATATAACCCCAAAAGTACATTTGTTCAGATTGAGTTTCAACTGGTACTTCCTTAATCTTTGAAACAATTTCCTTAGATTCTGAATATGCTCTTCTTCAGTCTGAGACTGGGCAATCATGTTGTCCATGTACACTTAAATTTATTTGTGCATCATGTCATGAAAAGGAGTCACCATAGCTCGCTGGTACGTTGCCCCAGCGTTCTTTAATCCAAAAGGCATTATTTTGTAACAATATGTTCCCCACAAGGTTATGATTGTTGTTTTGTTCATGTCTTCTGGGTCAATCTTTATTTGATTATATCCCTAAAAGCCATCCATGAAAGAGAACCATGAATGTCCTAATGTATTGTCCACCAGAATATCTATGTGAGGCAAAGGAAAATTATCTTTTGGACTTGCTCTATTCAAATCTCTGTAATCAACGCACATGCACACTTTTTCGGTCTTAATCTTTTAGCCATCCTTCTTTGGCATCGGGACTACATTAGCCACCCATTCTGGGTATTGTGCCACTTTTAGGAAACCAGCATCAATATGCTTTTGTACCTCCTCCTTGATTTTCAATACCATTTCTGGTCTGAATCTTCCAAGCTTTTACTGAACTAGTTTACATTCTGGCCTTATTGGCAACTTGTGTACCACGATATCCGTATCCAGTCCTGGCATATCTTGATAAGACCAAGCAAAGACATCTTTAAATTCTCGCAACAAATCGACCAACTTTTGTTTACTTCTAGCGAGAAAGCAGCACCAACCTTCACCTCCTTTTTGACTTCTTCTGTACCCAAATTCAGAACTTCTATCTTTTCTTTGTGAGGTAAGATCTGTTTATCTTCTTTTTCCATCAACCTCGGTAATTCGTCAGGGATTTCACATTCTGTATCATCTTCGACCTCATTAACTTCTATCAAACACTCTGGCCGCTCAAAATCTAATTTGGGATTGGGTTCAGAATCATTCATACAATTAATAGCTGAAGACCTACAAGAAAAATAATAATATATGTTTGGAATGGATGCAAGAAAAATAAGAAACATGTTTTTCATTTGAGAATCACAATGAAAACATCTTTATTGAAAGTAAACTTGCATAACCTTTACAAATAATTCCTCATACTCGCGGGCAAAAATATGAGGTGGTTCTTGGCATTTACTCTGTTTTATTCTTAAAGACTAAGGAGAGGTCTTCAGATTTACAGTTGTTTAGGATTTCACCAGGAAATCATGGATATATTCCTTCCAAAAATTTGCTAGGCTAGGATCCCTCAAATACACCATTGATGCACAGCTTTCCCATGCTTTCACCGAAGATCTCTTCTTCCTAGAACCCCAGCATTTCCTGGCTGTCCTTCTCCAGTTGCTTCCCACGCGACTTGAAGATACTTGCCAAGTCCGGAAAGATCATGGGCTCCTAAGTAGTCTCAGTTCTAAGAAAATGGGCCCTCTGTTGAATGTTTGGTTTAAACCAAACCCAAAGCGGTCTTTCTTCATTAAAACAGGCTTAAGATGCATACAACCTTGTAAATCTTTTCCAAATCCTCTTTCGATATTTGCCCCTCTGCAAAGTGTCTCACAAACTGTCATTTTAGTGCAATTTGATAGCCTTGGGCAAGCATCAGCTTCCCTTCAGCAACAAAGTTTGCTTTTATGAATTCAAAAGCTTGAAATAAATATTCCACAGCATTTCAATCTTTCTCAATATGCAGAGCTTCAGTTGTCACATAAGCAATAATGTCTTCTTCAACTCCAATACCCACTAGCTTTCCTTCAATTACGAACTTCAGCTTTTGGTACAAAGACAATGGTATTGTGCCAGCAGAATGAATCCAAGGCCTTCCCAACAAGCAATTGTAAGTCAGCTTTATATCCATGACAACAAAATCAACGTTGTAAAGTATGGGTCCAATTAACAGTGGCACATCGATCTTTCCCAAAACTTCTCGAGTTGTTCCGTCAAAAGCCCTCACCGTATTCTTATAAGTCTTCATATGAGAATCGTCAATTGGCAACCTTTGTAAAGTCACCATCGGTAAAACATTTAGCGTTGACCCATTATCAATCAATACTCGTGGAAGAACATGCCCCTTGCAGTGAGTTACGATATTTAAAGCTTTGATAGACCCCATCCCTCCTTCTGGGATCTCGTCATCAGTAAAGGTAATGTAATTATCAGCAGCTATGAAGTTCACAATCCTATCTAGCTTATGTACCGATATGTCATTCAGAATAAAAGTCTGGTTAAGCACCTTAATCAAGGCATTACGGTGCCCTTCTGAACTCAACAACAGTTCAATGATAGAAATCCTTGCTTGCTATCTCTTTAACTGCTCAACAATACTATACTCACTGTGTTTCAGAAACTTCAAGAACTCCTGAGCTTGCTCTTCAATGACAGGCTCATTTATTTTCAGAGTTGGTTCCTCCCCAAATATTCTTTCTGGTACTACCACAGCCTTTGCTTTCTCCTTTTCAGATTCTTTAGAAACTTCTAGAGAAATGCCCAACTTTATTCACCGTCTCTTTATTAGACTTTTCCACTTTATTCGTTTCTTCCAACGTTTTTACCCCTCTTGAAGCTTTGACTCTTCAGGTATTGTCACACTAGCAACATAATTCTATGAGACCCTTCGAGTGTCTCCGAATGCAAATGGTCTTGGAGGAGAGATCACAACCTTATGAACTATTATTGGTTTTGCATTACTAGAGGAGTTTCTTACCTTTGGTCTGGCAGAAATAACCAGTGGCCTACTTACTCCATATCTGACCCCTAAGCTTTCAGAAGTGCATGCCTCTACCTCTTTTCTCCCACCAGCTTTCTCGAAAAACTCAATCTCCTTGTTATACATCATCTTCTAGATCAAACATCTGAACTCAGCACAACACTAGATTTTATGATCATCTTTCTGATGATACGTATAGTAAACGTCAGACTCTACTTCATTTTCAACCTTCATGCCTATCTATATCATTCCAGCATTGTATAACTGTTTAAACACCCATTTCAAAGGAGATCTAATTTCAGACACATTAGTCTTTAACTGCTTGGCCTCATCATCTTCCTCTATTATATTCACTCATCGTCCTCCATGGTTCGGCAAAGGATTAGTTACTATATTAGGCTCATCAAACTTTAGCACACTAAAATTCACTAAATTCTGGACTACTTTTTTAAACGCTGTGCAATTTTCAATTGTGTGCCCCATGATCCCAGTATGATACTCACAGTGTGCCTTTGGATCATACCATGGAGGATATGGAGGTTGAAGGGGTGTCAGATAATAGGGTCTTACCAAATCCTCATCAAACAACTGTGGATAGGTGTGAAGTTCATCATGTCATTTCTCAAACCTCAAGAATCCTTCCTATTCAAATTTTGTGAACTTCCTGATACACTGGACGATAAAATTGTAACATTCTTCGGGGCCTCATAAGCACTCGTATTGTTCACTTCATTGTCATTCCTTTTAGAAGTCTTACGAGAACTCTCCCCACTTTCCAATATTCCACTCCTAATTGTCGCTTCAATGAATTCGCCAGCCATACCAATGTCAACAAAATTATGAGTAACATTACCTATCAAATGCTCGAAGAGTTGTCCACTCAGAGTATTTACAAATATGTGATTGACCTCATTGTCCAACAATGCTGGCGTACCTGTACCGATAATTCTCTTCACCTTTGTGCATACTGGCGAAAACTTTCAGTAGGTTTCTGTTCCATAGCTTGCAACATGATCCGGCTAGGAACCATTTTAGATACATGTTTATATTGCTCCTCGAAGGCTCTAGAAAGATCTTTCCATGATCTAATGTTAACCTGACTTAATTAAGCATACTAACTCGCTGTTGAACCCATCAAGCTATCTTGAAAACAATGAATCAACAATTTTTCATCCTTCAAATAAGCAACCATCTTGTGACAGTACATGGTAAGATGTGCCTTTAGGAAGGTCGTTCCGTCGTACTTTTCAAAATCAGGTGCCTTGAATTTATGTGGAAGGATCAAATCAGCAACCAAACTCAAATCAACAGCACTAGACCCATGATTATTCATTTTCTGCATTTCCAACAATTTGTCTTTCCAGATTCTTGCAACGTTCTTCATACTTCCTCTCAATCTCAGCACAAATCTTCTTAACCTCATTGACCATGTTCAGATCTGAGATTTCGTCACCACTTCCAAAATTTGCTCCAATATAGATCGGGTGACTAGCAGTTGCTCTAGCTAGATTAATTTAGACCTTCTTCACAGGAGGTAGTCCTTCAGGCTATTCTTTCATATGAGATATAGTGTCCATTTATTCATTCACATTGTCTACAGTATCCTCTTGTACCTTGCTCTTTCCAGATCCTTTTGGTCCCAACAAAATGGTCAGGTGACTAATAATATCTCTTTGTGTCTGAGCAAAGTGATCCTTCATGGATTTTTCAATCTTGCCAAATCTATTCTGCACCTCAACACGGTTATTCTCAAGACTAGTAATTCTGTCCTCAACAGCCATGGTCCTAGAGCGTAAGCGTGTTCCGTATGAATGCGGAATGATTGTGATTCAAAAACAAACTGCCATAGAACCTTTCTTTATTAAAAACCCTTATTAATGAAAATGATGACATATGTTACTGCATGAATGCGTGAATGTATGGATGCATGAATGCATTAGGGGTATTAAGCTCAAAGACTAATCTTTATAAAAATATCCATTTAACTATGAAAAGTCGAATATAGGAAATAGATAACTTGAAATACAGAAAACTATTAGCTCCAACTCTTGGGTTAACTATCTCATTCAACAAACAGAAGACCATTTTCAAGCTCCAAATCAATGTCAGAGCGTTGTAGCAGTTTAGTAGCATCCTTCGATAATATCTGCACATACTGAACAATGCCCCTTACTCGTCCCTTGAAGATAACCAGTTCATTATTCTGATCTTGGAATGTACGTTGAGCTGCTTCATACTTCTGTTTCCACGCACCACTTTCTTGATACAACGCACCTTCGAAATTTGCAAGCTTTCTTTTTAAGTCCTGAGTACTTTCTAACTCGGCCACATTTTCTTTAGCCCTTTATTATCTTCCTTCGTAGCATCCCTTCCTTCATTGTAATGCCCTATGAGAACTTGTTCTATTTGTGATATATAGGACAGTAATTCTTCATTCCGTGCTTCCAATTCTGAATTCTGAGTTGACAACTCTAAATTCTATGTCTCATTTCCTTCTAGTTTCTTTTTAGTGCGGTTATACGATTCCTTCAAGATTTGTATCTTTTTCTTGGATAATTTCACATTGTCATCGTATATTTTCTTGTAGTCATTCTTTTCCTTTGCAACTCTATCTAACTGTTCAGACAAATCGTTGATCATCGTGCTTCAACTATTTCTAATGTCGTCATGGAAAGCTTTTGTACATCTATCTTTAATGTCGTCATGGAAAGCTTTTGTTTTAGCTCCTCGATTTGCCTTTCATACCCTTTCAACTATTTCTCGTGGTCATGTTTCAATTTTCCACTACTGATGGTGTATCCCTCACACGTTTATTGATCAAGCCAGTATTACTAGTGCTTTTCTGTAAAATGTCATCGTTAACCCTTCGAGCCTTCCATTGCACATAATTTGGCATGACTTCTGACCCATCCTGAAGCTTTTCCCTCATCGGTGTCTCTCACGTTGTTATGACGTCCTTTATTTTTATCTTATAGCCTTCCGACTTGTGCATATACTCGAACTCTTACATGCCAGCAGTAGCATGAATGAACTGTCTTGACCCAAATTGTCGAGACACTAACAGTGGGCAATAAACTGTTCCTCCCTAAATCCCCAACAACGGAACCCAATCGAATTTTCCACATCGATATAGGTAATTGATCAAATTTAGCTAAAGAGCTTTCCAGACAATCTTCGAGTCTTTCATATTCAGAAAATGTTCTTTCCACTGTTCTTCTATCATTCCCTCAATCAGACATGCAGCAAGGTGTTCCTCTAGTGGTGAATAGTTAGTACCGAACCTACGAGTTCTATAAGGTGTAACCCATCTATGGTCTCAGAACCAAACCTCTAACAATTGAGCACAGTCCTAGAATCTTCCATCCCCTATTCTTTTGTAAGCGGTCAATGTTTTATAGGTCTCTGCCAAGATAGCTGGTACCGAGTTTACCTTGTTCTTTAAGCGCTCAGACATCCCAAGAGTTGATGGATCTATATAGTCTGAGGTCTTTCGAAATAACACTAACCCGTAGATACATATAGCGTACAAGCTTCTTTTCCTTTCTGGCTCATCACTTGCTAGAATCAATCCTTGAATTACTTTCCAATGTATACGTTCATTATCCTCGGTTACTTCATTGTTCCCCTTTTGTTTCAACTTCCCGTTGAACCAAATTTCATTTTTTCGGTAATTACCTTCAACTTCCTTCCAAAGGTTGAATTATTAGGGGGTCTCGTATAAATGTTGTCTTTCTCAAATCTCAGGCAATGTATCAAAGCCTCATACTCCTTTAGTGTAGATGTCATATCTACTTCTCCAAACGTGAAACAATTATATGTCGGTTCTAGTACTGTTTCATAGCCCTAATTAGTTCTCGATCTATCGAGACATCCAATAACATCACTATATCCCCGAACTTTATTTGAAAAGCCTTCTTCATGGTTTCATCCCATTGTTCCCACATCATTTTGAGCTTCGGTAAACAGCTATTCTGACTTGAATTCATTCTCGCGATGCTCTTGGTTCGTGATACATAGTCTCCCCGGATACTATCTCCTTTTACGAACTAGGTTTTTTCTGACCATGACCATACTACAACGTTATGCTATCCTTGTCTATCAGACCCTTCAGCCATATGATACATTTCCTATTCGATTGACTCCAAACTCATTACCTCTATGAATACAATTATGATGTCATTTAAGAAAAAAACAAAGAAATAAAACAAATAAAACAAAAAACATGACAGTACTTTGCAATAATATTAAAGATAAAAACTTGAATTAAATGCAAACAGAAAAGAAAAGTACAAAGAATAACCAGAGAAGCGTATTTAAATCAACAGCACATGTCCTAGGTTCTTGTCTGGCTCTAATGGGGTAGGCTTCTATTACATCATGTGGGTATCAATCTAGACTCTGGGCACCCAAACTGTCGTTACTGGACTGCATCAAGACATCGATTCGGGAGTATACGTCCCCTTATAGCGGAGGTGTGACCTCATGGTGTATAAGGTTAGTATACCGGAATGAGGACAAAATTCTGATCACGGAGCTAAATAACTTACGTATGACTATGCCTCACTCCCACTTAAGGGTTAAAAGCCCGGGTAGAAGGCTTATGCATGAATGACAATTTATATCACGCAAGGAAAAGCTATCTCCATTCTTTTTGAAAATTCATCCAATAATTATGGAAAAAATTAAATTCAAATTACTATTCCAAAATGCCACGTAAAATTAATTAGGCCTGACCCTCGATTTTTTTTAAAAAAGTTCCCCAGCGGAGTCGCCAAGCTGTCGCGACCATTTTTGAAACCGGTGTGTAAAAATAGCCTGACGATTGATTTTTTAAAAAAATTAGGGTTTTGACCCCCCTTTTTTTAATTTTATTTTGAAAAATCTTGATTTTAGGTCAAATTAAATTTTCTTGCTTTATTAGCCATAAAATCGTACTTTTCTTTTTATTTAATTCTTGAAAATCAATTTGGAGTCACCACTGATCATTTCAAGGTAGACCAGACACCGTAAAAACAAACCAGAGATTCTTTACTTTAAAATTGGGTTCGGGATTTTACGTTGCATTGGCATTTCGAATAATTATTTGAATTTAATTTATTCATAACTATTAAATAAATTTTAATTCCAAATACAGATATCCTTTTATAAGGAAATTCATTTTATTCGAATATGAGATTAAAAGCAACTCGTTAAGTGGCACATCTATTCATATTTAAAAATGAGTTTCCAACCTAAAAGGTTTTAAATGAATGGCTTATTATTGTCTTGTTGATTTTAAGTGCTAATCTAAAGTGGCTCTAATTAATTAATTATTTAAAAATATGAATATTAATTCATTTAAAAGGCTTTTATGAGAAAATGTCAATTGCTTGAACATCTTCCATATATTAAAGCCCTTAAATTAACAATATTCCTAATTAATTAATCTTTCTAATTAGTTAAAGTGCTAACCTAATTTAGGCTCTAATAATTAATTAAGTCAATTTAATTATAAGTGGAAATGTATATTAAATATACATCTTTAAAGCCAATATTGAGATAACACCCCATTGTAAACAATAGAACATCATCCAAATTTGGGCCTCAAAGACTCTATTTAATATACATATAATTAACTACAATGTTCTTCCTAATTAATTATTTAATTTTAATTAAAGAATCTAAAATCCTAAGGGTTCTAGTAATTAATTAAAACTAGGTATATTTAGTTATCTAACATACAATCTTATATGCTTAATTTTAAAACATGCATTCAAACATATAAATTAGAATCAATAAATTAAACAATTAAAACTAAAAAAAAGGATTAAATTGAAAGAAAATAAAATTTTAATTCCTAATTTCAATCTAAATGGGACCAAATTAAAAAGAAACAAAATAACGGGCCAAAACCAAATGGGATCTGAATAGAAAAGTGCGGGTCAAACCCGACCCATTTGAAAACACGCAGGTTATTTTAACCCGATGCCAAAATGACACCGTTTTGACTCACCCTTATAAGCCCTCAACCCGGATTGACTTGCTCATAATCCACCCTCACACTCTCTCTCCTCTCACAGCTCTCCCAAAACGCTCTCAACTCTAACAAGCCCCAAACCCAGAAAATTCCTCAAACTCGATAAAAAAACCCCACTTTTCGGATGAATGTTCATCCGTTTTGGATGAACACCAAACTTTCCAGCCACGAAACACCACCTCAACCACCCTTCAATCCATATCAACCCCTCTCTGATCACCATAAGCTGTTGGCCGACCACCATGCTTGAACTCCTGCCACCGCCTCACTTCGGTCGGCCGTCGTAAGGTAATTTTCGACCGTCGTGAGACGATTTTCGGCCACCGCCAACCATCGTACCGAAACCTTAAAATCACCAAAAAACCTGTTTCCTCTCCGATTTCGCCTAAACTATACTCGATTCGATAGAACCTCCCTTCTTTCTCGTCCTAAAGCCTAGATCTACCCATCCCCGCTCTCATTTTCTACTCTGACCATCTCAAAACCACACCGGCCGCCGTGAAAAAGCAACTGAAACACTCTTTTTTGGTTTCTATTTTTTTAACTATTTTAAACTAGATCTAACACTTATTTTATTTTTTTACTCGCAGGAAATGAGGTTTTAAAAAAGCTACCTTCTGATGAACTTGGGTGGTGGTACAATGGCTCCGGTGGCGGTGCGATAATCCTGGTCGTCTTCCCCGACGAATGCTTCGACTTCCAGGCAACCTTTCAGCTTCGGTATTCTTCTCTCTCTCTTCCTCAATTATTGCCGCAATTACTGTAGCAATTATTATCCTCATTATTACTTTCTCTCTATTTATAGCAGGGGTAAATGATGACGTCACAGCCTGTTAACTTTTGACAGCTGGCTCGGGGCAAGACTTAATCCAAGTGAGGCATGAACGGGCCAGTAGCAAGATACCGCGTGGCCATTTGGACGAGATAAAGAAACACGCATGTGTTTTTTGGGCTGCTTGCATCCGAAATTAATTGTAAAATTGTAATGACTTTTTGGGTTTTCAACTGGGCTTTAACACTGTAAACGGACATTTGGATCGTATATGGACTGATATTTATTTTTGACTATTAGTTATTTATATTTTGAGTTTATTTATACTATTTAATATTTACTTATTTATATAACCTGGTCAAAATTCGGTATTACACATAGATTTTCATCATATGATTCAAAGAGGAACTGTAGATAAAAGTGACTTACTGAGTAAATCTCCCAAGCCCCTGAAGTTCTTGGAATCCGCCCATTTCTGGTAATTAACGTCAGGTTTTTCAAGAGTGTCGAACCAGCCAAGGGAATCACCGACCGTGTAGTTCTTGTAAACAACGGCAGATCCTGAAAACGATGGTGGAGAATTGCAGAACTGAAGTCTTGTAGTAACCAGAGCCGTGTCCCATGTTTCTTGGGTTTCAGTAATGGTTTTTTGTGGACTGTAGAGAAAACTTTAAAAGCTATGGAACAGCTAAAGTTGTGATTTATATATGTAGCCTTGCCTTTTGTATGGAATTACTAGAATGGTTTTCCTTATCTTTTTCTTTTTTCTAACAGCTGATTAAATGATAAGAAAGAAATAATACTAATCAAGTTATTAATCACCTACTTTAATCATTCTCAAATAAGCAACAACTTTTATATATATAAATCTATTTAAAATGCTGCCTTGAAGGTTACTTTCAAGTTTCGTCCATGGAAATGGGACTGGGGAAGACTTCTATAAATACAAATACAGGAGCATATTTGGATGAGGTTACAAATTCTTTCACGTAATATCAAAAACAATTTTTTTGGGGGGTCGTATAGGTCTGGAAATCAGTGATAGTGAAGAAGGAGAAGAAGAAGCAGCAGAATTCTCAAAGGTATTGAAGAAGAAGAAGCCATACTATTTGGATGAGGTTATATATCACATTTGGTGTTTATTGACAAGGTTAAAAGGTGGGTATGATGGTAAAATATTGAGCTTTCACTTGGTTTTGATTCTCCGCCACTCTATATCTAGAGTTATTTTAACTCTTTACTTTAAAACCAATCAGATGATTCCACGTGTTATTATCTGATTGGTTAAAATTTAATATAAAAATAAATATGAAAAATAAGATAAAAATAGATTTTATTTTTTTATTTGCCACATCAGCACCTAAGCCACGTCAGTATTTTGACTTTTCAACGTTGACATGGCATGTCATGTGGTAAAGACGGCTGACGCGTAAAAAAGTAACGACTAGATTAACGATTTTGTCGATCAATGTTAGCCAATGGGCTAATTTACTGCAATATGCAAACTGAATGACCTAATTGAACATATTTCACTCGATGAACAATATTACTAATTTAGGCTGAACTCGTGAACAAAATAATCCCTTTAACATTTTAGCTAAAGATATGGGTGTTTCGTGACTTGTTTTGTGTGTTATTTTATCATTGCTTTCTTCAAATTTATTTCCAAACTTTACCTACTGATACAGTAAGTCTCTTTATTAATAAAATATTTACTTTACAAAAAAATATATTTGAAAGGCAAAAGAATTAATGAACAACCACTACTGTCACTCTCTCTGCCACAATTAGTTGCAGGGGTAATTTCTTGACTTTCCATGTACTTGATTTTTACAAGTATTTTGGGGAATAATTCAAATCCAAACATTATTTTGAGTTTTGGGTACTTTAGGGGATATTTTGGGATCTACGATAAATTTTACAGTGCAGAGGGAAGTTGCCACCTGCAAATGGCGACTTGGGAGAAGACGCCACCTGCATGTGGCGACTTCCCCCTGATTTTGTCTTGAATCGATAAGAAAAAATATCAAACTGTTACAAGTCAAGCGGAAGTCGCCACCAGATAGCGTCTTTCCCCAAGTCGTCATCTGCAGGTGGCGTCTTCCCCCTGCACTGTAGAATTTGCCGTAGATTTAAAATATCCCCTAAGATGTCCTATTTTCCCAAATATTTAATCCATTTGAATTATTTTAACAAAGCTACCTGATTTTTACCCACTAATTTCCTTTTTTTTCACTTTACAAGAATTACCTTAGTTAATTCCTTTCCAATTCCTCTTATTAGTCGTGCATGCACATTATTAATCGATTAATTCAATTCAGATATTATAGAGATCTTTTACAGAATGACTTTCTTAATCAGGTTTGCTTCATTTCCAACGTCATTATTTGAATCTTTGGCATTATTTAAGAGATATAAGGTCTCATTCCAACTGGATCATCTAGTCATTGATTCAAGTGAAAGTAGTTTGATGTTCTTTAGATAAAGTTTTGAGTTTAAATTCTGTGGATAAAAGAATAATATTGGGAGACAAAGATGAATATGTTAGTGGTTTAATTGTTTTTCACGTCCTTATCAGTTTTGGAATTAAATCTTGTCTCTAATAACTTCACTGGTTTTTTTTATATTTTAAGTCTTCATCGATTTTGAAATTAGACAAATTAAGCTATAGTCTCTATTTTTATTTAAATACATCTTAGGTCCTTGTCAATTTTAGAGTTAAGCAATTTGCCACAAATGTAATCATCCTAATTCCAGTTCCACCCTTTGTTGGGAGAACTTTCAGTCAATGTGCGGACACGGCCGTCTCAGATATTTTCGGGGACAAGAGTGAAAACTAAAAAAATGGATCTATATAGAATGAAAATATATCTCATTACTTTGAACAATTAATTTAATTTTTCATTAATAAACCATAGAAATATGATTAACATTTCTCAAACACATTATTTTCATTATTTTGTTAAGAAAATATCTTAAATACGACTAAAACAATAAGGGGCACTGAAAAGTAGTAGAGGATTTCTATTCGGCTCTAGACTGATTAAAGGCCCTGAGATATACGGAAAAAATTGAATGTTGAGATTTGAGAAAGAAAAATAAATTTCATAAAAGATAATTAAATTTTTGTTATGAATATTTATTTATGGTGAATATCTATGTATTAAAGGAGACTTTAATGTACTTTATTGTTAAGGTTTAATATCCATTGGAATTAGGGTTTTTATCTTATGCCTATAAATATAGATTTGGAGAAAGTATTGTACACAACTCAATATTGAGAATGAATAAAAATCTCCCTCTTTCTCTCATCTCTTCTCTTGTTATTGTTTGTCTTTATTTTATTCACAACAAGTTATCAGCACGAGACTCTAACCAACTGAGATATTTGTCATTCGAATCCTAAAGGAGTTACTAAAAAGAATTTGATTCTAGCATGAGTCAAAGATAAATCCTTTTACATTTGTTATATATATACACGTATTTAAAATTAGTTTTTTATTATTAGTTTGAATTGGTGTTTTTGATTTTTAAAGTCCCTATAAAACAAGAAGATCATGATTATTTCATGAGTGATCGAGGATGAACTAGGTTTCAGTGCGGTTCCTTATTGAGGGTAAATTCGATACTTATATGTTCCATCGATTACACGATTTTCGTGAATGACCGTGGGTGATAAACTTGATCTTTGATGCATAGAAATTATTGCTTCTAAGTAATTTTTTAATACGGTATATCCCTTGAACTTTTGGTATTGTTATCTTATAGCGGTCTTATCAAGAAATAATATATATATATAAGGGTAAATAACATCAATGAGATTTGAATCACAAACATACCTTAATTACTTGATTAATTTGACTATAATATGATTTGTCGCCAAGGAACCATAAATCTCACATGTTTATATATATTTTTGTTAGTTTGCTTATAATGCATGGTCGAAGGTTTGTGGTTATTAATTTGTTATTTAATATTTAACTGATGAGAGCGGGTGTTTTAACCGTGTTTTGAGTTTTACATGATATGCTTAAATGGCTTAGAGAGACATGACATAAATGGATTATGAGAAGTCGTCTTGGTCATTTTCTATGTCTCCATCGTCCTCGAGAGAAAAATCAATATTGGTAAATTCTACATTTATTTTTCATTGATTAAAATACAATTTTAAAGTGCGATAAATCATGGTTATTTTAAATCTACAAGAAGATTGTTATAAAGTCTATATTTGCTCGAAAGCAATAATTCATTTGCATCGAAAAACTCGACTATAGAATTCTCCCAAGTTCAAGTTACGAAAATTCGTCTTGATCCAAGAATTTTTGTGGGAGGCATTCCCTAAAGTGAATGCAAGCATGGTGTTTATTCCATAATATTGCTGGATTTGTTTCATTCCTTGAAGTGAATACAAACATGATAAAACACTATTTAATTAGTGAATATAACTCAAATATTTTTCAAATTACTTCACAATTGAAGTTATGTGGTCAAAGTATCACTGATGAAGATATGTTAATAAAAACATACTCCACTTTTCACGCAAATAATGTCTTGCAGACAAAATATCGTGAAAAAAGTTTTAAAGGCCCACTGGCTTCACTCCATTCTCTGAAGTGAATGTGATATTATATAACAGAAGAATAAATGCCACATTATTTGTTGTGGTTACGGTTGATGTAACAACCCAAAAATTGAGTTAATGATTCGGATCTAGGATTTAAGTTTTGTATTTAAATTAAAGGATTTAAGTTAAATAAAAATGATGAGAATTTGGGAGATTGGAAATTTTTAGAGAATCGTTGATCGATTTGTGGAAAGATTCAAGATGGGGGACTTTGAGTGTGATTTACCCATGTTGGGCTTGGAAGACACTTTATTTGAAATAAAGTGGGTAAAAAGGAGGGGGAAATTAGATTTTTCCTCTATCTTCCTTTTTCTCTTTCTTTCTCCATCTTCCTCCATTTTATCCTCCCAAGCTTTCATGCTTGATCCACCACCATAGGAGCTGTCGTGCACGACACCGCCATCATCATAGTTTTCCACTCGCCGTGAGGAGTCAGTTGGTGGTTGTAACGTCACAGTCGGAGTTATGATAGAGAGGGTAAATGGAAAAAAGTTTTGAATGTGCTAGAAGAGGGAATTCGAGTAGCCAAATTGGGATTTAGAGGCCACCGATGTCAAAAAAGAGGGACTGGAGCTTGCTACCATCGTCTGACCACTATAAGATATCCCACGCGCCCACATACGAGAGTGTTCAGTAGCAGCCAGGTGCACAGATCTCCCATTCACCCCTATTATACTAGACTAGGTACACCCGGTTACACGTACACTTGCCCGCACAGGAGTGAGCCCTGCGGGTGCACCATCCTTCCTATGAGTATACGCGTACTAGATCGTGTACCAGGGTTACACTGACCTTTCCATGCACCTGCGTCGCACGAGATCACCCAGCACCATTGACCGTCGTTGATTGATATTGATCGGCCGTTGACTTTTTAGTGGGACCCTACTCGGGGGTTTCTCGACATTCTAAGTCTATTGGCCCAGTTTGTTTCACCAAATTCAAACCTAGTAAGCTATTTTTACGTGATTGACCTTGTGATTTGCATAGTAAAGGTGGAAAATTAATACATATTGTATTCGTATTTATTCTAGGAATATTTGAGATTGATCATCAGAATTAGTAGAGTAATCGGGAAGCTCGAATAAGAAATCATCGGTTACCGCTTAAGGTTAGTACATCTGGAACTCCTATTGCTTTATGAGCATCATAAATGTGATTGCCTTACGTGTTAGTATCTGCAAACTAGATAGATGATGAATATGAAGCTGATAATTAATATTAATTGAATAAATACGTTAGTAAACAACCCTAATGGTCTCACCTAGAATGTAGATGCTCGAGAGGGAATTTTGAGCAATGATGTATGTTCTAATGCTACGTGACCCGGTCTCACCAAAAACGTATGTTCTGATACTTCGTGACCCGACCTCACTCCAGAGTTGTTGTTGTTGATATGTGTTTTGCCTAGATGATTTGACGAGATATTGGGTATGGTTGGGCCATGAGTGCCATGTATGTTGATTGCTTTGATGAGAGCATCTGTTTAGGCAACTAGTGGTAGCACCACGTGTTTATTTATCTTTCCATATTGCTCATACTACCTTGCATGCTTATGTTTATGATTAGCATAAAGTATAGTAGGGTAGATGTGTACCATTGAGCTTTGTAAGCTCAGCGCTCAGAATCATTGTTTTCGTGCGTAGGTTGATCTTCGAATCGTGGGATCGAGGAGCACTATCAGTATTAGATTACAGCATGTGGTGTTTTCCAGAGTACGGTACTTATGTTTAGTGGGCTATGTATTCATAGGACCTTACGTGTTAGAGTCTGTAATCCTTCTATTGAAATTGTATTAATTAAATTGAATGTTCTAGTGTTTTAATTTAAATTGGAGCTCATTTGTAATGTTTTGATTATTTATCTATATTTTTCACTGTTGGTTTTAAATGTTTTTGAGAAATACCTTTGGGGCTAAATCGAATCGAGAAATATTATGATTTTTGGGTTGGGCTTGAGGCTCAAATGTGACATTCAAGTTGAGGGTGTTACAGTCAATGCCATGGACATGGTGATTATTTTAAGAATGTTTATACCCACCAGAAGTGAGGTTATAAGGATGACAAGAGTGATAAAGATCATTCTAAGGAAGTAAAATCCTTTTTATTACCAAGGCGATGTTATAAATCATTTGCCTTGTACTTGTCATACGTTGAAAACATCAACAAACATTGAATGATAAAGGAAAAAATAAAAGCAAATTTTGTTTGCAAAAATGACAAAGATGATATTGGTCCAACTCATTTGGACGTTGTTGGTCGAACTTATTTGGACATTGTTGATATCCTTATAAACCTTGAAGGGAATAAATCATCTTCTACTTATTCTTATAACCTTGAAGAGAATTGTTTATCTTTTAATTTATTTTTCTTTATGTTTATTTACATTACAGAATAATTATTTACGTTGTATATTTATATATATATATATATTGTGACATTTATTTATTTTGTTTAACATGATTATTTATCAAATACAATCTATGGTGATGATTTATGATTAGCATAAGCATAAGAAATATTTTCCCATTTAAATACATGGAAAAAATGTGAGTATTACCTTAAAGTACTAAAATTATTGATGCTCTAGAAAAGCAATATGTTCTTGAGAAAAAACACATTATGAAAGGTGTTAATTGTGAATATTATAATAATTACCGCTAATGGTAATAATATAGTCACCATCATAAGTGGAAATTTTAAGAGAGCAATAAGAGTTCGCAAAATAATCATTCGAGAATTATAGATAACATATGTTATCAATTGGCACATGAAATAAGCCAACGTGGATATAAGTTTTGGTAGCCAAAAAGTCAGTTGAAAGCTATAGAAAAGCTATATATTGCTACCAAAAGAATAATTTTCATTGAAAGCTCCAAAAGAGCTAAATATATTCCTATTCAAAAGAACAATTTTTGGTGGATAATGTATTATCAAGTTTCAAAGAAACTTGTATTTCAAAATTTGTACCACACATGTACAAGTAAGATTGAATCACATGTTATGGTAAATTAGAAATTTACAAATTCAGAGATATATACACATATATATAGTTGGCATGATCGGTTAGACCATCCAGATCAATAATGATGCGAAAAATTATTGAGATTTACATGCACGTATATTAAAAGAACCTGAAGTTCTTGTGTTTCTTGTTCTCAAAAGAATTGATTAAGATCCCATTTACCAAAGAACTTAAAGTTCTTGTTCTAAAGTTGAGATTGCATGTCTTGCATATCTGAATGAAAAATGGGCCCATTTATCCACAAATGTGGAAAGTTTTATATGATTTTAATAGATTTATCTACATTGTTTTATCAACTTACAACTAGAAGTTTGTGAGATTGATTAGAAAAAGATTCAGATTATGCAGTTAGACTATTCATCTTGCAAAAGCTAGTGGGTTTATATTTTAGGCTATATCAGTTGAAATAACTATTACAAAGCCTATTGATTATGAAAAATACGGATTAGCAAAATTTTAATTGGATGCCTTATTTTTAATAGCTAAACTATGAGAGAAAAACATTTATTATCTATATGGTATTTCACATATAACAACACTTATACGCATCAAGCCAACGAGTTATAATAAACTCCCCATTATGATTGACTTTTGGTCGGAATTCATATTTTCCATTTTATAATTTTTGAATGTGCGATATATAGTTGAATTGCTCCACCACACCGTACAAAATGAGTATATATAAAAGGGTTGAGAATATATATTGAATATGAGTTTCCTTTTATGTTTAAATTCTTAAACATTAATTGGAGAATCATTTATGACATGGTTTTTCTCAACAGCAGGGGGAGATAATAATCAGCTGGATAAAGGAAAATGAATTATCATTATCTAAATCCTCGTATATGAACCAAAAGTTCATAAAATAATTCATGTTATTATATGTCAACTTCCATACATATTTTCTGACCTAATGAGAGTAATCAATTCTCATATACCAGCTAAAATGCTCTAATTTGAATTACATGTTAGAGCGAATGGATATAAATCATGCCTGAAGCATGATAGTTGAAACTGGTTCCAATGATAAAAATTCTCTTAAATTAAAAATAGTATGAGATGGTCATATATTGGAGGTGGGTGCTCCTGAAGAGACCCAAGACATAATTATTAATAAAACTCTAGAAGAGTTTCAGGTACCTAAAATGAAGATTGAAAAGAGATCTCGATAAGTTATTTCACTACGAGAAAAGAATGAAACCAAAATAGAAAAAGTTGTCGACAACAATTTTACATAGAATACTTATATAAAAGAAAAGAAAGAAAATGAGGATCTTGTATCTATAGATATTGAAATGATTGGCCAATATAGAAAGACGCTTTGATCTTTCCAAAAGTGAAGTTTTTGGACCAGTAGTCCAAATACCTAAAGGTGTAATGCAAGTGGGATACAAATAAATAGTTGTGGGATATAAATACAACTTGAAGTGTGATTTATGAAGAATTTCATGATGGATGCAATCACTTTGGCAGTTATGAAATATTTTATATGCGTCTAATTATTTTGTGGATCCCTGTATAAAGTTATCCTTGAATGATTTAAAATGCTAGAAGCGTTTAGAAGTTTCTGAGAAAATTTATTTAGATATGTCCCCTTGAATATTTATATTTTGGCGCATTTGGTATAATCGCCTTAATGGGGAAATACTATAAGAACAATCATATTTTCTTATGCATTTTATAAAGGAGTTTGGATCAAGATTCATTATGATAATTAAATATCATTAGAACTCTTGAAGAGCTTCAAATTGTAAACTCATTAATAGCTTTCAAAGCATTTGATTATTTAACAAAAATATTTGAGAAAAAAGAATCTTCAGATCAAGTTTTGTCTAGACCTGAAGATCGAGCATTTAAATATGTCTTTTTGTCTATGAATGGACATAAACTGAAAAAATCTTAAAGAAGATTCAATATGGATAAAGCATATCTATTGAGTATCCTTGTGATTGCAAGATTATTGGGCGTGAATAAATTTATCTTCAAAAGAAAGATAAATAAATCATTGGTCTGGAAGCATCATACATTAGTTGGTCAAAAAATACCATCTAAATGCTATAAAGATCATACATTTAGATCTTCAAACATTAGTCAATGTCTCCTCAAATCTTGTAGAAATAATTGCTATGCATGAGGCAAGCCAAAAATGTGTTTGGCTCAGACCATTTGTAACACCCCAGTTATGGGCCTAGCGGTTTTGGGGGTTACTAGACGATCTGGTGGACCGGGTTGGAGATTCGAGTCGAATTCGAGACTGTATATTTTTCAGTAAGATAAAAATATGGAAAATATTTACAAATAATCTTTTATTATATAATGATTTTTGGTGGAATCAATTTTAAGAAATGGAATTTGGAAATATGATATGTTGGTTAGTGACCAAAATGTGATTTTTGAAAACTGTTTTAAGTGGCAAAAATGAAAAGGGTCAAATTCTTAGAATCCTTAAGGAGCTAAATTACCAAGGGTTTTCTGGTTGTTTCTCCCTTGAATTAAATCATTTTAAACATGTGTTTTAAAAGGGTGATTAAGAAGGATTAAAGATTCAAAGTTAGTTATTAGCTTTTCAAAGAAATTCATGAACTTTTCCTAACTATTTTTTCTCAACTTATTTTTTGCCAAACACTCAATATTTTATCAAAAGCCATAGGTGAGAGATTCCTTTTACTCAGATTCTTGATGAGTACTTGTTTATTCAACTTTGTTTTACAAAATCTCATTGAAATCTTATGTTTTCTTAGCTTTAAACAAGCCAATTGAGGGAGAAATCACATAAAAGGGGTAAGGTCCGTGATCTCCTCTGTTAAATGGTTCTTTATTGATATTCCCAAGTATTTGATCCTTGATTTATAGTTTATAATCTAATTTTGTGTTTAAATGTGGATTTAATTGGGTTAAATTGATGAAATAATGAAAGATTCGTATTGAATCTGATTTCCAGTGTTATGGATTGTTTTTGAATATATTTTGGATGTATAATGATGTTGATAAGTCGATTTTATCAATGGAATCCCGAAACTCTTGAATCTCTAATTGTTTAGGTTGCTAGATTTGTGTTCTTGGGGTACTTTGGTGGTTGTTTGTTTGCAAGAGGTGTTAGGTTGATTTGATTATGTTCTTAGGTGTTAATTGTTGATAAAAGTGGTGTTAGATTGTTAGGTTGTGGCTGGGTTGTGTTTGGATGATGATTTCGGTTGTTGTGGATGGGTAATCTTGAGAGGATTGTGGGAATCTGAGAGGATTTGTTGTTGTAGTGTTTTGAATGCATTGAGATACATTAATCCTCTGTTGTATTGTGGTCAAAGCAGGGGAAGTTGATCCGGAAGTGATTGCGAAGTGTTGGAGACTTCGGACACTTGATTTTGCGTCGGCGAATCGAGGTTTTGCATATCGGTGAGTGAGAACATGGATTCCAGCTTTGGAATATTTTAAAGGTGGTTTATGGGAGTTTAAACTTAGCTTGAAACGCTGGTTTAAACTCAGAAGTAAGTAAAAGTGGATTTTCTCCCTCGGTCGTGCTAGTGTTATATGGTTTTATGCACTTGTTTTGATTTACATGTTACCTACTGTTTAAGCCTGTTTTAAAGTATTTGATATACGGTGTTTGAGCATTAAAATGCTGAAATATGCACATGGTAAGTGATCCTTGTAAGTATATGGTTTATACTTGAGGTTTAAAGCATGGTTGTTGCTTTGGAATAAGGATTGGTTTAATGCTTGTTAAAAACAATGAGGTAAATGTTAAATGTTTAATTATATTGACAAGTGATGTGTTTTAAAAATTGTTATCGGATATAATTGGCCGGCCATAGGATTGAGTGCACTATAATAAGCCGCCTTAGATGTCGAGGGGTTTAGATCCGTGTACCAAAAACTCCATCCGAGTACCCTAACGGTAGAAGGGTTAAACAGTATCGTAAACTCCCGTTAGTGGATTAAACTTCTAATCGATGAAAGGGGTTGATGTCCCCAAGGGTTGTAGAGGTGTCCGGTTGGTAATGTACCGCGATTGTGATTGTATTGCTATTCCGGTTGAGATGGCTTGGAGTGTTGGTTGAACACTTGTTGAATCTGTGTATCCGATGAACTCTTTTGTTAATGGACTTGTTTAATGATCACTTGTAAGCCAATATAATTGTTATGTATCATTGGAAGGTTTATGTTGTATAATGTGATTAATACATATTTACTCTTTAAGCTTTGCATATGGTTGTTATGCATGGGAAAGCTTAAATTGAGGTTAGCAATGGGTTTTGCTGTTGGTTAATGATACATGTTGCATATGGTTTGATATGCTGGTTTTGAAAGTGTTTAAGTGCATGGTTTTTAAGGCATGATGCTTCATATGTTGGAAAACATGTTTTGAATTGGGATTTTCATCGTGTTATTGGAAAACGGTTTTAAATATATTGATGGTGTGTTGTAATTGAGCACTCATCACTAAGCCTTGTGTGCTTACGCTCTCTTTGTCCATCAATGCAGAGAATTAAAGGCTTGAGAGGCAGCGGGAATCAAGGGATCCTAGAAAGACTTGTTTACCAAAGTATGTTTGGATTAGACTATAAATAATAAGGGCAACGGGGTACCCGTTCCAGTTTTTGAGAGATGTTTGTAGAACTCCCTGTTTGAGAAAGTTTGTTAGATTGCTCCTAAGTTGTAAATGGCCTCTATAGTATGGTTTTGGTGATGATTTGAAGTTCCATGTTTTACTTGCTTGGTTTCCTAGGTTGCATGCGTATAGATTTACATTTGAAATATATTGCCATGAGATGATGCCAACTCTGTGATGTTATGTTGTGATTTGTACCCTGAGTATGTTGGATGTATGTAGAGGTGCCAAATGGGTCATTCGATTCGGTTTCGGTTCGGTTTATTTCGAGTCTGACTATATTTGGTTTAAATTCGATTTGGTTCGGGTATGGTTCAGTTTTAGTTTAGGTCTATGGTGATTTTTGTTCGGGTATCGGGTCAAGACTTTGGTTCGGTTGATTTTCGGTTAACTTTTGGTTTGGTTGATTTCGGGTCAGTTGATTTCGGGTCGGGTCAATATCGGGTTAATAGGATATTGATCGTTTTAATCGGGTTTTCAGGCCATGTTAGGTTTTTCCACCATATATGACTTTATATAGCCTGTATATTTGGCTTTTTGGTATGTTGTGCGACAATTCAAGTCTCATATTTATTTATTTATTTATTTTAATATATTTTTTATTTCAGGTTGTCTCAGGTTTGGGTTACTTTCGGTTCGGGTGAAATCAGTTCGATTATATTCAGTTCGGTTGAAAATTGGTTCGGGTCCATTTTTGGTTCAACCGAAATTTGGTTCGGTTTCAATTTCGGTTCAGTTTATTTCAGGTTTCAGATCAAATTTAGGTCATCGTGTTCAGGTCGATTTTGGGTCTCGGTTCAGGTAAGTCAGTTCGGTTTTCGGGACTCGGGTCAAGTTTGCCATAACTAGATGTATGTTAGAGATATGTTAGGACGTTTTGGATAGACTAAATGCATGTTAATCTAGAAAAATGTGGCATTATAGGCCCAGGCGTGTCGACACACGGGGGACCGTATCGGTACGGCTGGGCAGAATCAATCATAGTTTTTTGATACGACATTGGGTGTACCGGTATGAGTTTATACCCTTGGAATCTACTTTTTAAACCAGAACTCGTGTACCGAAACACCCTTATACTGTATCGATACGGGTAGTGAAACAAGCACCACACTAGCTAGGCGTATCGAAACGGAACGATGCGTATCAAAATGAAGTGGAAGACACCGTATCGATACGGTACCCTGCGTATCGGTACGTTTTTCTGCTATTTCAGTTAATGTCATAGAAATGAAGTTCTATTTTCTTACGTTTTAGTCCTTAATGTTGTGGATGCATTATTGATGGATCGGAAGATCGTTTTAAGCTAATTTTTTACGTGCAAGCAACAAACCTATTTAATTTAAAGATGGTAATATAAAATTTGGTAAAGCCCCTATATTTTGTTGAAATTGCAATTTGGTCCCTAAATTACTTTTGTGGACAATCGAATGTCGATTCGACACCCGATTGAGTTGTATTCCCACCAGCTGTTGGCATGAACATGTAGGGTAATAATTACACATTTAGACATGATAAAAAATAATGGTTGCATTTAGGGTTTCTTCTCACGGTTTACTTCGGTAAACCTAATGTGACTCGCTCGGGTCGGTCTTGCGACTAGGCTGGGTCGAGGGGGTTGCATTTGGTGGTATCAAAGCCAGGTTTATGAAAGATTGGGATGTTGTATTTAGTCGTTTGCTGTTTCTTGTTATGCACGGTGCATGTTTGTTATGTTTGGTGATAATTGAAAGATTGATATAATGATTGTGATGATGCTGCGAGCTATAATCCGATGTTGATATGCACGGTGATTGAAATATGCACGATGATTGTTTATGTTATGTCAGAGGGAAATTGGGAACCCATTGCCTTATTATTATAGCCTGAAAAATTTTAATTTTTGAAATGGAAGTTGTTGCGCGTAATAAGTGCTACGCAATTGTGCAAGTATACACGTTGCAAGTTATAGTATAAATGATATCGTCTCTACAAGGATTAGTACCACTTCAAGAATCTAGTCTCTTGCACTGTAAAAAGTAAAAACACAAATAAAGGATTATAGGAGTTTAACTAATAGCTAAACTAGAAAGCAATAAAGTAAAAGAAAAGATGAGATCAAATGAGAGAGAGATGGGCCAGGTTATCGTGAGTTGAAGTGTGATAGCCGATTGGATCGTCTTGGTAAAAGAGTGCACGGGCAACTCAGTTGCCGTGGCAACTTTCACAACAGGGTTGCCTTGGCAACTTGCACAACGGGGTTGCTTTGGCAACTAATCGATGGTTGCCCGGGCAAATACGTGGGCGTCTGGGCAACAACCTTCAAGGTTCGGCAGAGCGTTCTTCAATGGTTTCTTCTTATCCCTAAGTCAAAACTCTAGCTACTTGTGCATGCCTTGATAGTACATCCCTGCGTGAATCAAGGGTGAACAACAACCAATCTTGCTCTCCTCTTAGCTGTTGAAATCCTTAACTTATTCCTAAGCCGGATTAATCTTCACCATCAATAGATTGAATAAATATCATATTCATTCATTTCTTGAATCTAACTCTCCCGATATTAGATAAATAGATGAAGTTACGAGATCCTCTCCCAATTCTCTCGCAAACAAGAATAAGAACCAAGAATGAATAAACCTTGAAATAGAAAAGTGCAAACTCTTATTACCTAAACAAAATCCAATAGTTTCTCACAACCACAAAACACAATAACCATAGCCAAATAGATTTAGTTCATGGCTAGGTTCCAAAGAAACACAAGATAAATAATCCCTAGTATGAACCCAATCGAACAAGAAAGAAAAAGATAAAGAATGAGGCTTGTCGAAATCCTCCTTGCCCTAGATGCTTTCTCTCATCTTGCCCTCCTTGGAGTTGTCGAAATTCCCCTCTCTTGCTCTCTATGGATTGTCGAAATCTCCCTCTTACTTATAGGGCTAGGCCAAAGTCCTTCTTTGAGGAGGAAGTTAAGTTGGAATTAAATTATCTTTAAATAATATAATTCTTTATTATAATTGTATTCCTGCTAGAACTTCTCCTATCTTCTTGGAATTTAATTCTTCTTTAATCTCTGCATGGAAATCAAATTCCTTTGGGTTTGGGCTTTGCTCCACGTCATCTTGGGCTTGTCTAGTCATCAATTTCGACTACCATATCACCTTTGCTCTTGTCGACAATTACCCTGGCAACTGGCTCGGCGTCTCCTTCATGTATTGCCCTGGCAACTAGCTCTAGCCTTGCTTTGGCAAGTGATCCTGCATATACACACAAAACACACCAAAGCAGCATCTTTTCCCACAAAAACTACCAAGTTATGTAATCAAGCTCAACGATGGAAGGAAACATGGATTAATGCATGAATGGCTAATTATGCAACTAATATGAGCCTAAGTATAACAATAATATGAGTAAAAAGGGTAAGAAAAATAGTACTTTTGAACACTTATCACACCCCCAAACTCGAACTATTGCTTGTCCTCAAGCAATGCAACCTCATAATTACCTGCCAAGACTTCAATTTTCACAAACTTAGATTTGAACTTGATTTCAATTTTATGAACCGGGGCACAAAGTATGATTGGATTTTTATTTTTTCGAAAAACTTAGGAATTACTCGGAATCAAACTATAATGCTTGTGAGTGTGTGCGGAGTTGTGTGCAAGCTGATTTTTTGGTTTCTATACAAACAATAGGTTTTCAAATTACTTTATTGGGTTCTTTTTAACATGTTTTAACTAGAGCCAGTTTTGGGCACCTCTAGTGTTTTATTTTTAGTTTTCTTAAGTTAATTTATTCGACTAGAGCCGGTTTCGGACACCTCTAGTTATAAAATTTTTTAACACATACTAGAGCCAGTTTCAGGCACCTCTAGTGATCAATTTTTTTAGCACATGCTAGAGCCAATTTCGGGCACCTCTAGCATTCATCTAATTTTTATTCTAATCCCCCAATTTGTTAATTATCAACCTAAGTTCACTAGAATTCCTTAAATCAATCAAACCACAATAGTGTTTCATCAAATTTAGCATCATAGTAAAATTCTAAGTTTTTCCATGGTTATCCTAGAATAAAAATTCTATCAATTAAGTGCATTGGCAAAGTCATCATCGAATATTCATCAAATCTAAGCAATTCTTGTTCCAATTAAAGGCATGGCAAGCAATTTATGCATCCTAAATGTAATACTTAAGATGAATGTAACTAAACATGGTAACTACTAATAACAATCCCCCCCCCAAACTCGAGTGAGGCATTGTCCTCAATGCATGCATTAAAGAAAAATAAAAATAACGAAAAATAAAATGCATACGAGGACTTACTCCGAGAGTTCGTCATCGTAGATGATTAGTTTCCTTTTGTTCGGTGTCTTGATTCTCTTGCTTGAACACGATGGTTGTTTTCTTGTTGCCGGTGGTGAAATCGATCCTCGTACGGGGTTGTCCTCATCGTCCTCTTCATCAATGTCATTGGCTTTTCGCTTGGAGGATTCAATTGGTGCGGTCTTTGTTGGTGCAATGGAGGACTCTTCCGAATCTGAAAAATCAGAAAATGATTCCGTAGGAGTTGATTCGGGCATAGGTGCTTTACCTTTGGCTTTTGCAGTGGTTGTCAAGATGTCTTTGGCTTTGGTTGCCGTGGCATCTTCAGGGTTGGTTGCCGTGGCATCAGCTTGTGCAGGCACGATGTAGGTTGCCGCGGCATCATCTGTTGCAGTTGCCGTGGCGACTACTTCATTGGTTGCCGGGGCAAGGATCTCGACAGGAAAGATTGGGAACGGCACGCGACTATCCGGGTACCTTTCTAGGATGACTTGGGTGATGGCATTGTTGTGCTCCTTCATGTACCGCATGAACATTAGTTGCCGGTCTTCAATTTGCCTTAGGTGGCTCACCAATGGTTGCAAGAGTGCTTCAAAGTATCCCGGGGTTGATGGACGAGTTGCCCGGGCATTAGGTGCTTGGGCATTATGGATTGCCGGGCCGACAGGAGTTGTCGTGGCAATTGGAGGCCTTGAAAAATTTCCCGGTGCCTCTTCCATTAGCTTTCGGATTAGTGCTTGATTCCAACCGGACTTGGGTAGGGCCTTTTCATCGGTGGACTCACTTGGAACATGCATCTCCTTGCAAAGATTAGAAATTAAGCAAGGGAAGAAAAAAGAACCCTTATCTTTTGAGCTGCATACAAAAATCTCATCACAAATAATTTTTCCAATGTTAATGATGCGATTATGCAAATCGAATGTATGAGCAAAAGACGTGGTATATCAACGGTAGTATTGTGTGTGGTGGGCATTAAAGAAGTTTTGACAAACTTATTCCATAGTTTTTCTCGAGTTTAAGCCGACGGCGATTTACCGTGCCCTTGTATTTACCGTCGTTCCAATGAGTTCCCGGTTGAGTGAGTTCTTGAAGCACCTTGTCGAGTTGTTTGGGAGTGATTTGATCAACGAAGGCTTGATGCTCGTCATTCTCAATGTAAAGCCCGTAAAAGGTGTTGACGTTTTCGAGACTTATGAGTATGGCCTTGTCACGAACAAAAACATAAGGATTATCCGGGTTAGGTGAGTGAGCATATAATTCTCTTACCCATGAGATGTTACCCGGTTCCAGTTGATGGCAAAAGATTTGCCACTTTTGATGTGTAATCCTCTCGAAGATGAATGGTTCAAGGCCGAAATCTTGATGAGAGTTGGAGAATTCAAAGCCTTGTTCTTCATGAATCTTCCGGCTTTCAAACTTGGAGTGAAATCTTTCTTGAACCACCGGTGTAGCAAACTTCTTGTCTCTTTGTTCTTTGGAGGAACTTGGATGAACTAAAAATTTAATCTTGGATGCCATGGATGATCTTGGTTGTGAGTTTTGTAAAAACAAAGAAAAGAAAAGAAACTAAAAAGTTGCAAGATAGAAAGTAGGAATAGGTTAAGGGTGATGGGTTTTATAGAAAAGATAGGTGGGTGGGATTAGGGGAAAACAAAAAAGGGTTTGGTTTAGGGAGAGGGTGACGGCAAAGGGGTTGTGATTAGGGTAAATTGGAGGCTTTATATAAGCCTTAGATTCAGCCCATTAGTTTCCTTGTTGAAGATGTTTTCCTACTTGGATTAAAATTCCTCTTTATCTTGAACTTTTTTCCTACAATTCAAAGACAAATCAAATAAGGATTAAAATTAAAGATAAACTAATAAAGAAAATAAATAAATATGTGTAATAGGATTCTTAAACTTAAAAAAAATCTATCCTAAAGAAAATTAATAATAATCGGAAAAAGAAAAAAATCGAAAAAAATAAAATAAAATAATTAATTAATCGAAAATAAAAATAAAAATAAATATATAAAAATAAAAATATCAAAAGGGAGAGCATGCTCATGCACTCCTAAGTTGACCACTTCCTTGTTACGTTCCACATGGGCACCATTGTAATGCTTCAATCTTTGTCCATTAACTTTGAATTCATGGTTGTCAGAGATGGACTTGATTATCACAGTACCATGGGAGAATGGTTTGACGACTTCGAATGGTCCAGACCATCTTGATTTCAGCTTTCCCGGGAAAAGTTTTAGCCGAGAATTGAATAAGAGAACTAGTTACCCTGGCATGAATTGCCGCGATAATAGTTTCTTGTCGTGCCATCGCTTTGTTTTCTCTTTGTAGATTCGTGCATTGTTATAGGCGAGTGCACGAAATTCTTCTATCTCATTGAGGTCTAACAAACGCTTTTGTCCAGCACTTTCCCAATCCATATTCACGGTCTTGATTGCCCAGTATGCCTTGTGTTCGATTTCCACCGGTAGATGGCATGTTGTGTGATATGCCCAAAGTGCGTCATCTAGTCTTAATGACCAATCCTTCCTAGAGGGATTTACAAATTTCTCGAGTATTCCCTTCAACTCCCGGTTGAAAATTTATGCTTGCCCGTTGGTTTGTGGGTGATATGCCGTGGCGATCTTGTGTGATATGCCGAAGCGTTGCAACATCTTGGCAATTAGTCTGTTGTCAAAATGATTGCCTTCGTCACTGATAATTGCTCTTAGCATCCCAAACCGTGTAAATATGTTTTTCTGCAAGAATCTTTGCACGGTCTTGGAATCGTTGTTGGGAACTGCAGCTGCCTCAACCCCTTTAGACACGTAGTCGACGACAAGTAAGATGTAGAGGTTGCCGAATGAAGATGAGAAAGGTCCCATAAAATCGATCCCCCACACATCGAACAATTCCACCTCGATGATATTTTGGAGCGGCATCTCATGTTGTCTAGAGATATTGCCCGTCCTCTGGCAACGATCACATTGCTTGTAAAAGTCTTGGGCATCTTTGTACAATGTTGGCCAATACAAACCAGATTGCAAAACTTTGGCCACGGTACGAGTTCCTCTAAAATGTCCTCCATAGGGTGAAGAATGGCATTGCCGGAGTACATTCTGTTGCTCTTCTTCAGGGACACATCGGCGTATAACCTGATCTGTACATTGTTTAAACAAAAGAGGCTCGTCCCAAAAGTAATGCTTAGCATCATGTCGGAACCGCTTCTTCCCTTGGTGAGTAATGCCATAAGGTAAAATACCGCAAACAAGGAAATTAACTAAATCCGCGTACCAGGGTATTGTCGAGGCATGTGCTGCTGTGGTGACTGCTCCCAAAATTGCCGAGGCGTGCGCATCAAGGGCTGCTACAGCGTCGAGAGTTGCCGAGGCATGTGCATCTATGGTTGCCGAGGCGTCGAGGGTTGCCGAGGCATGCGCGTCCATCGTTACCGAGGCGTCGAGGGTTGCCGAGGTGTCGAGGGTTGCCGAGGCAACTAAAATTTGTTCATCCGGGAATGCATCGCATATCTCTAGATCCACGTCATCCTCCTCATTGCGTTCCAAACGTGATAAGTGATCGGCCACTTGATTTTCTGTTCCTTTCATGTCCTTAATTTCAATATCAAATTCTTGTAAAAGTAATATCCAATGAATCAAACGAGGTTTGGCATCCTTTTTAGCAAATAGATATTTGATTGATGAATGGTCCGTATGAACAATTACCTTTGTACCAATCAAATAGGATCGGAACTTGTCAAATGCGAAAACTACAGCTAGTAACTCTTTCTTCGTTGTTGTGTAATTCACTTGAGCACTATTAAGAGTTTTACTAGCGTAGTATATCACATGGAAGGTCTTACCTGTACGTTGGCCTAGGACTGCTCCTACCGCGAAATCACTTGCATCACACATGAGCTCAAAAGGTAGCGTCCAATCTGGTGGAACGATAATGGGTGCCGAGGTAAGCTTTTTCTTTAGGGTTTCAAATGCTTGGGTGCAAGAATCATCAAAATCAAAGACTTTATCTTGTTCAAGCAGATTACACAAGGGTTTAGTGATTTTAGAAAAATTATGAATGAACCTCCTGTAAAAACCTGCATGTTCGAGAAAACTTCAAATTCCTTTAACCGAACTTGGAGGGGTAATCTCTCGATCACATCCACCTTGGCTTTGTCTACTTCAATTCTCTTAGGTGAAATCCTGTAACCGAGCACTATTCCTTCATCTACCATAAAATGGCATTTCTCCCAATTGAGTACTAAATCAGTTTCTTCACATTTTTCCAACACCCTCTCTAAATTGCCGAGACAGCTGTCGAAGTCATTACCAAAAACAGAAAAATCATCAATGAAGATCTCAAGGAAGTCTTCGACCATGTCTGAAAAGAGTGCCATCATGCATCTTTGGAAGGTTGTCGGGGCGTTACACAATTTGAACGGCATCCTTCGGAAGGCATAAGTATCGTATGGGCATGTGAAGGTTGTCTTTTCTTGATCTTCTGGTGTTATGGCAATTTGATTGTAACCTGAATAACCATCAAGAAAACAATAAAAGGGTTTACCTGCAAGACGGTCAAGCATTTGATCAATAAAGGGTAATGGGAAGTGATATTTCCTAGTGGCTTTGTTTAGCTTTCGATAATCCATACAAACCCTCCAACCAGTCACAGTCCTGGTTGGAATGAGTTCATTGTTTTCATTACTTACCACCGTTATACCTCCCTTTTTCGGTACACATTGTACCGGACTTGCCCATGTACTATCAGAGATAGGGTATATAATGCCAGCGTCAAGCCACTTGATGATTTCTTTCATTACAACCCCTTTCATGGCATGATTCAATCTCCTATGGGCCTCAATTGAGGGTTTGTGATCATCTTCCAAAAAAATCTTGTGCATGCACACTGCCGGGCTAATTCCCTTCAAGTCGGCAATTGTCCACCCTATTGCCTTTTTGTGTATCTTCAACATCTTGATCAACTTCTTTTCCTACTCAGGCTGTAACTTAGAAGAAATAATTACATGCAATGTATTATCGGTTCCTAAGTATGCATATTTTAGTTCTCTGGCAATTGTTTCAACTCAAGAATCGGTGGTTGTTCAATAGAGGGTTTTTCGAGTTTACCTTCCTTACCTGAGTAATCCAGTGGTTCAAAGTATGTACCTAGTCGATTGACTTGCCAATTTGCCTCTTCTTGTTGTTCCTCTTTGACCGGTTCTTCATACTTCTCAGGTTCCTCTTGATCGGCAATGTAGTTGCCGAGGCAACTAAATTTCTCGTCGAAGTTAAACTCTGTCGTGGCATGAAGAAGTTGGCATTCTTGTGGATCATCGGCATGCCTTAGTGTTTGGAACACATTTAGTTTAACTTGCTGGTCATTCACCCTCATTGTGAGTTCTCTCTTTTCAACATTGATCAAGGTTCTCCCTGTTGCTAGGAATTGTCTCCCGAGAATGATGGGTGCATGCTCATCTGCTTCACAATCCAAAACAATAAAGTCAGCAGGAAAAATAAATTTATCAATTTTTACCAGTATGTCCTTGATTTTTCCCTCTAGATGCACATAGGATCTGTTGGCTAGCTGCAGCATAACTGTTGTAGGTCTTGCCTTCCCGATTCCTAGTTTCTGGAAAACCGATTTAGGCATCAAGTTTATGCTAGCCCCAAGGTCGCATAATGCTTTCCCTACATAGTGATTTCCAATAGAACAGGGTATTGTGAAACTTCCGGGATCCTTCAACTTGGGTGGCATACGATTGTGCAACATTGCCATGCATCCCTCTGTTGCGGCAACTATTTCAAACTCTCATAGCCTTGTTCTCTTGGACACAATGTCCTTAAGAAACTTGGCATAGTTTGGCATTTGTTCAATTGCTTCCACCAATGGCAAGTTGATGTGGACTTGTTTTAGAATATCAAGAAACTTCTTGAATTGGTATTCTTGCTTTTGTCGCTTCAACCTTTGTGGGAATGGTGGTGGAAGTCGGATATCTTCGATCCTTTCATTAGTTTGGAACCTGATTGACGGCATTGCCGGGACAACTGGAATTGCCGAGGCATTCTCAACTGGGGTTACCGAGGCATGCTTATCGCAAGTTGCCGAGGCATCTTTATCGTTGGTTGCCGAGGCATGCTTATTGCCGGTTGCCGCGGCAATTCCTAGTTCAGCATCTGAGGCTTTGCTGCTAGGTTCGTCTTGATCTTTTTGTGGAGTTTTGTTTGATGAGCGGGTTTGAGCCTCTCTAAGTTGTTGGCCACTTCTAGTGGTGATTGCCTTACATTGCTCATGGCCAGTTCCTCTTGCGACTTGATGTATCGCTTAGTAAAACCTCCTTGCGGTCCAGTATTGATTTTTTGAGCAAACCGTCCCGACTTGATTTTCCAATGATTTGATTGCCGCCTCTTGGTTTTGCAATCTCATCTCGGTCCTGTTAATAAAAGCATCGTTTCTTTTTATGAAGTTACTATTCTCAGCCATATAAGATTCATTTTTCATCATAAAAGCATTTAGAGAATTTTCCAAAGAACTAGATGTTGTCGGTTGTTGCTGCGGCAAAACTTGTCGCCGTGGCATATTCTGCTTGTGCATTCTGATTGTTCTGGTTTAGAGCATTGTTGGGATTACTCCATGAAAAATTTGGGTGCTTCTTCCAAGCTGGATTGTATGTATTGGACATCACATTGTTGTTCCGATTGTAATTCCCCACATAGAAGCTGGATTTCGGATTCTGCACACATTCAGAAGAATTATGGTTATCACCACATAACTCACAAAAAGAATCCATTACCTTGACCTCATGTGTGTTGTTTGGTTTTTGCATGTTCTGGACCATCTTGGTTAAAGTGGCCAATTGTGCCGAAATTGAATCTGATGATCCTAGTTCATGTATTGTGGCTTGGCGTCTAACTCTTCCTCTTCTAGTAGATGGGAATTGATAATCATTCTTGGTCAGCCTGTTTAAAATTTGCATTGCTTCCTCCGGTAACTTATCTAGGAGTATGTCGTTTGCCGAGGCATCTAGCATCATCCTTGTTGGTGTATTCACGGTGTTGTAAAATATTGTTACTTGAGTCCACACCGGGAATCCGTGTAGGGGGCATTTGTGTAGAAGTTCTCTATATCGCTCCCAAGCCTTGTACATGGATTCATCATCTGCCTGCCGAAAAGAAGTAATGTCGTTACGAAGCTTATCAGTCAAATTTGTAGGATTAAACCGAGCAAGGAAATCACGACAAAGATTGGTCCAAAATGCTATTGATCCGGCAGGAATGCTATTCAACTATGCTTTCGCCCTATCCCTCAGTGAATAGGGGAATAATCTTAATCGTAAGACATCGGGGGTGACTCTGTGTATTTTGAATGAGTTACAAATCTCGAGGAAAGATTTCAGATGTTGTCGTGCATCTTCAGTTGCTGAGCCGCCAAATTGACCAATTGTGTTGATCATATTAAACATTACCGGTTTTAACTCAAAGTGGTCAGCTTCAATTTTGGGTGCGACAACTCCTGGATTAAGTCCATCAAGATCTTCTTCAAGATAGTCTCGAATAGTTATGTTTCGTGCAAGAATCACTCCTCCTCCTGCTGGAACATCTTGATTCATATTGTCGTCTTAATTAGCCATTGCTACTATTATCCTTCGTCTAAGTCTTTGTAAGGTTCGTTCGATTTCTGGATCAAATGGATATTCTGGTGAAGTCGGTCTCGCCCTGGTCATATACCAATGCAAAACAAAAGTTTGTTAGCCCTTTGAATTTTAAACAAGAAAAGTAAAAAAAAAGTTCAAGAAAATAAAAACAAAGTAGCTATTGCCAATCCCCGGCAACGGTGCCAAAAACTTGTTGCGCGTAATAAGTGCTACGCAATTGTGCAAGTATACACGTTGCAAGTTATGGTATAAAAGATATCGTCTCCACAGGGATTGGTGCCACTTCAAGAATCTAGTCTCTTGCACTGTAAAAAGTAAAAACACAAATAAATGATTATAGGAGTTTAACTAATAACTAAACTAGAAAGCAATAAAGTAAAAGAAAAGATGAGATCAAATGAGAGAGAGATAGGCCAGGTTATCATGAGTTGAGGTGTGATAGCCGATTGGATCGTCTTGGTAAAAGAGTGCACGGGCAACTCAGTTGCCGTGGCAACTTGCACAACGGGGTTGCCTGGGCAACTAATCGATGGTTGCCTGGGCAACTACATGGGCGTCTGGGCAGCAACCTTCAAGGTTCGGCAGAGCGTTCTTCAATGGTTTCTTCTTATCCCTAAGTCGAAACTCTAGCTACTTGTACATGCCTTGATAATACATCCCTGCGTGAATCAAGGGTGAACAAAAACCAATCTTGCGCTCCTCTTAGCCGTTGAAATCCTTAACTTATTCCTAAGCCGGATTAATCTTCACCATCAATAGATTGAATAAAGATCATATTCATTCGTTTCTTGAATCTAACTCTCCCGATATTAGATAAATAGATGAAGTTACGAGATCCTCTCCCAATTCACTCGCAAACAAGAATAAGAACCAAGAATAAATAAACCTTGAAATAGAAAAGTGCAAACTCTTATTACCTAAAAAAAATCCAATAGTTTCTCACAACCACAAAACACAATAACCATAGCCAAATAGATTTAGTTCATGGATAGGTTCCAAAGAAACACAAGATAAATAATCCCTAGCATGAACCCAATCGAACAAGAAAGAAAAAGATAAAGAATGAGGCTTGTCGAAATCCTCCTTGCCCTAGATGCTTTCTCTCATCTTGCCCTCCTTGGAGTTGTCGAAATTCCCCTCTCTTGCTCTCTATGGATTGTCGAAATCTCCCTCTTATTTATAGGGCTAGACCAAAGTCCTTCTTTGAGGAGGAAGTTAAGTTGGAATTAAATTATCTTTAAAGAATATAATTCTTTATTATAATTGTATTCCTACTAGAACTTATCCTATCTTCCTGGAATTTAATTCTTCTTTAATCTCTGCATGGAAATCAAATTCCTTTAGGTTTGGGCTTTGCTCCACGTCATCTTGGGCTTGTCTAGTCATCAATTTCGACTACCATATCACCTTTGCTCTTGTCGACAATTGCCCTGGCAACTGGCTCGGCGTCTCCTTCATGTATTACCCTGGCAACTGGCTCGGCGTCTCCTTCATGTATTGCCCTGGCAACTAGCTCTAGCCTTTCTTTGGCAAGTGATCCTGCATATACACACAAAACACACCAAAGCAGCATCTTTTCCCACAAAAACTACCAAGTTATGTAATCAAGCTCAACGATGGGAGGAAACATGGATTAATGCATGAATGGCTAATTATGCAACTAATATGAGCCTAAGTCTAACAATAATATGAGTAAAAAGGGTAAGGAAAATAGTACTTTTGAACACTTATTAGAAGTTTTTGATCATTGCTTGAAGCTGGCCTAATTGTTTTGTTTGAAATGATTATTATGCCTTAGATATATTTTAGCACGATAGGACCGAGGAGAGAGCTGCGATCGAGTACGGTTGTTGTTGCCACAAGGCAGGATGCTGATGGGGATGTTGTACCTCCTAGTGGATTGCCACTGCCCCCACCTAATCCACCTGAGGTAGTAGAGCAAGTACCATCTGCACCTCTGGGCCATAGATGGGTGATATGGCATCGTTGATACATGTTATGATCGGTGCTTTCCAGGCAGCAATTGCGAGTGTTCATGTACTGGTACCACCGGTTGATGGGCAGGGTTTGCCACTTGAGCGTCTTTGCAGTTTAGGCAGAGTTGAGTTCTAAGGTTTTTCGCCTGAGGCTTTTGATGGCCGGTTGGCCAATACTGAGAGGATACTGGGCCAGATGGGGTGTATCGGTGCTCGTACGCTGGGCTGTGATGTTTCCCTATTATAGGGTGAAGCCTATACATGGTGGACTACCACGATATCCGGTATGGTGACCGATGATGTGACATGGGAGTTCTTCTGTGAAGTTTTTGAGAGTCCGTTATTAGGACGATAAGAAGAGCGAGTTTATGGCTCTGGTGCAGGGCAATATGTCTGTTGCAGAGTACGAGGTACAGTTCGTGAGGTCTAGTCAGTATGCACCTGAATTGGTTCCTAACGAGTGTAAGCGCTATGATCGATTCTGCCATGGGCTTGTGCACAAAGTTAAGACTTACATGCTTGCTGCTGATTACATCGATTTTGATGTGTTGGTTTTGCGAGCCAAGGATGTGGAGCAGAATCTGGGTTTGGCTTCTGGATCGCGAGGTCTTAGTTCGAGTAAGAGAGCTGCTGATGCTGGTTCAAGCAGTGGTCAGGCTAAAAGATACCGTGATAGGAGGTTTTGCCCTGAGCTGAAGCATGGCGGAGGCGTTGTGGGACGTGGAGTCCAAGGACAGGGTACCCAGGCTAGAGCTCCGTTTAACACCTGTTGGGTTTGTGGATCCCGATATCACTTGAGGCGAGATTGTCCATATCTAGCCATGGAGGGTCAGGCACCTACGCCTATTGTGGTCAATGCTTGTTGGAGTTGTGGGTCTGGCGACCATCAGAGTCGTAATTGTCCGTTGTTGGCCCGAGGTGGGCAGGGTACTACACCTGTTATTGCTCTGCAGTAGGGTCGTGGTCGTGGCCGCGAACTATTTCAGCGTTAAGATGGTAGGCAGAGGATTGTGGCTCATACCGTTGCTATCCAGCCTGAGGAAGGTGGACCAGCTAGGATGTATGCACACCGTGAGGGTCGCAATGACACCGATGTGATTGTAGGTGTTTTTACCTTGCAGTCTTTGCCATTGTATTCGTTGGTTGATTCTGGTTCTTTCCATTCATACATCTTGAGTAAGCATGCTAGATTGCTTGATATATCAGTTAAAATTCTTAATGTGGGTGTTAGAGTGACTAGCTCTCTTGGGGAGACAGTTGTGGTTAGAAAGTTGTATCGTAGGTATCCGCTGATGGTTCAGGGATATGAGTTTGCTGTGGATTTGATGGAGTTGCCATTCCATGGTTTTGATGTGATTTTGGGTACAGATTGGTTAACTAAACATCGAGCTGTGGTGGATTTTGAGACCAAACGGATATCTTTGAGGTTGTCGGATGACTATGAGGTGGTGGTTGTTGGTGAGAATGCCAAGTTTTTGTATAATACTATTTCGACTTTGGAAGCAAGTCGAATGTTGGATTCAGGATGTCGGGCTTTCTTAGCCTATGTTATGAATCCTGGATCAAAGGAGTAGAGGGTGCATGATGTTTTCACTGTATGTGAGTTTCCGGCCGTTTTTCTAGAAGAGTTGCTGAGGTTGCCACCAGATCGTGAGGTTAAGTTTGGCATCGAGGTCCTTGCGGGTACGGTACCAGTATCTATTACTCTATATCGCATGGCCCGAATGAGTTAAAGGGATTGAAGACGCAACTACATGAGTTGGTGGATTGAGGCTTTATTAGACCTAGTATTTCACCTGGGGCGCACCGGTGTTATTTGTAAAGAAGAAAGATTGTACGTTACGGATGTGTATAGACTATCGGCAACTGAATAAGTTGACGATAAAGAACAAGTATCCCTTACCATGGATAGATGATCTGTTTGATCAGTTCAGAGGAGCCTCAGTGTTTTTCAAGATAGATTTGAGGTCGGGGTACTACCAGTTTAAGGTGAAGGAAGTGGATGTACCCAAGACAGCCTTCCGTACGAGGTATGGGCATTACGAGTTTTTGGTGATGCCTTTTGGTTTGACCAATGCACCAGCTGCTTTCATGGACATGATGAACCGTGTGTGTCATGAGTTTTTGGACCAATTTGTGGTTGTGTTTATCGATGATGTCCTTGTGTATTCTCGTACCGAGGAGGATCATGATAGCCATTTGCGGATTGTGCTTCAGAAGTTGCTGGAGAATCAGTTGTATGCCAAGTTTAGTAAATATGAATTCTAGCTTAGGGAGGTTGTACTCCTTGGGCATGTTGTATCGGCCGAAAGAATTCGTGTTGATCCGCACAAGGTTGAGGCTGTGATGAGTTGGAAGACGCCCAAGTCCGTGACAGAGGTTAGGAGTTTCCTTGGTTTGGCTGGTTATTACCGTAGGTTTATGGAAGGGTTCTCCAGTTTGTAGGCTCCTTTAACTGAGTTGTTACAGAAGAGTGTTCGGTTTGAGTGGACGGAAGATAGACATCAAGATTTTGAAAGGTTGAAAGAAGCCTTGGCATGAGCTCTAGTCTTGGTTCAACCGGAATTAGGAAAAGAGTTCGTTGTTTATAGTGATGCGTCGTATGTTGGTCTTGGTTGTGTGTTGATGCAAGAAGGTAAGGTAGTTGCGTACGCATCTAGGCAGTTGAAGGTGCATGAACCTAACTACCCTACTCGCGATCTTGAGCTTGTCGCGGTTGTGTTTGCCTTGAAGATCTGGAGGCATTACCTTTATGGGGAGAAATGTGTGGTTTTTACAGATCATAAGAGTTTGAAGTATTTGATGTCCCAGAAAGAGTTGAACCTAAGACAACGTAATTGGTTGGAGTTGTTGAAAGATCATGATTTGGCTATTGAGTACCATCCGGGTAAAGCGAGCATGGTTGCTGATGCTTTGAGCAGAAAGGCAATGGTGGAGTTGAGGGCTATATTTGCACATTTGAGTGTGACGTGTGACGGTGGGTTGTTAGCTGAGTTGCAAGTAAAGCCGTCCTTGTCACAGGTGATTAAGGAGAAGCAACCGTATGATAAGAGTTTGGTACCTCATGTGGAGGATATCAGGGATGGAAATCCTAAGGATTTTCATTTCAATGACGATGGGGTGTTGTGTTTTAAGGGTCGAATTGTGGTGCCTAAAGACGAAGAGTTGAGGCACACTATTTTGACCGAAGCGCATGCTAGTCCTTTTGCTATGCATCCTGGTAGTACTAAGATGTATCGAGGTTTGAAGGATGAGTACTATTAGGTCAGACTGAAGAAAGATATGGCTAATTTCGTTGCTCGATGTATGGTCTGTCAGCGGGTAAAAGCTAAGCATTAGTTTCCCTCCGAGTTGTTGTAACCATTGAGAATACCGGAATAAAAGTGGTGTAACCCCCTAGACCCGGCTATGCATTACACCTGATTCTAGAAGGTCATATTAGGGTCACAAGAGCGACCCACAGTAAAAATACATATATAAAAATGTTTTTCTTTAAATACGTTAAAAACTATAAAACAAACTTCTGTTTAAAGTACCATTTCAGAAAAATCATCTAAACATATGACAGAAACTCAAAAAAATATATATTACAGACTCTGATATAAATCAACACACATCATACATGCCCACTAACTGTACCAGCACCGTACTCCAAAAGCACGCCGAGAGAACTCCCAAACTGATATCGGTCATAGATCCATGATCGGATTTAACCTGCAATGGTGAAACAACGTGAGCTTGGGAACGCTCAGTAATACAGAACCACCAGATGATGTTGTAAACACATGCAGGTATATGGCAGGCATAACACTGTCATGACGTTCAGGGCACAACAGACTCCAATTATGATTCGATACTTCAGTGAAGTGATATGTTTAAAGATAACGGAATTGTTCTTTATTCAATCATTGATCTTCAGATATGAACCAGTTAGGCCAGAAAATCAGAAAATATAGAGATTTCGAAAGTGTGTTCCAACAGAAAGGTTAGTGCATACAATGTAACAGTGCAGTGAACATTTTATTTCAAAAACATATGTTTCAAGTAGCGGTAGGGTTCATTTTAGTTCTCTATCTACCCTCCAACCAAACTCTAGTATGCAATTCCCCAGAACTACATCAATAGGGGAGACGTTAACCTAGGCCCATTGGACGTAGGTGTCAGCCTAAGGAGATACCTTAGGTACGGTAGAAATCATCCTAGCCGAAACATAGGAATGAACGGTAAGAAATTACCCTAACCGAAGCATAGGAACCTGAAACGGTAAGGAATTACTAGCTGGATCAGGGCTGAACCTACGGTAACTTCACACTTTATCCCAAGTACCCCAGTTACAGTCTATACAATAATTACAGTAATCAGTAGTATGCAGTAATTATCAATAATAACAGTAATCGATAGTAGTCAGTAGTAATCAATAATAACAGTAATAAAAATGATCAGTAGTAGTCGGTAATTATAGTAAATATAAACCGAACAATTATTTTCAATAATCAGAGTGCGTACTTACTTTTTTCAGATCAGATATAGAGATGTATTTCAAACAGATAGAAGTTATGATTCAGATTAGAGAGACAATCTTAGATTCAAAACGAAGAGAATATTCATGTGCACTTGGAACACACTAGATGGAATAACTTATTTCTTGGGGATACATGATATTTACAAAAGGGAACACAATGAACTACTGACAAATTTTAATGGATTTTAAAAAAATGAGGTCCCTATTAAAAGGGGTTCGTACTAACAGCTCAAACCAGACTTTCAGAAGTTGATACATCAAGATCATTGTGAATTCAGATATATCATGAGTGATTCGATAGATTAAGCCTACAAGGGCATTATGATCATTTTGACAGTCATGGCAATTTGGTAATTTAAACCAACAAGGTATAAACGATGATTTGCTGAACTCTAAAATTCTAGTTGCTCCTCAAGTTTCCAAGTCCTTTTGTACTAATCGAAACCCATCATTATAGTGTATGGAAAAGTAGATCACCTTCACTAATTAACCACTAAACGAACTACGAGAAAATCGAACATGTATCCAAGCGGTATTTTCCAAGTATTCGAACATGCGCATGGCACCTGAACTTAATCCATAGCATCGAAAGTACCTTGAAGAATAGGTTACTCTTACTATTAACTATGTACTTCCTCCAAATAAATCGAACATGTCTTCATATGGTATTCTTCCAATATTACATTAGTATCTGAAATGACTAACAAACACGGTCGCATATTACCACTTTTAAAGCTATTCGATTTGTTTGGCTTTACTGGTATCTCTTATTCCAAGTCTTAGAGGTATTTTAGACACTTCGATGCCTGAAGGTGTTTCAATTATCCTAATTCTTTCGATCCTTCCAACTATTCATTCATTTCAAAAACACGAGAGCATATCCATCATTTCAGTTAATTTGGCCATTAGTGTCCGAGGATATTTCAGTCTTTTTAGTCATTATGGTCATTCTGATCAATTCAGCCTTATTAGCAGTTTCAATACTTTTAGCCATTTCAATCAATTTAATCTTTTAAGCCACTTTGATTAATCCAGACATGCGAATAGTTTTTCGCAAACTTGTCTTCGGAGATTTATTTAGAATTCAATAAAATCCACGTACTTTACAAATTTAAAGGTTTAAGATTGTTACCATAACATTCCAAGCAATTCCAGGTTTTCAGATAAATCAATAGTTTTACCAAATCTAGTGTAGATTTTAAAATCGCTTTCATTGTCATGGGCATTTTAGTCTTTCATATACCTCAAGTACATTTTTTACCTTTCTCATCCAAGCATTCTGAGCATTAGATCTTTTATCAAGAACTAATCTGAATTGGAGGTTCTGAGGTAAACTGTGTTATCAGTTATTCACTAAACTTGGATTACTTACCGATCATCAATTCCTTACTCGAGTCATCCGGGTATTAACTAAATTATTATCTTTCTATCATAATCAGTGTGTCTTTAAAATATTCGAGTATTAATCAAATTTATTCATGCATTAACCAATGCCAACCGATTTCGTAAAGCATGCAAGAGGTAGTAAAGTATTACCTTAAGTTCTCACTACAATTGATCCTTCTCGAACTCGTATTTGACGTTTTTCAGTATCTCAGATATGAGAGTACCTTCATTAAACATAATCCTTAATCAGACCTTAACTCGATTGCATTAGCACATAAGCATTTTGGATTCAAGGTCAGATTTAAAGGCTTTTGGGTTAGAATTTTGCGAAACGGGCTTCATAAACGGACTCAGGATGACGAAAAATATAAAATATGGGTTTTCAGAAAAAATTGACTTTTTGGTCAAAGTCAACATTGACGTCAGCAGTCAAAGTCAATACTGACATCATGCTGATGTCATTGGTCAATGGTCAAAGTCAACAGGTCAGAGTCAACTGAGTTAACTCAGACGAGTTAACTCGAACCGGGTTAACTTAGACTGGGTTAACTCAGACCAGGTCGGGTCAGGTCGGCTGAACCGGTTTGAACCGAGTTAAACTGGACTGGACCAGACCGATTTACGGGTGAATCGGTCACGGTGGCTGAAATTCACCTCGAGCGGCGCGTGAGGTTTACGTGCGGCCCTATACGGCCGAAAAATGACCAAAATGCACGTTTTGGCCAGATTTCCCTTCTACTAAAAATTATCAACCCAGAATCGATTTAAATCAACCGAAATGAACTAAAACTTACCTTACTTACCCCAAAATGATCGAACTGCGATAAAGCTTCAATTGTGGCCGGTTGGATGATCAGCCGGTTGGGTTAGGTTCTCCTCGAGACGAGGAAGACTTTGGTGGCCACCGAATCACCAACGGGCAAGAGCGACAGCCGAAAAACATGGATTTTTGAACGATTTACCCTTAGGTTCACCGAACCTTCAAACCCAAATTGCCGGTGAACGGTGCCACGGTTGCGAGAGTGGTTTGAGGGGTTTTGGTTGGAAGGGATAGACGGTTTGGATGGGCGGGGTGGTGAAGGTCACCGCGTAGCGGTGGGGGCGAATCGAGCGGTGGCCGAACAGGGGTAGGTGAGAGAATAATTGAGGATATTTGGGTATTTGGTACTTTGATTCGAACCAGGAGAAGCTGAAAGGCCAGATCGGTTATATCAAAATTTTTCCATATTCAATAATTAAGGTTTAAAATTAAAATGTGGTAATACAAAGCCAATAGCTCTCTTAGCTTAATTGGCTGGGCAACAGGCTTAAGAGGCATAGGTTGTGGGTTCGAATCCCACAACCTGCACTCCCTTTCAAAACCATTTTTTTATTAATCAGTGTTTGACAAGTGGGAAGAATCACTATAAATTTTGTGCATGGGCTGCCTTTGACGCCGACCAAAAAATACTCCATTTGGATGATTATGGATCGGTTCACGAAGTGTGCGCATTTTGTGCCAGTGCATACCACGTATACCTTGGACAGATTGGCTGAGTTGTACATCTCTGAGATTGTGCGTTTGCACGAGGTGCCCAAATCTATAGTTTCGGATAGGGATCTGCGGTTCACCACAATTTTTTGGATGAGTTTGAATCGTGCTCTGGGAACTCGGTTAAATTTTAGTATTTCATATCATTCTCAGTCAGATGGTCAATCGGAGCGCGTGATTCAGGTTCTCGAGGATATGCTGAAGTGTTGTATTATTGAGTACCAGGGAACGTGGGAGAAGCAGTTGTCGTTGGTGGAGTTTGCTTACAATAATAGTTGTCATGCTAGCATACAGATGGCACCTTATGAGGTGTTATATGGTAGGAAATGTCGTACACATGTGTGTTGGGAAGAAGTGGGAGAAAAGTTTATATCTATGCCTAATGTTCTGAAAGGTACAACCGAAAAAGTGAAGTTGATATGTGAGTGCTTAAGAGTGGCTGCGGATCGTCAGAAATCCTATGCAGATTTGAATCGTAGGGATATAGAATACGTTGTTGGGGATCGGGTGTTTTTAAAAGTGTCGCCCTGGAAAAAGGTGTTGCGGTTTGTGCAGAAAGGGAAGCTTAGCCCAAGGTTTATTGGACCATACGAGGTTGTTGAGCTATAGGTCCTATTGCGTACCGTTTGAGATTACCTCCTGAGTTGGGGAAAACTCATGATGTGTTCCATGTTTCAGTGTTGTGGAGGTACCGGTCGGATCCATTGCATGTTATGTCGGTATAAGAGATTGAGTTGAGACCGGACCTATCTTATGATGAGAAACTGGTAGAGGTTCTTGATACAAGTAGTAAGGTATTGCATGGCAAGACGGTTGAGCTTGTTAAGGAGTTGTGGAGGCACCGCGGTGTTGAGGAGGCTACGTGGGAACGCAAGTCGGATATGTTGAAACAGGTTCCGCACCTGTTTCCTCCAGGTAAATTTTGGGGATAAAATTTCTTAAGTGGGGGAGAGTTGTAACACCCCAGTTTTGGGCCTAGCGGTTTTGGGGGTTACTGGATGGTCCAGTGGACCGGGTTGGAGATTTGAGTCGGATTTGGGACCGTATATTTTTCGGTAAGATAAAAATATGGAAAAATAGTTAAAAATCATTTTTATTATATAATGATTTTTGGTGGAATCAATTTTGGGAAATGGAATTTGGAAATGTGATATTTTGGTTAGTGTCTAAAATGCGATTTTTGAAAACTGTTTTAAGTGACAAAAATGAAAAGGGTCAAATTCTTAGAATCCTTAAGGAGCTAAATTACCAAGTGTTTGCTGGTGGTTTCTCCCTTCAATTAAATCATTTTAAACATGTGTTTTAAAAGGGTGATTAAGAAGGATTAAATATTCAAAGTTAGTTATTAGCTTTTCAAAGAAATTCACGTAACTTTTCCTAACTCTTTTCTCTCAACTTCTTTTCTGCCAAACACTCAAGATTTTATCAAAAGCCAGAGGTGAGAGATTCCTTTTACTCAGATTCTTGATGAGTACTTGTTTATTCAACTTTGTTTTACAAAATCTCATTGAAATCTTATGTTTTCTTAGCTTTAAACAAGCTAATTGAGGGAGAAATCACATAACAGGGGTAAGGTCTGTGATCTCCTCTGTTAAATGGTTCTTTATTGATATTCACAAGTATTTGATCCTTGATTTATAGTTTATAATCTAATTTTGTGTTTAAATATAGATTTAATTGGGTTAAATTGATGAAATAATGAAAGATTCATATTGAATCTAATTTCTAGTGTTATGGATTGTTTCTGAATATATTTTGGATGTATAATGATGATAAGTTGATTTTATCAATGGATTTCCGAAACTCTTGAATCTCTAATTGTTTAGGTTGCTGGATTTGTGTTCTTGGGGTGCTTTGGTGGTTGTTTGTTTGCAGGAGGTGTTAGGTTGATTTGATTCTGTTCCTAGGTGTTAGTTGTTGATAAAAGTGGTGTTAGATTGTTAGGTTGTGGCTGGGTTGTGTTTGGGATGGTTTGGATGATGATTTCAGTTGTTGTGGATGTGTAATCTTGAGAGGATTGTGGAAATCCGAGAGGATTTGTTGTTGCAGTGTTTTAAATGCATTGAGATGCATTAATCCTCTGTTGTATTATGGTCAAAGCAGGGGAAGTTGATCTGAAAGTGATTGGCGAAGTGTTGGAGACTTCGGACACTTGATTTCGCGTCGGTGAATCGAGGTTTCGCGTACCGATGAGTGAGAACTTGGATTCCAGCTTTGGAATATTTTAAAGGTGGTTTATGGGAGTTTAAACTTAGCTTGAAACGCTGGCTTAAACTCGGAAGTAAGTAAAAGTGGATTTTCTCTCTCGGTCGTGCTAGTGTTATATGGTTTTATGCACTTGTTTTGATTTACATGTTACCTACTGTTTAAGCATGTTTTAAAGTATTTGATATACGGCATTTGAGCATTAAAATGCTGAATGATGCACATGGTAAGTGATCCTTGTAAATATATAGTTTATACTTGAGGTTTAAAGCATGGTTGTTGCTTTGGAATAAAGATTGGTTTAATGCTTGTTAAAAACAATGAGGTAAACGTTAAATGGTTAATTATATTGGCAAGTGATGTGGTTTAAAAATTGTTATTGGATATAATTGGTAGGCCATAGGATTGAGTGCACTATAATAAGTCGCCTTAGATGTCGAGGGGTTTAGATCCATGTACCGAAAACTCCATCCGAGTACCCTAACGGTAGAGGGGTTAAACAGTACCGTAAACTCCCGTTAGTGGATTAAGCGTCTAACCGATGAAAGGGCAGCGAGAATCAAGGGATCCTAGCAAGACTTGTTTACCAAAGTATGTTTGGATTAGACTATAAATAATAAGGGCAATGGGGTACTCGTTCCAGTTTTTGGGAGATGTTTGTAGAACTCCCTGTTTGAGCAAGTTTGTTAGATTGCTCCTAAATTGTAAATGGCCTCTATAGTATGTTTTGGTGATGATTTGAAGTTCCATGTTTTACTTGCTTGGTTTCCTAGGTTGCATGTCTATAGATTTACATTTGAGATATATTGCCATGAGTTGACGCCAACTCTTTGATGTTATGTTGTGATTTGTACCCAGAGTATGTTGGATGTATGTTAGAGACATGTTATGATGTTTTGGATAGGCTAAATGCATGTTAATCTAGAAAAATATCGCATTATAGGCCCAGACATATCGATACGCGGGGACCGTATCGGTACGGCTGGGCAAAATCAAGCATAGTGTTTTGATATGGCATTGGGTGTACCGGTACGGGTTTATAACCCTGGAATATACTTTTTAAACCAGAACCCGTGTACCGAAAAACCCCTACACCGTATCGGTACGGGTAGCCAAACAAGCACCATACCAACTAGGCGTATCGAAACGAAGTGGAAGACACCGTATCGATACGGTACCCTGCGTATTGGTACGGTTGTCTGTTATTTCAGTTAATGTCATGGAAATGAAGTTATGTTTTCTTACGTTTTAGTCCTTAATGTTGTGGATGCATTATTGATGGATCGGAATATCGTTTTAAGCTAATTTTTGACGTTCAAGCATGAAACCTATTTAATTTAAGGATGGTAATATAAAATTTGGAAATGTCCTTGTATTTTGCTGAAATTGCAATTTGGTCCCTAAATTGCTTTTGTGGACAATCAGATGTCGATTTGATGCCCGATTGAGTTGTATTCCCACCAGCTGTCGGCATGAACATGTAGGGTAATAATTACGTATTTAGACATGATAAAAATAATGGTTGTGTTTCGGGTTTCTTCTCACGGTTTACTTCGGTAAACCTAATGTGACTCGCTCGGATCGGTCTTGCGACTAGGTCGGGTCGAGGGGGTTACACCATTGACCCAACATATGCAGAAGGTATGTGATTTAATTCCACAAGATAAGATGCAAGCTATCTTGTGTGGAGATAATACAAAATTTATATCTCAATCAAAAGATGGATACGTCAAAGACGACAAAATAAAACATATTACTCCAAAGTTTCATCCACCACAATATTTAGTAAAATAGTATTCAAGATTGAATTATGAAAATTCAAATATCTTATGTGACGTTTTCATGAGGGGGTAAATACGCATTGCACTCTTTTTTCCTTAATCGAGGTTTTGTCCCAATGGGTTTTCCTGGTAAGGTTTTTAATGAGGCAACATGTTATACGTATCAAAGATGTATGCATTATTTTCCCTTATCTAAGAATTTTTTTCTCACAGGGTTTTTATCGTAGTAAGGTTTTAACGAGGTACATTATCTTCATGGATATCCAAGTGGGAGTGTTGTGAATATTTATTTTTGGTGAATATCCATGTATTGAAGAAGACTTTAATGTACTTTATTATTAGGGTTTAATACCCATTGGAATTAGGGTTTCTATCTTATGCCTATAAATATAGAATTGGACAAAGCATTATACACAACTCAATATTGAGAATGAATAAAAATGTCTCTCTTTCTCTCATCTCTTTTCTTGTTATTGTTCTTCTTTATTTTATTCACAACAATTTTATAATTATATTAATTTATTCATTTAATAAATTAAAAAATGAAAATAGAAAAATAAGTATAATTAAATTTTGGGACCTGAACAGTTACTCATGTCACTCCCCTATTAGTCAGTCTTGGATGTGGATGGGGAAAGAAGCTCAGGCAAGAATTGATGTAATGTTGGGTTGAGGCGCCCTCCAAATATTTTTTACTAGGCTAAAGGGTTAAATTTACCCCTGTAGTGATCCGAAATCAGCAACGTTGCCCCTATTTTTTTTTATAATTTTCAACGTCAGTCAATTGCAACAATATTGCCCTTTAATCGACGTTGACCGTTAAAGTATTGACGTGCTAGTTAACGGTGAAGTCATTCATGCAAATTTGGCCTCGAAGTCATTCAATTGCAACAATTTTGCCCTCGATTTATTTAGTTTTTGAATAAATTTGGATAAATAATTTAGTTTTTCGAGTTGAACTTTTACGAACAAAATATATGAAATATCGATTAACAAATTTGTGTAAATATCCTTTGGATCCCTAGTAATTTTAAAAATAAGCAAAGTAAGAACTCTCACAAAAAAATCAAAATATTTTTCATTTTTTTAAAAAAATCCATAAATTTAATAAAAATAAATATTCAAAAAAATTATTGAAAATAAAAACTAATATAAAAATAAAATGCATTAGGAATTATAAAATGATAAAATATAAAAATAAAAATTAAAAAGTATTTATAAAGTATTAAAAATGAACAATTTCGTCAAATGATAAAACATAAATATAAAGTTATAAATATAAAAAAAATTCAAAATATTTATAAAAACCATTAAAAAAGTATTCGAATGTTTCTGGTTATGCTAAGTCAACTAATATTCCTTGAACATATTTTCAATGAATCATCCTTCTATTAGAGTAGTAATGAAACAGTCGAATACTTTTTCAATGGTTTTTATAAATATTTTGAATTTTTTTATATTTATAACTTTATATTTATGTTTTATCATTTGATAAAATTGTTCATTTTTTAATACTTTATAAATATTTTTAATTTTTATATTTATATCTTATCATTTTATAATTTCTAATACATTTTTATTTTTATATTAGTTTTTATTTTTAATAATTTTTTTGAATATCTTATTTATTTTTATTAAGTTTATGGATTTTTTAAAAAAATTGAAGAATATTTTGATTTTTTGTGAGAGTTCTCACTTTGCTTATTTTTAAAATTACCAAGGACCCAAAGGATATTTACACCAATTTGTTAATCGATTTTTCATATATTCTATTTGTAAAAGTTCAACTCAAAAAACTAAATTATTTATCCAATTTTATTCAAAAACTAAATAAACCGAGGACAAAATTACTACAACTGAATGACTTGAGGGCAAAATTGCATGAATGACTTCACCGTTAACTGTCACGTCAGCACTTTAATAGTCAACATCGATCAAAGGGCTACATTGCTGCAATTTACTGACGTTGAGGGCAAAATTACAAAAAAAATTTAGGGGCAACATTGTTGATTTCATATTAATACAGGGGTAAATTTGACCCTTTAGCCTTTTTACTAAAATGTAGAATGATATTTTTATCTATTTAGACCCATAATCTTTAATTCATTTAATTTTGTTATCCTATTTTTAATGATTAATTATATTTTGTCCCTTTAATATTGATTTCTCACTTTATCACTGAACATAGGTTCCAATGTGATTCAACTATGAATATATACAATAAACCTTATTGTGTTAAATGGGAGGAGTTTGATACTTTTTAAGTACGATATTAAGTTTAAAATATTTGTAAATATATATATATATATCAAATTTAAGTCTTGTAGAGGTAAAAAAATAAAACCGAAAAAAAATTAGAGGTCCAACGCAATTAGGCTCCATTGTAAAAGACCTAATTTAATTAGGGTAAATTATCCATTTTGCAACTCATCTATTTTTGTGTTTCTGTTTTAGTCATCTAACTAAATTCTTTGGTAAAATAGTATCCAACATTACATTTTAGTACTTCCACCTTTAAAAAATAATAGCAAAGCTGACGTGACATTTAAAAAAAATCATTTTCTCTCTCTTAATAAGAAAATATCACATCAGTTTTGCAGTTAATTTTTAACGGTATGAGTACTAAAATAAAAATAAAATATAACTTTAGATATTATTTTGCTAAAAAATTAGTTGAGTGACCAAAATAGAAATACGAGAATAGGTTGAGTACCCAATAGTAAATATACTCATTTAATTATTGGGTAGGAAAGTGTCAAACCAGAATATGAATGCATGTATCTATCTCTATAAGTATATGTGTCTTCTCATTCCAGTTGCCAAAGCACAAGCAAAACTGTAGCCTGTAGGTAAATTTATATGCATATGTTCTTTCTTTTTCTTTCCCCATTTTGTCCAAATCTTTTGAACCATGGCAGATCCATGCTTCATCTTCATCCCTCAAACTTCAAGTTTCCAAACCCTATTTCTCAACCTCAAATCCCTCACAAACAAGCTCTTCCTCTCATCAAATATTTATCATCTCCCACAAGTCAACACCAACACAATGAATCCTCAGGCATTACTTCCATGGAAGAGCGCTTGTTTTCCACCACTGTTCCTGATGCCGATGCCGGTGCCGATGATGGTGTAACAGTAGAGCTACACATAGGTTTACCTAACCCTAGTTCCAATCTGAGGTCTAGGGCAACCCGATCTGCAGATTTGGCAGCAGGGAACCCTTCAAGCAAAGGACAGTATTGGATCCCTACACCTTCTCAGATTCTCGTTGGACACACTCAGTTCTCATGTCCTCTTTGCAGCAAAACGTTTAATAGGTACAACAATTTGCAGGTGCATGCCCTTAATCTACCTCATTGCATGAGAGAAATACCATTTTTCTTTCCAAAATACCATATATATTTGCATATATGTATACATAGGATTAGGATACACTTACACACAACTGTAAAATTATGAGTTTTACACGTTTATTGGATCGTTAGACGGGTGAAATGAATGACTGAGATTAACTCATTACCTTTTTCTAAGTGATAATCTTCATGTATCCTACTGAGATTTACTCGTTACTTTTTTTCCAAGTGAACTCCCCTGCTTAAAATCATGATATGGATTGCAAGGCTGATGAGATTTAGGGCTTCTTGTAGAACTTCCTTTACAATGATTTACGGTCTATTTGGTTCTAGAAAATGGAGCTCGTTTTCATTTTCATTGTTTATAAAATAGAAAACGGTGAAGAAAACGTGTTTGGTTGAAAAATTAGAAAATAAAAACAAAAATTAGTGAAATTTTGAAAACATAAAAAGATGTTTTCATTGAAAATATTTTAGAAAAGTAGAAAATATAAAACAAGGGTTTTTAAATTTTAACATCAGCTTAACCCGGGTTCGAATTCTTCTAATGTCATTTTTTTAAACTTTGGTTTAGTTACTCATAGTTTATTTATTTATTATTATACTAATATTTTTCTAACTATATTTTATTTTAATTATTTAATAATTATTTTTATTTCTGTTCTGAAAAGCTACATACCAAACACATTTTCACTATTTTTATTTTTGAAAACAAGTTTTCATTCATATTAACCAAGCATGTTTTCTAATTTTTAGAAAACTAAAAATAAAAATTATTTTCTAAAAATAAAAAGAAAAAAGAAAAAATATTTTCTAAAACCAATACATTGCATGTGTTGTTGATATTTTGAGTAGAATTACTAGGAATCTAGTGATCATTGGCTTAAGTAAAACTCTTGAGATTTTTTTAAGTATACTTTAAAATTGCATAATGATACAAGTTGGCGGTTACTCGTCATTGTTGGCAGGAGCGGTACTCAATAAAGACAGGTGACAGTCACGACCCTAATTTAAAAAAATAAAAAAATAAAATAAATAAAGATAAGATTATATTTTAATTTTTTAAAAATGTATAATTTATATTATCACTCTTAATTTAGATGTTTTTAAATAACGTTGAGTTTCGTCACTGATTCTTAATGTTACATGCAATCACGGATTTCCTTTGTTAATATGAAATATTATGATTATATGGTTTCTGGGTAGTAGTTTGTAATGTTGTAAGTTCACGTCCTTGTGACTAGTTAATGTAGAGTGGGCTAACCCATTTATTATCTATAACCAAAGTTACGAAGTTGCGACATAAAAAAAAACGATTCTCTGTCGTTTTCTTTTCTCTACATTTGTTGTTCATGACTTGTGTCTTAAAGACGAACAAAATGTCTTAATGGAAATAATTTACACCTCAAGTCTCGTTGTTTAATTTTCTTCAGACATATTTAGTAATTAGTAGATAGCTGATAGCTGATTGTATTAGTTAATAGCGGATAACTTATAAAATTAGCTTATTTGACTAGCAAAATGACATATAAGGACATGATTATATTCGATACTTATTTAAATAATTTATTAATTATTAATATTTTGTATCTATTAATATTAATTAGATTGTAAAAATTATTTTTTTAATATCATTATTGAGCATATATGAAGGATGTATATATTAATTTTTTATTTGTGAAATTATATCTTTAATATAATTTTAATAATTATTAAATTTAGATGTATATATTAATTTATTATTTATGAAATTATATTTTGAATATAATTTTATTAATTATTAGATTTATATATACTTATTAATTTATATATTAATTTTTTGTTTATGGAATTATTTTTTTATTTTATTAGTTATTCAAATTTATGTTATTTAGAGAAATTTTTTATAATTATCAAGGACAAAATAGTATTTACAAATCTTTTATCCAAACTTCTAACTCAAAAAGCTCCTAAAAGGGAAAAATTATATCATGGGTCATTACCGTCACGTCATCCATGGAACCAACTAATAAAAATCACCCATCTCATTATTTTATCCATGTCATATTTTTACCGAGTGAAGATTCACTCGGTAAAAACTACTTTTAAAATTGATTTACAGTAAATATGAGTGAAGATTCACTTGGTAAAAAATATGACATTGAAAAAATAATGAGATGGGTGATTTTTATGAATTGGTTTCATGGATCACGTGGCGGGAATAACCCATGATATAATTTCTCCCTAAAAGGAGCTTTTTCAAAATAAAATGTTTCACCTAAATTAGCTATTATAATCTTCTATTTACCAAACATCTAAATTAGCGGATTTGACTAGTCAAACCTCTAAAAAAGCTTTAAACCTCTTATTTTGGCTCAAAAAGTTGTTTACCAAACATAACCTCTTATTTTGGATTTTCGAATATAACAAGCAACAAATTGCCCAATATAACAAGATTCACATCTATGAAAATTTTAAATTTTCGTTCGGATATAACAAGCATCAAATTGCTAAATATAACAAGATTCATATCCATAAAATTTTGATTTTTCAAATACTCTGAAACTTAAAATATTGTGATTCATATCCGTTCAGAAAATAAAAAAATAGATCAAACATTTGATTTGAAAATAAAAAACAAATAGAATACTTCAATTTTAAAATCCGATCAACGAATAAACGGATCGAAACGATAATATCGGATATTTTTGCACACCCAATATTTATTGTTTGCTTAACTGCAAGTACGCCTTGAATCTTAAAAAAGGTATCAACAAGGGACCATTTCCGTAATTAAGCCAAAATCCATGGGCTCTTTCTATACGGAGACCCAAAAGAAAAACACTACGCTGCTACGTTAATCTAAATGTTGTGTTTGGGGCTTCAATTTCGCTTCCCCTCCCTCTTTCCTCACCTATCATTCAAATTCTTGATATTTTTTTGCAATTAATAAATTAACAAATTAAATTAATTTCCTTTGGCTTCTTTCGGTCCTCTCAATCCATCGACATTCGTTGTTTCGTCCATGCCTAAGACTAAGAGGTGAACGATCCTTCAATCAATCCCCCGATTATCAATTTCCCGTTTCAATTTCATCAAAATTTCTTGCTTTTTAATCGTAATTTGGGGTTTTTTGGTTTGGGTTTTTGACGATGATCTTGATGATTCTTTCGATTCTTGTTTTTTTCTGTATTTGACGATGATTGGAAGGATCCACCAAATAACGTAGGAAGTGCCGTTTGACCTTTCTGTTTTCCCTTTTACCTGCTGCTGGTCCTTGTTTTTGTTACCTATTGTTGCTTCTTACATGGTTATTGGTTATTGCAGATTTGCACATACTATCAGAAAGGAATCTGTCCATACGGCAGTCAGTGCAGATATGAACATGTTAAGGCTTCTCAATCGGATTTATCTGCTTCATCTTCGTCCATGAAGCCTCGTCAATTTGGGGTATACGGTTCTGTTCCTCTAGGTCCTTCAACGAGCACATTCCGTGGTTCTACTTTACTTTCAGCTACTTCAGCAGAGTTTCATGGTTCCAATGGAGGGTTCATTCCTTCCACCAAAAAAGCATGGAATATGGAATCTGAACATCAAGATCTATTGGATGATGGTTATGTTTTGGAGCCTAGGAGTGGTAATATAGCTGATCATTCTATCTGCTCATTTGCTGCAGCTGGTAATTGTCCCCGTGGAGAAAAATGTCCTCGTGTTCATGGAGACTTGTGTCCCACATGCGGAAAACATTGTTTGCATCCTTCCAGGCCTGAAGAAAGGGAGGAACATATAAAAATGTGTGAGAAAAAGAAAAAGCACCTTGAGGCATTGAAATATAGTCAAGAAATAGAATGCAGTGTGTGCCTGGATCGCATTCTCTCGAAGCCCACAGCAGCTGAACGGAAGTTTGGGTTGCTCTCAGAATGTGATCATCCTTTTTGCATATCATGTATTAGAAATTGGCGTAGCAGTTCCCCGTCGTCTGGAATGGATGTCAATACTGCATTAAGGGCTTGCCCAATCTGTCGTAAGTTATCATATTTTGTCATTCCTAGTGTGATTTGGTATAGCACTCCAGAAGAAAAGCAGGGAATTATTGATAGCTACAAGGCAAAACTGAGGTAACGCAACTGCAGTTTCAATATTTCTTTTATGTCCTGCGTACACCACGAGTTGTGATTTTATTTAATTCTCAAATGTGTGTATACAATTGAAAGGTTGTTTGGACTTTGGATGATCTGTAATAACTGTCATTTGTACATGTCAAATATTTTAATGATTTGACCAGCATAAATCATTTTTGTGCTTGCAGAACTTAAGACCTGTAAATTTGTGAATTTATTATTCTAACTAATAAATCCATTTTTATATTGTTGTTTTTATCTTCAGGTCAATAGATTGCAAGAACTTCAATTGGTAATGGGAACTGCCCTTTTGGGACTAGTTGTTTCTACAAGGTAATAATTGTCTATCTAATCATCTTTTTGAAGCGGAGAACTTCCTTTTCTTAGTATTTCCAAATTTGCATCCTTTCATATCCTATCAAGTACCAACTACTATAAGCATTTTAGATGTGATTTTATGTTATAATTTTTCTATATTTTTTGCTTTGCTGTGTTTATGGTTATTCTTCTGTTCAAAATGGTTGCTCAATCTTTGAGCAATTTCTTACCCTAATCTCTATCAGGATATCAAACAATTAGACCTTTATCTGAAGAGATTAGTATAGAATAAAATTTTGTTTTAATCCCAACATTATGTTTGAGGGCAGTGGATTATTGGAGCAAAACTAATTGGTAAGGCAAAGATGATTTAATCATGGTCGAGATTTGGAATTCACCAAATATGATTTTTGTTCATTAGAGAGAAGGATAACGATGATAAATTAAGAACTTTATTAGAATTTAGAGGCATTTTGGTTTGTTTTATGTGGCTTCTTCATTCCTGCTTTCTCTATTTCTCTCACCCTTTGCTACAGATACACGTATCACTAGTTCACAAGCAAATTGCACAATGCTTTAAGATTTTGTTTTCCCTAGCTCTAAGTTGACTTTTGTTTTAATTGATTGTCATTCTGAAAAGTTAACATTTGAGAATCAAAGAACATTAACAAAAGATCCAGTCAAGCCAATTGGAAAAACCGAATACCTATAGTACCTTTGTACCAAAATTTTCTCCCTCTGTTATTCTATTAAAGGTGCTACTTTTGAAAACATTCTTGCTGCTAGAATTAAGGGGAAAATTGTGTCAAATTGCAAGTTTCATCTCACCAATTCCAAGCGATTATTAATGTATTATCTATTTGTTGTTGCTGTTTGGTTCAATTAAACTTTTTTTAGCCCAGAGGATCCCCTTTTTTGCTTCCAGTTTTGTGATATGTCAGGTGTTGGAATTCATATATTTTATTTATCATGTGTTTCTTCTTTCTGTTGTATGCACTACTGCCATTAGTTCCTTTCTTTTCTCTCTCGTTTTCTTGGTGCCGGGAATAAGGGTGGGGTTTAGATGTCTTGTTGCAATGTCACTTCCTTGGCATTGTAGGATCTGGTGATTTTTGTATAGATACCCAAAAATCAATTTTAGCTTATTTTCTCCTTTCTATTTTGTTCAATTATATGCAATTTAATTTAGTCATAGAGAGTGTTGGTTTTTCGATTCTTTTAATGGATGCACTTGTCTTGTCTTCCAGCATACGGTCAAGCCAGGCTCTTATGCACGGAAATTCCACAGGCCACCTCCTCGCAGATCCAATGTTATAGATATGGACACAATTTTTGATGCCTTCGAGCACTTAATTGAAGAAGATGAAATGAATTTTTTTGATGCTGAAGATTTGGAAAACCATGATATATCTATGGAGATGGCCTTGTTTTTAATGCATCTAGATTATGAATCAAGTGACTCCTCTAGCGATGAGGAGGATTTTCATTATTAAGTTCCTAAATTTAGTTGTGCTCCGTTTTGCTGGAATTACGGAAACATGGTAGCGGTGGTGTTTCTGTAGGCTGCTGCCTTTTTATCCAAAACTCTTATTAAGACCTAAAACGGTGTTAATCAGTATTGAAATCTGGATTAAGTTACTAGAGTTTGAATTACTTTTCTTCACAGTTTGCATTAGTTTGGGGCTCAATGTGGTGGGTATTATTAAGGTGTAAAGGTATTGCCTTGCAATCCTGGAATTTGTATAATTGTTCTTTAGATGGTGTTTTTTTGGTGATGCCTCCTGCTGCGTATATGTTACAAATCAAACGGTTTTTCCTATGTTAGCCAATATTTTCTGGATAAAGAAATATTCATTGGACCAAATGGTGGATTTATGAAGTCATTGTTCGATATTGTTATCTTTTTTCTTAGTATCCTTGTTTGTAGTGTATGTCGTCCAAATATGATCAAGGACATTCTACTCTAGTACTAGATCTGCATTTTTGTGTTCTCTTCATGTCGTTTCATTACAGGAAAAACAATTTCTAGTGAATTTTCATGGATGTTGTGTATTTGTAGCATGCATATCGAGATGACCGGTTGGAGGAAGTTACCCTTCGCCGTCTAGGAGCGGAAGATGGGCACACCGTCATAGCTAAGAATATTAGGTATTCTTTTGCTACTTTCTTTTATTTATGTAGAGTTGGCTAATAGAACAAAAGCAATATGTTCTCATGTATTATGTTCGTTTCTTTTTCATTCTTTCTTACTATGTCGAGGGCGATTTCAGGTTGTCTGACTTTCTCAGTGACTTGCACATTATGTGAATGTTCACAATATCTACTAAAAGGTGAGTTCTTTCTCTGACTCTGCCTTTTCTTTTCAACTAATTCCGAGTTCTGATATCTACTACATTTGAGTCACGGGGCTTGTTCTCTGATTACTTCCCTTGAAACTTTGTTTGGTGTAATGCTCTTTACAACACATCAAAACTCCAACTTCAATTGAATAATTGCCCTATTTGTTTCCGAGGCTTTTCTATTTATTCCCAGGTACTTTTTCATGCATGCAGGATATCTAAATAATTCAAGGACCTATATGCAGCACAGCTTTGATGAAAAACACTTGTCGGTTTCTAGCGTTGCACTCCGTTTGGAAAGGTAAAATATCGAACAGGGTTCCATTCATTGGTGGTACGATGGCACCATTCTGTACAGCTTGAAAACATGTATTTTGAAAATATCGGAAATGCAAGATTGCTGAATGGAGAAACCGAAGGATGCAATAAACTGCATCTTAATAGTAATGAAGTAGAAACAATTTTGGGGTGACAACCAACAATTTTAGTAGCTAGTCGAGATTAGTTTTGAATAATCAGATTTGCGGGTGGCAGTGTTTATTGCTCAATGCTTCCCCTCTAATTAGTGGAATACTCAAAATTGTGCTGTATACTATGTTAATATACATATACGTAGGGTATATGGTCTCAGGTTATTTGTGTCTGAACATCGAAGTTTGTGTGCTTGAATATGTGTAACATGGTGAAATACTGATTATACATTGAAATTTGTTGTTTGGAATATTATGAATGCAAGCAAAATTTGGCTCTGTTAATCTGCTAGATTTTGATGTTGCCAAACGATGTTTGTCCAGTTACAAGTCCAGTGTGATATTCTCTCCCACTCGATGAATGTTTAGCTCTATATGATGAATATATGAAGAAAATTGCAAACAAATCCAGTGAGTAGAACTGGGGGGCTGAACCTTGACATAATTTCAGGGTTTTTTGGGTTCATTTTTTTCTATTTTCTCCTTTTTTTCATTACTAAATAAAATGAAATGTTTAATGAAAACTTTAAAAAAAAACATGAAAAAACCACTTTGCTCCTGCTTCCACCCCCCTCCCACACCCATAAGCCAAGTTCCTAAGATCGCAAAATAAGACCAGTTTGCCACTTCTATAACATGTTCCTCCAGGTGTTGAAGAATCATCGCGTTCGGATTTTTCCCCCCATTCTTTGATGCAATCAGTCCATTAAAAAACATTTTAATAAAAACAAAAAGCCAAGAATAGAAAACCAATGCAAGCTCGGAACAGGTATGCGAGTAAATGAATTACTGAACTAGGAGGTAGTGGCATTCCCTTCCGGCTTGGGCTCTGTTCGGATATAGGTGAGACTTCGGGCAGTGGGAGAAGGAAAATTACTCGCGGCGGATGCGGCAGCATCGGATGGAGTGGCCTGAGCATCACGCTTCCACTGAAAGCTTCTCGCACCAGGTTTTATGGGAAGGTGAGGCCTAAATGCACCTGGTATACCTCTGGCAAAAGGAGCTCTGGCAAACCTCGCGGCAGCAAATGGAGAACCCCGAGCTATGCGGGGCCATGTCATGACAGGAGCGGCTTCTTGAGGAGCTGAAGTTTTCTTCACAACCTTCAGCAAGAAGGAAATCAAACAAGTTGTGACTTAGTCGCCTTAGCTTTATGACACTAGGCTAAGTCAAGACGGTTTCCAATAGAGTGAATCTTTAACACAAGAAACTCTCCAATCTAATGATAGAGCAATATCGATATGCATAGGAACAAAGGAACAGAGAACAAGAAGGATTAAATACATTAAGAATCCGTGACATGAATGAGGTACCATTCAGAGACAAAGCATTGTCTGCTGCTTCCTTTCGCATGAACTCCACATAAGCTGACCTGTGTACGCATGCATTGCACCTTAGAAAAAAGAGGATGTTTTCCCAGAGATATGCAAAGAGAGAAGGGACAGGCATACATATTAAGACAAATATTTCAAGCAACTTACCCTTTCGGTTGCCCCGTCGCTGCATCCGTAACGATAACTTTTAGCACTTCTCCAAACTTATTAAAATGTCGAGAAAGACTATCCTTGGTAGCAGCAAAATGAACCTGCTTATGTTACGAACTATATATTGTCAAAACTAAGGGAGACATTCTCTTTGTAAACTAGACAGATAAGTTTGGTTTCTTACATTGCTTACAAAGATGGTTCGAGAATCAGCATCCTCCAAAGGACGACCAGCAGAATGTGAAACTGCAAAAATTAAAAATAATGTTAAGAATGCAAGGGAAAAAATTCCAACAGAACAGAATGAAATACTTCGTAGGACAAGATAATTCCATGCCTGACGCATGCAACAGAAGAATAATCAATCCTAAGTCCTAACAATAGAAGACAACTCACCAGAAGGCTGCACTGCTTTCTGAGACATATCTTGGTTGTAAGCAGCACTTTTAACCTATAATTTCATGATAAAAGTAAATTTCAACAACCCAAGTGCAAAGAATATGGGGGGATAAATATAGGAAGAAAATCCTACATTTCCATTGCCGACAGTAACTGGGTTGCCATTCTCCATCAATTTAGCACTAGACTTGTTGGCAGCTGCTTCGCTCTCTAAAAGAGATTTCCGATTCTCCAGTTCTGAAACATCCCTTGGCTCTTGATAATGAGGTGGTTTCCAGGTATTTACATTGACAGAAATGTTGACTATCTTACGAGAATTTGCTGCTATAGTAGATTGATTTTGATCTTTGTTCCTTGTTTGCAAGATTTCATCATCCTTAGCTACATTGTATTGCACCATAAGTGAGTTGTCACGCTTGTTTCCACTTGATGTACCAGTACGAGACGCATCCATAACACCACGGCCAACAACATCAACATCATCATACCATTCATTGTCAGACAGAGACTCTGAAGCCAACCCAGTCTCACTTTCTAGAGCAGTTATGTTACCGACATGTCGACCACCATGCTCATCTCTTTGATAATAGGTCAAATGGGTTTTCTCCAAAGGTTGGTCGAGATCTCCATATTCTTCATCCGCAGGAAGAGACTCTCTGAATTCTGGATGTAGGTCATGGGTCTCCAAAACATTTCCAGGACCAAGCCTGTCAAACACACTTCCAGCATTTTTTACCTTTGTCACATCTTCAGCAGCTTCTGCAACAGCCTTGATCATTGTCTCCATTGGATTTGACACTCTTGCAACAGACTGAATTCTCCGAGGACGGACTGCCAAATCTCCAGAACATGTTGAGGCAACTGATCTAAGGCGCTTGGATGATGGTTCCTTGGCTGCAACAGGTATCCTCGAAGTTCCAACTGCATCTCGCACAGCAAACTGAAGCAGCCGCCTAGGAGCATCAATGTTCATCTGAGAAACTGCTTCCCTCTGCAAAAGGAGTTCATCCATGGATCAGATGACCATAGCCAAATGACCAAAAAAAAACATAGACATTTTGCAGTTGATACAACATCAAACTGCTACACAATTTACAGAATATTTCATGAAGAAACAAACTCTTCTGAATTATTTTTAGACCAAAAAATAGAAGTAATTAATGATTAATATGTGACCCTCAGGATAATTAAGAAATTTACCCCTTTAACATCAGCTCTAAATCATTTCAATAAGGATATATTTTGTCCAATGAAAGGAGAACAATATGCTCTTAATTCTAGTCAAACTCAACGGTCATCAACTAGTAAAGAATATGTATCCTAGAAATTCAAACCTTCATAGACTGTCGCTCATCATGTCTATTCCTTTTCTTCTGAGTATGACGAGGAGAGGTAGATCTTCCACGGCTTACTTTAAAACTGGATTTTTCTTCAAAACGAATACTCTCAATTTCAGAGCTCCGAAGAGGTGGTGGTTCAGCTGCATCCCTAACTAGTCCCTTCAACTCCCTGTTGTGCTGATACCTGGAAACCTTAGTACTCTTTCCTTTTTCAGAATCAGTATCCAACTGGTGAGAATCAGGACCAATAGACTGGTTCCCCAATGCAGTTTTTCTGGTTCTTTCAACATGAGGTTCCTGAGAAGGAACATATAGATCCAAATTTGAAGCCAAATGATCCCACAACCTGTTCAAAAACAAAATAATAATATTATATCCATACACACTAATATAAGAAAACCTGACAACTATGTTTATATAAGCACTGGTTTTCCAAAATGGAGAAAGCTGGAAAAATAATCTAAATACCAGGTTACAAAAGAATCACTGTCGTCCCCAAGAAAAACATTCAACTCATTCATTGCTTCATCTTTACGTCTGCCGTTTCTCAATAAGACAATCACATATTCCTGCCAATCAAATCAATGAGAGAATATGATTAGACACCAACTGGAATATCTGATCTTTCACATTTTCTAACAGATTTGGTAATTTGTGTATTCCAATATTGAATGTAATCAAAACATCAAATACTGAAAGGTCAAGAATTCTAATCAAACTACAACTAAGGCGAGATATATCATTATAGGCAATATTAAAACCATACATCATTCAAACAATCTTACAACTGAAAAAGAAAAATATGCAAGGGCTTTTGAAAATCCACGTAGTCATGAAATCTCAAGCAAAAACATTAAGGTCCACGATGCCTTTTAATTCCTCATTTTCCTCCCAATCCTTTCTTTTAACCAGTGCCACAAACTCTTGATAAGAACATAGAACATTAAAATAAAAGGAACAGACATGGTTATTTTAAAGAGTTCAAAATATCACTCAAAAACATGCTACCATTATCAAATTGAATAAAGAAACAAACAAATGACCGAAATACAAAAATGCAGAAACAACGCCATGATCAATGCAACGGTTCAGAGAAAAAAAACTTCCAAATTTCATACATTTATATAAACAAAGGAGAATGAATATAAATCGAAAATTAAATAATAATGGGCGAAAAAAGAGTACCACGAGAGTATCATCAGTGTAGTCGCCCATAAACTCCTTGAGTTTTTCCATGACTCTATCCTTCAACTTGGCTGCTCCATCTCCGCTAAAATTAACTTTAAATGTTAAATCATCAACTCGATCCACGCTGCCCATCTTCGTCGATTTCCTCTTCGAAACCCTAATCTAACCTCTACCGATTGAAAAAAAGAAAAGAAAAAATAGAAAGAAAAAAAAACGAACGGATAGTTCTACTATTCCAGAAACCCTAGCTCCAGGGTTTGCAAGCAACGTGAAAAGGCGGGAGCGGCGGAGGAAATGGGAGGGGCGTGGCGGCGCGTGAGAGGATTGAGGTGCCTGCGAGAGAGTGGGAGAGAGAACTGGGTTTCATGGCATATGGGAATCCCCCGATCGTGAGAAGAGGATTTTGGGTGGGGGGGGGGGGTTAAAAAGAGATAAAAAGAGGAAGTTTTGTGAGGATCGGAATGGGTGAGATGAAGCGAAACAAAAATTATGTGCGTTTCGGTTTATATATATGTATTATGTATCGACTGTGAATGGGCCTTTCTTTGGTCATATTTTCTATCAAGTCCCTGTAATGTGTATTCTTGATGATATTAGTCCCTCTACGACAAATTTTAGGGTTTTTTAGAGAAATAATGCAATTAAAATGTAATATTAGGGAGGCATAATGACAAAAAATGCTCTTAGCGTTTAATTAGATAGTTAATTTGGTTTATATTTTTTAAAGCACTTTAACCTTTAATGTTTTTTTTGTCAAAATAGTCCCTCTGTAAATGGAACATGTTAGTTAACTAACGGTAAATGACTAAAAATAATGTGACAAACCTTCATAAAAGTGCACATTGACACGGCAATGTCATATAGATAAATGTGTTGATATGACAGAATGGCACATCAGTCAAAAAATAATTTTATAAAATTATATAAAATACAAAATTATTTTTTTCTATTGATGTGTCATTATGTCGAGTCATTTCAAGTTGTTTATCGTTATTTAACTAATAGTTTCAATCTATGGATGGGCCATTTTGACCCAAAATGAAACGTTGAAGGTTAAAGTGCTTAAAAATATGGACTAAAGTGACTATCTAGTCAAATATTAGAGGTATTTTTTGATATCGTGCCTATTAGGGATATAAGGCATGTTAGAGAATATTAAACAAATTAGGACATTTGCTACAGTGAAATGAAAACTCGTCGTGTGTTTCTGACGAGTCATGTATTTATTATTTTTTAATGGGGAAAAGGGAACTTGTCGTGTAAAAACAAGATAGTATATGTTCATTAATCATAGACTTTTAATTATACACATACATCGTATAAATAAGTTGCTCAAACCCGGTTCACCTAGGGATAATAACATTCTCTTTTCCACTATCACCATTTGATGGGTTCAAAATTGATTGTTTCTAATTCTCTACTTTTCAAAATAGGTATATTATATGGGTAATTATTCCATGTACAAGTGTGCCTTAGTTTTAGGGTTTATAGATTTTATTTAAGATTTAGTATTTAGGGTTTTAAGTATATAAGTTTTGAATTTAACGTGGTGTGGTTATAATTTAGGGTTTATGGTTAAAATTTAAGCTTTATAGGTTAAAACATAAATCCCTGACTATGTTACCTTGAAAACTAAACCCTAACTTATAAACCCTAAATTCTAAACATAAACCTTAAATTCTAACCATAAACACTAAATTCTTAACACATACACTTAACCCCTAAAATACTAAACTAGGTCCTTAAACCGTAAAACTAAAGTACTTGTGAAATTTTTTCGATTCCACCACCGGTGCATGAGATATTTTCTCATACTATATTACTATTTAACATGGTAGTCGACCAAACCCAGGGATGGACCTAGAAGGGGCAGTCGCTAGGGATGGGCACGAAACCTGAATCCGACGGGTTTCGACCAAACCTGACTCGATAGGGTCGAATTTTTTTTATAAAAAAAAAATCGGGTTTAGGTCGGGTCGAGTGCGAGTTTAGGGTGGAAAATATCCGACCCGACCCGGAACTAATTATGTATTTTTTCTTAAATTTGTTAGGGATATTTATAATAATACCTCTTTTATATGTATTTTTTTATAATTAGGTCCCTAAAATTAATTTTTATTTACAATTTAGTCCTTTAAATTATAATTTTTTACGATTAAGTTCCCTAAAATTATTTTTTACAATTAGGTCCCTAAAATTAATTTTTTTATATGTGTCGGTCGGGTTAGGGTCGGGTTTAGTATATTTATTTTCGGGTCAGGTGCGGATTTAGGATCTTTATTTTCGGGTCGGGTTCGGGTGGGCCAAAATTCCGACCGTGCCCATCTCTAGCAGTCGCGCCCTACAAATTTAAAATTCATATATGATTTAGAATTTTTTAAAATTTTTTTATGTATTTTCTATTGAAAATCTATTTTCACCCCCCTAAAATTTTATAAATTCACCCCCTTAGAATTTTATAAGTTCGCCCCCAAACATAAAATTATACGTCCGTCCCTGACCAACCTGGTCTTAACCTAATAAAAAGTAGTTTAAGTTTCGTTCAGGTCAAAATTTTAATGTGATTCAGTTCATTTCAATAAATCTCAAATTGTATTTGTGTACTTATTGTACAGTATCTTGACATTTTAAGCCAAATGTTAATTTTTTATCTTTAACTATTTTTGTTTTTACGTAATTACATCTAAAAATAAATTATAATTATTTAATTTAGCTATTGAGCTTAATTAATACTTTTAAAATTTATATTTTTATAAAAATATATTAAACTCAAAATGGTATACTGAAGCACATCATTATCACTATGTATTGGTACTAGGGGTGTTCATTGTCGGATACCCGGTTTTCAGGTACCTGAAATACCGAGTATCTGGTTCATTCGGGTACCTCCTTCACCGGCCCGTGTCCCGGCCCATTTAATCCGGGTAGCCGAGTAATCGGGTATCGAGTACCTGCTTTTTTTAATCATTGGAGTAGTTTAGTTAGGGATTTTAAATTGAAGATTTTGGGGAAATATTGCAGATTCGGGAATCGGGATTATTTGTTTAGGTGGGGGATGTTTAGTCATTTCATGTTTTTAATTGTAATTAAAAATATATATATTTAATTAATTATAAAAAATATTAAAATATATATAATAGGGTAGTCGGGTACTCGACTGGAACCAATTTTTCGTCCCAAGCCCGACCCGAGTACTCGATAAAATTATCAGGCCATGTATCCGACCCGATAAAAAACAAAAATTAAAAAATACTCAACTATTTTGAATCGGATTGTCACGGAAACGGGTCGGATAATTTTGAACACACATAATTGATACTAGGAAAATGGCATGTTCACTAGTACGATATTGATTGTTTTGATATTTTTAGGTACAAAGTTAAGTTTTTTAGTTGAGTCCGTCAAATAATTTTTTGGGACTTTTTTTTAATATGTGATCAATTATTTTTTTTATTTTTTAAATGTTTCAAAGATTTTGTTCAGATGTTAAAAAATACTTAGGTATGCATGTAACATCATCACATGTTTAAATATAAATTTATCAAATTATTTGATGGATTTAATAAAAAAAAATCGACTTAGGACTGAAAGTTAATATTTCATAAAGAATGGGTAAAGGATTACAAATATCAAAATTGTAGTCAAAGGATAAACTCAAAAAATATAGGGTCTCTTTATATAATTTGGCCAGCATTTTTTATCTAATTAAGAATTTTATCTCATGCTTTACATAAACCGAGAAGTTAATCCCTCTATCTTAATTTATCAAAATTTAATCCCTGTACTTTAGAAAATTGAAAATTTAATACAAAGTACATGATTTATCGATAATTGGATTAACTTTTTAAATTTCGTAAAATACTATAATCAAATTATGACAAATTAAAGTAGATGAGTTAACTTTTTGTTTTTATAAAATATAATATAAATGAAATAATATTTATAAATATTGTATTTTTTTAAAATTAAACTTAATCAAAATAATATTATTTTATTATTAAATATTTAGTTTGAAAACCAACAAATGTTGAATGTATTCATATTTTAGTTACAAAATTCAAATTCAAACTTCGAAAACGACTTCATTGAGAGATTAATCTTGAATTCCATACATTGGTAATTTAATAATAATAATATAGGTAAGAATTTACTTACACTATATAAACCCAATTACTTTTACACTTTTTTAGACCGTTGAATGAGAGTAATAAATGACTAAGATTATTTACTTTTTTTTCTAAGCCTATATGATCTAGGCCTATAAGCCTAAATATAGGCTTTTATGTTTTTTTTTTGTTTAACCACTGGTATCTAACTCATTTTAGATGACTAATTCGGATTAGGTAATGCAGAAGTCCATTACGGAGGCGACCCTTCCAACTCAATTGCTCCATGCACAACACAAAGATTCAAACCGTTGACTTTGTTGAAGGGACATAGTGTCTCATCCTACTAAATCAACTGGTTTTTGGTTAGGTTCTTAGGTTCTTTATATCACTTTTTAATTTTCTATATATGATGGTATATAAATTCAAATCATAAAAACCCATCTTATATATTGAGATTGATCTTGAGTTCGGAGTTTGCAACTCTTATTTTCTTAATGGGTTTTGAACCCACAACCACAACCTAGAGGAGAGAGAAAAGTGTTAACTAAAAGCTTTAACCACTTGCTCTAGAGATCATTAACTGCAACTCTTATTTTTAACATTCTTAATGTAGTTTTATAGAAATAATTATTCTTTTTTAGACCATAAAACATACATACTATGTATACAAAACTTCTCAAACTCGCCTAATTGTTACTCTTTAAATGATCAATAAACAATCAAGCTTTTTGAACCAAGAAATTGATATTATCTCATACGTTAAACATAGAATTAGGGATGGGTACAGGTCGGGTTCGGTTTTTAGCCGACCCAACCCAAAATTATATACCTCAATCCGAACCCGAGCAACCTGATCTATAAAAAAATCAATTTTAAAAACTTAATTGTAAAAATATTAATTTTAGGGACCTAGTTATAAAAAAATAATTTTAAATATCTAATTTTAAAAAGGGTCATATTTTGATACACAAGCTGTGTAAAAAAATTTACACAACCCTTCAGAATTAAGCTATAAAATCTAAAACATAAATCCCTAGCCCTAACACCTTAAAACCTAAACCTTAAACCCAAACTCTAAATTCTAACCATAAACCTTAAATTCTACACTCTACACAATAAACCCCTAAACCCTAAACTAAACCCCTTAAACCACAGAACTAAAAGGCGTGTGTAAACTAAAGTTTACACAAGTTGCGTATCAAAGTATTTTTCTTTTAAAAAATTGTTTGATTTTTATACACAGACTGTGTAAAATTTATTTTACACAAGCCTGCATATTTATACTATAAACCCAAATCCTAAATTACTAAACATAAACCCTAAAAGCCTAACCCTCAAATTCTAAACTATAAACCCTAAATTTTAAATACTAACCTTAAATTATAAATCCTAAACTCTACGCCTTAAACTAAACCCCTAAAAGTAAAAAGCTTGTGTAAACTAAAGTTTACACAGCTTGTATATTGAAATTATTTTCTTTAAAAATATATATAAGCATGTGACATTATTATAAATATCCTTAAAAATATAGAGAAAATTATACTACTAATCATGGGTCGGTGGAATATTTTTTAACCTAAACACAAACTTAACCTGACCCAAATTTGTTTTTTAAAATCCGACCCGACCGATCGGGTGAAATTCCCATTTCTCCATGGAATCTAAAAGCATCTAAACACAATTGAGCAAAGTAACCAATACAATCCAATTATAACTTTAAGCGAAAATGAACGGTTGAGATTCTCTCTCAGTCTGTGATCATGTTGGCGATGGGAGAAAGCTGCTTTACTTGAGACAAATTGCTTTGGGGGGGCCATACAAGTGAAATTGCAACTTGAAAAAGTTGCAATGTCAACTTGGCAACTAAACTTTGATTTGTTTTGGGGGGACCACGTTTTCCTCGTGATTTTTATGTTATTTTATTAAGTGTAATTCAATATGAAAAGCGTAGATCGACGTACAATTAGGGATAAAGTAATTTTTGATCCCTAAATTTAATGACTTTTCTCAATTAAGTCCTGAAACTTATTTCGTGTACATATTAATTCATGAACTTAAGATTTCTCTCATTTTCAGTTCTTTAGATGGTGTGACACTATAACATTGTGTCGTATTATGCACCATTAGAGTCTCACATCATCGAAATGACAAAATTAAAATTCAGAACTAATATGAACAAAAAGATTCCAGGAACTAAGCTGAGAAGAATTATCGAATTTAAAAACTAAAAAATGTTTTTATATTTAAGATGAGACCAATTCAATCGAGAGTTAAGCTTTCCGAAATCTAGTAAATAATTTTAAAATTATTTTAGATATTTTATTTATAATAAATTTCGAATACAATTAGCCGTCTTTCATATAAAATCACTTCACAAAGTAAGTTTATAAAGAAAAATAATTGCATCAATTTTCTCCACACTATAGTTTATATTTAAGTCTCAAGCTATTGATTAGGTTGACAATAGATTCTAGTTGATATAATATCACTACTTCAATGACTAGATTAAAATATTTTAAAATTTTGAGAGCAGATTAAATCTAGACAGTAAATATCGAGGACTTTTGTTACAATTAACCCCAAAGGAAGCAAAGAAAAAATAAACTGTAGGAATTTATATTATTATTATTATTATTATTATTATTATTATTATTATTATTATTATTATTATTATTATTATTATTATTATGTTGCGCGATTTGCCGAATGAAGGAGTAGAAGACGCGTAAGCGAATTCCACAATGATCTCGATGATGACGATTTACAAAAATTAGGGTAAAGTACACAAATGGCCACTAAACTATCCCAAAAATATAAAATGGTAACTATTCTTTCAAAAGTTATATAATGGCATTAAATTTTAGTTTTTGTTACAAAATGCTCACTGAGCTCGTTAAGTGAATGATGTGATAGTTATAAATTTTTGAATAATAACATATTTAATCCTCCATATTTACATATTCAATCAACTTAGTCATAATTTAACCCTCATTATTAATGTGTAAATTGATTGAATGTGTAAATATTGAGGATTAAATGTGTTGTTATACAATTTTTTGTAACTGTCATGTCACTCAGTTAACAACAGTTAACGGCTCAGTGACCATTTTGTAATAAAAACTAAAACTTAATACCCATTATATGACTTTTGAAAATTTGATGACCATTTTGTATTTTTTAAAATATTTTAGTGAAAATTTATGTACTTTACCCTACAAATAATTACATGTTACTAATACTAAACAGATGAATAGTAAAGAATTAGATATTTCATAATTAAGATTTTAAACTCGGATTGAATTTAAAAAAGGAGATAATTTAATGGCTTAATTCACTTTTTGCCCCCTAAACAAAACTCTTTTCCCAATTTTGTACCTGAACTTGTTTTCGAGACGAAGTGTCCCCTAAAGTTTTTGACGTTACTCATATTGCCTAAAAAATTAACACCGTTAAAAAAATTCGTCATGACCAATCAGAACGGTCAACGTCATCTAATTATTTTCTTTTTCTGATTTTTTGGTTTAATATATAAAAGAATTAAATATAATATAAATTAATAAAAAATATTTAATAAACTCATAGTTCCCAACCCCATTTCCCCTTCTTCTTCACCTTTCTTCTTCCTTATTTCTCGATAGAAGCTTAGAGATTTTTCAAACTCATAAAATATTTACCGATTTTGATTTATGAATTTTATTTTTTGGTTTTCACCGATTTTTCAAGCCCTCATTTTCTCAAATGGTATTTTTATAAAAGCCTCTAGAAATTGAAGCTTTACAATTTTTGCTTTTGAAGAGGATTTCATCAATTGAAGCTTTAATTTTTTTTCAAGACTCGTTTTCTTGACTGAAACTAAAAAGAGAACCAAATTTATATGATAGCTCAGATGAGATTCAATAATAGCTCAAATATATGCTTATTAACCGGATATAATAAGATGAGATGTTGAATTTTTAAGTAAGGTCATAAATTTAAATCTTAATATTGTAAATAGAGAAAACTGATTCGGAATATTATCTCGTAATCAGTATGGAAAGTAAAGGAGTCTAGGGGTCATGTCCTTCAAATTTTGAAAAATAAAAATTTAATCCCTCAAATTTTTCATCTGACCTCCTTAACATTTTTTTGAAATTTTATAATCCCATTCCACTAATTTTTAAAAATTCTTATAAAATCTCTCAAAAATATTAAAGAATTTAGTTAGACTTCAAATTTTTTTAAGAAAATATAAATGAAACCCTTCAAACTTTTTTTTAAAAAAAAAGATTAACGTAAATCTTTAAAATTTTTAAAATTTTAAGTTGACCTTTCAAACTCTTTCATCATATTATATTATTGTCCATAATAATCTCTACAATATTCAGTTCAAATTATGTCATTGTCCATAAAATTTATTTTCTCTTTTTTATTTGTTCATAAGACTTGTTCTGGTCTTCTCTTTTATTGATCTTCTTTGTATTATGTTTTTTTTTTTTTGTATTTTCTTTCTGTCTGATTAGTTTAAGTTTGCGTATGTTATTGTATATGTTTTTCAGTACAAATCTCCTGCCCTTGTTGATGATCCTAATTATGTTTTTACACTAAATATATGAGTTAATGCTTTATGATTGAGGTTTAAGATTATAGTGTAGAGTGTATTTTTAGGATTTAAAATTTAAATAAAATTAACGTTTAGAAATTGAATTTTTAGAGTTAAAGCATAAAAAAACATGAGATTTTTGTTTGTTACTTTTGGGTATGTTTTGAACCCTTTCCCTTTATATCTAGTTATTGATACATGAATTTGATATTCTTATACAAATTAATCCATTAATAAATTGAATATCGATAATTTTATCAATAATAATAATAATGTGATTATCTAACAAAAAATTTAGGCAAAATAACGATAAAGGTCATTTTCGTTAGGCTTAACTCTAAAATAAATGTTCAAATTATGTCTCTTTTTTGTAATATGTGTCTAAAATATTTTTTTGTTAAAATAAGTGTCTAAAATTTTATTTTTTAACTTATTTTAAAATCAACTGAGATACTTACTTTAATATTTATTTCAACAAAAAATAAAATTTTAAATATTTATTTTAACTAAAAAATAATTTAAATATTTATTATAAAAAAATATAATTTAATCGTTTATTTTATAGTTAAGCCTTTTCTTTAATACAAGTTGGTGTATATATATATATATATATATATAAAGAGGTCCAAATTCCATCGCCTTTACCGACCTCTGAATCCCTTCAAATCACCCCCCCCCCCCCATTTCTCCCCAAAGCCAAACCCCCCAATTTTCTCTCTTTCTCTCTTTCCTTCTCCTTTCCCCCTCCCTCCGTTCATCGGTTTCCTTCGTAAGAACAGAAAGAAGAAAACAATGGCCCAAAGAACCGAGAAGGAAGAAACCGAGTTCAAGGTACCCGAAACTATGACGCTTTGCGTCAACAACTGTGGGGTTATAGGAAATCCGGCCACCAACAACCTCTGTCAAAACTGTTTCAACGACACCGCAACCCCTGCCGTCTCTTCCGCCGGGGTTACTAGTTCCCAAACGTCGAGATCCAAGTTGTGCCGTTCGTTAAACAAGCGATCCGATTGTTCCCCGCCTAAAGCGACGGCGTTTTCACGGATCGCGGGTACGGAGAAGAAAGCGGTGAATCGTTGCTCCGGTTGTAAAAAACGGGTCGGGTTAACCGGGTTTCGGTGTCGGTGCGGCGAGCTCTTCTGCGCGGATCATCGGTATTCGGATCGTCACGATTGCAGCTACGATTACAAGGCGGTGGGACGCGAGGCGATCGCGAGGGAGAATCCAGTGGTTAAAGCGGCGAAGATAATCAAAGTCTGAATTTTTCATTTTTTATCAAATATTAAATTAAATATATTTTCTCCATTTTTCGACCTGGAAATTTTAGCTAGCTTTGGAGATGGATGCTCGATCTCAAAGATCGTTTCAAAAGGGGAAAAAAACAAGATTAAATCAAAATATTCACGTCAAGACTGTTGAAGATGAAGAAGATGATCCTCCATTTTCAGTTCACTTCCTTTTCTGGAAAAAAAATCGAAGAATTATTGTGGGTAAATTTTGCATTTGTATTAGGTTTCTGCCATTTTTGTTTTAGTATTCGCCTTCTGATTGTAATCTTTTAGATTATTCTAAATGTTGAATTTCTTTAGTATTCGATCCAAACTTTTGAACCATTTGTTTTTAAATAGATAAAAATAATAATATTTTTAAATATATAAAAATAATAATATAAATGAGTTTAAACGAATAATTTTGTTTAAAATATTATGAAAAAAATATAAACTGAAATAGAAATTTCAGTTAAAATATTTTGTTTTTAGCACTTCATACTCAAGTTAATGTAGTTTTTGTCGTAGTTCTAAAATTATAGTCCAGCGTGCTTTATTACCCTAAATATCAATTGGGGAGGCATTATTCGCCTAAAAGTGCCCAACATATCAACTTAAAATTTAAACATTAAATCTTAAATTTTAAATACAACTCTTAAATTATAAACCTTAAGTTAAATTCTTAAACACTAATGCTCAAAATTAAGACGATTGTGAGAATTTTTTATTTCTACTATCAGTGTAAAATATTTTTCGTTAAAACATAATATAAAATAGTAATATTAAAGGAGTTAATGGAATCATTTTGTTCAAATATTGAAAATTTTAAATATATATATATATATGAGTTATAATCCACTTACACAACATAAATTTTTTTAAATTGTACATATTTTTTTATCGTTAAATGAGTAAAATAAATAACTAAAATATATCTTTTTACTTTTTTAAAAATTATAATATTCACATATATATACAATAATGGTTTCACGTTCAAATTGTTGATTGTTGTTATCAATCTCGATTCAGTGTCTATTTTCGAGGTACCTTTATCATCCTAAAGATTTGTTATTTTCCGGATTTAAATTATGTATTTTCATTTTAATAACTCAATTCAAAATTTTCATTTTTTTTCTTACGAATTCTGGAATAATAAATGCTAAAATATTTTTTATATTATTTAATTATATATTTGACTATAAACAAATATTTTTTAATTTATAATTTAATCTTTCAATTAAAATATCATTATAAACAAATCATCAAACTATTAAAATTAAAATAAATGTCTAATATAATTTGATATAGTAATAGTTTTAATCTATAAATTTTATACATTTCATCCATTTGATAATAATTTAATAAACTTAACTCTTTATATTTAAAATTTTTACGTCTCATCCTTTTAACACACCTTTTAAAAACTAAAAATGATTAGACAGAAGTATAAAGGCTAAACCCATAACTTACACTATATATAGAGAAAAACTTAATACACAATTTGTGTAAATTAAAGTTTACACCGACTTTTTAGTTTTAGGGGTTATGAGTTTAGTTTAGGGTTTAAGATTTAAGGGTTTGAGTTGTAGGGTTTAAAATTTAGGGTTTGAGGTTTAGTTTTTTATGGTTTATGTTTAATTTTGATTTATAGTAAAAATAGACATGCTTGTGTTTACACAACCTGTGTATCAAATTTAAACCCCTATATATATATATATGATTAGTACTAATAATAATATTTAATAAAAAATTAAATATTATTATTTTAATTATAATAAAATATTTTATTAGTTTTGAAATAGTAAAACATGCCCTCTTTTGGGGGGAAAGCTTTAATTATTAGAGTTATTTTAATAAAAAAATGGGATATAATGTAATTTTAGCATGTGGAGCATCATTTAATAGCAAGGTTGCTACCCTTGCGAACGGCATCACCAGCACGCATCATCATCATCATTATTTGTTATTAATATATTATTATTTTAATCATCATCTTTGGGCAAAGGCGGTGGCGGAGCTCATTCACCCAAAATATTGCAATATAAAAAAAAAGGTCAAATATTCTATTGGCTCATAAACTATACTCAGTTTATTATATTTATATTTCCATTTCCATTGAATTTCTTCACTTAGTTAAACCTCTAAAGCAATCAAGTCCACCACACTGATTAAGGGAAGAGTGGGTTTTGGTGTGGAGTTTGAGAAAGTTAGGGGCGTAGGCATGACTGATTTGGGAAAAGAGAGACTTACAGGCAAAGAGTGGCACTGATGAGAGTCGGGACGACGACAGAACAAGAGTGAAGAGACACTCACGACAAAAATATGTTTTTATATAATTTAGTAACAAAAAAAAGTTGAAGGATTGAAAAGGCAATAAAACATTGAGAACTAATATTGTTATCAATCTTTAAGTAAATGGAGAATTTTAAAAACAATAAAATACCACGTGTCAAAATATGAGTGGTCATAGTAATACATGTCAACTTTCGTGACGGAAAAGTGTTAATCCGTTGACAGAATAAAAGTTCATGTATGAAATTGAAAACGAAAAAATAAATTTACTAAACTGATGAATTTGGTATAATTCATGTACCAATAGAGTATTTTACCCATATAAGAAAACAATTAAATAGGAGCGTAATTTAAAAAATTCAATAATTTAATTCTCATTATTTAAATTTTTATTATTTTAATTTTAAATAATTTAATAAATTTAATTTTTTTATAAGAGGACACATGTTATATAAGATTAGGAAAAATTATATCATGGGTCTTCCTCTCGTCATTCATGGTCTCAGACAATAAAACTTTATATTTTATTAATTTTTTATGTTATCTTTTTAACAAATGAATCTTCACCCATATTTATTGTAAATCAAATTAAAAAAGACATAAAGTCAAAAAAAAAATACCATATCAACGTTTGATTGAATAGGTCACTTTGACCCATATTCTTTTTTTGGAGCAATTCAACCCTCAACGTTTCATTTTGAGTCGAAATGGCTCATCTACAGATGAAAATTGTTAAAAAAACTAACGGTAAACAGTTTAAAATAACTTGACAGAATGATAAGACAACATAGAAATTATTTTATATTTTATATAATTTTATAAAATTATTTTTGATTGATGTACTATTTTTTCAAGTCAACACATTTGTTTATATGATACTGTCATGTCAACATATATTGCCATATAGGTTTATCGCGTTATTTCAAGTCATTTATCTTTAATTGACTGGCAATTTTTATCCGCATAAAGGTCATTTTGACCCAAAATAAAACGTTGAGGGTTGAATTGCTCTCAAAAAATAAAAATGCCAAAGTGATTATTCAATCAAATATTAGAAACATTTTTTAACTTTATACCTAAACAAACAGTTTTCACCAAATAAAGATCTACTTGGTAAAAATAACTTAAAAAATTATTTAAATGAATAATTTATTGTTGGTTGGGACTGAAAATGTCATAATGAGAATGTCTCATGCTATAATATCTCTAAGATTAGATTAGAGTAAGGCCAATACTTAACCGTTGGACCAAGATATAAACTTATTGTATGATTGATAAAAATAATATTTAAATTAAACTACGGTTAAAATAAATACTAAGAAAAATAGAATTGGAGAATGAAGGGAATCAAACCTGGAACCTAAGAACAAGCAACATTGAATTACGAGTGTAGCGTGCGGTATATCTAAGGTACGCTAAAAAACGACAAGTTTCAAAACTTGTCATCGAACTGAAAATGTTAAATTTCTTCATAATATTTTCGGTGTTTTTTTAAGTTTTTTACAAGTATTATATTTATTTTGTAAGTATCGATATTTTGTCACAAACTAAAAATTTATCAAAAAAGTTAAATATCAATACTTACAAAATAAGTGTAGACACTTGCAAAAAAACTCAAAAAAAATTCAACTAAAAAAATATTATCAAGAAGTCTAACATTTTTAATTCGATGACAAATTTTTAAACTTGCCGTTTTTTAACCGTACCCTAAACATGCTACAACCCAGACCTACCCAACATTCAATCACTAGACCAAACTGCGTAATCATTATTACATAATTGACAAAAATAATATTTAGTTTAAACTATAGTTTAAATTAGTTATCGAGAAAAAAATTGATTTAGACTTAAGAAACCAAACTTGAGACCTAATGGTAAACAACACTTAACCCAAAATAACATTAAAGTTAAACTATGGTTAAACCTATTACATAGGTTGATGAATTACAAAATAAATATTTTAATAAAGAAATAAGATCCTCTTACGCCGTGTAAGACTTAAAAGTGTTACACATTTTTTAAACTATTGGATGAAAGTAAATAGATGGCTGAGATTAACAATAAAAAATATAAAAATATCACTTGAAAAAAAAAAACTTAACTATTTATTATCTCATCAAACGTTTAAAAAAAAGTATAAAAGTAATTGAATTTTACACTATATAAGTGAATCTTAACCGTAAATAATAAGAAAACAATAATATTAAAAACAAAATTCTCCTATTTTATATTCAACATTTAAATCATTACATAAAGATTTTAAAGGTATTATCTAATGATTTTAAAAAAATCTTAAATTAATATATACAAATTTGTAATATATCAATTTTATATAAAATCTGAAACATTTTAAATATGATTATTAAGGCTATCAATACCGTATCGATGGCGTTTGAAGTTCACTCTTCTTTACAAGTGACAAAAATGGATGTAAAAAAGTGAATTATGCTCATAGTCCAAAACTTGTAAAAAAAAAAATAAGTAAAAGTAGCATTCAACATAGCAAATACAAGCCCCCCAAGGAACTAACACAACGATTGCCACAAGTAGGACATTCATTCGTTTTCGTTGACGGTGTCTATAATGATTCGCTTAAACGACTATTTCAATTAAGCTAAACGCAAAGAAAGAAAACACCCTAATACTATACTAGCGGCTACGGTGCTTCGACTTCGAATAATATTATAGGTTTGGAGGTTTGGTTTTTGATAGATGGCAAGATATAAAAACATGCACATAAAAACAGCAAAGGAATGCCATACTGTCATTTCGAAGACGGATCAGATCAGGCTCCATCTGGCTGGGTGAAAGGATTGGCAATCTCATCTGTGCCATCAGTTGGCGAGACCAGCATAACCGCCGTGCCCCTACAAACCTGCATGTATTGTTCAACTTCAAATGCTATATGGTGCATGTAGCGACGTCCTATAAACCCTTCGGATTTCTGTTATGTTTACTTCGTATTATTTGATATAATATTACACATGCAACAATAATTATAAAATGTATCTTCAGTCCAAACAATTGGTGGCAGATAAAAAAAGATACAGGTTTGATCTTTCTTCACAAATGATTCTTGCTTAAAGTTGTTGGAAAAGCTGGAAAAGTTAATGTCACGAGGCAATAGTGATCCAGTTGGGAAACAAACTCTAACGGAAAATTAGTATTAACAAGTGCTTCAAATTTGATAACATTGCCTATGAACAATAAAGGTAGTGTGGACTCTGCAACTTCGACAAAATTTAGACAATCTTGTCAGTGCAGACATTATTGTCCCAATTGGAAATTTGATACCTAGACCTAACAACACAATCATCTTGACACTAACATTTCTCAAGTGGATTCCACGAGAATACTGTTTAGATATGTAAACAGCCAAATTATTCTCAAGTAATAGGTCCACATTATTAAATCCATGAGTCCAGAAGAGAAAATGCATGAATTGCTGGCGAATATTTGGATTACTTCTCAAAATGGTACCACAAAATTGAACAAAAAAGGGTACATAAGGGTAGGGAAGAAAGAACATACTATCAAGCCAAGACGCCTAGTCTGATCAGTAGTCTTTAACGGATCATCCTGGTCTGCAGAGAATCCATAAATAGCAAAGCAAATCGAGTTTTTTGTTTCCAGTAGATATATAAAACAATTTAAATACGAAAGGAAAGCAGAAACCAAATCCTCCCAGTAATTTCAAGTTTCAGTTTGCAACTGTTCATACTCTTAATTGCTTACACCACAAATAGAACTAGAGAACAGCAAGTTTCAGCATATTGAGAATAACAATTGACTAACTACTGACATGAAAATTTGCTATAAAAAGTTGCCTATAAGTTCAATTCTGTACACAGACCATCCAGATTACATGTTTAGAGATTATCCATAAAGCATACACTTCTAGATTACAAGCTCTATATGAAATTTATGGAACAGGCTTCCGTGATCTGTTTCCCGAGTGCATTTGAAGCTAATTGAAGGGAAGTAAGCAACAATCACGCTGCAAATTGCAATTTTCAATTTAAGAGGGCAAACTAAATTCGCAGCATATCCTACCATTTTTTCCCATTTATACTGGACAGCAAAAGAAGCATACACTTCTTGTGGTATGAGAGAATTGACGGTAGACAAGACATAGAAGAACCATTAGAAGAGGTGGAGCAAAGAGAAGGTACCAAATAATATATGTGAGGAAAACAAGTGAAATACTACATTGAACCTATGCTACTCTGACTAGGGTGAGACCATGAGGGACTTGGGTAAGAGCGTAAGATAAGGGTATGTGTCCGATACAAGTATGATCAATTTTTCTTTTTCCATGTATTTGGTGACTCCTTGTAGAGTTAACACGGGTACATCAGAAAAACGAGGTGTCCGACATTCATCAAAGAATATAGTTCGAAACCTAGCAAGATGCATTACACCATACCAATAAGGCATGTTTACAATGCGCCAGAGGCAATTACCTCGAAGAAACTCTACAGCTTCATCCAGGACAAGATTTAGAAGCTGGTCATATCCTTTTAGAGTCCCTGTGACTGAAACAGAAAAAAAAAGGCTCATAAAATAGATGATAAATCAACTCAATCAAACAAATCGTGGGAAACATGTCGCAATACTTGGCATTAGAGCCGGTAGGTACTATTACTTGATGAGATATAACATTAGATCCATGATGTCAAATTATTTCTATAAGGCAAATCTTTAGCACCACTCATCTAAATTCAACATAACATTCGATTCTCGATTACGCAATCAATCATTTATGATAAAAAATATATAAAAAAAAAAGAGAAGCTGAAAGCTTAGCAACAGACCTTGTCTACCACCGGTGAGTTTGACCTGAACACCTTTGTCTACAAACTTAGCCAAATCCAAGACTGTTTCTTTCCTGCCCGACTGAAAAACATAATAATCCATTGCAAGTTCTTATTTTGAAGATTAAAAAGAAACATAATCATCCTTTAACGGGCAATTCAAAAAGAGATAGTGAAAGTTACCATATTGTAGGTAGTTTAGGCACTGGGTGTTGAGATTTATTTACCCTTGCAAATGCAACTCCTTTGGGGCTTTGGGCACTATAACCAGAAATTAAAAAAAAAAACCAAAAACTTTAAACCAAAAAGGGGGCAAAATTTAATGGATTTAGCAAAGAAACAGTGAGAAGTAGTTTCAAATAGCGGTGGAGTAGCGCCGCCGCTAAAGGCCTCAATAACAATGGATCGCGGCCGCGAATTAATTATAGAAGAGTGACGCAGATGCAGAGAGCAGATAACTGAAAATCTATCTCACGACTAGACGTAGAAATCAATGTTAAAAGTTAGTTTAGGGTTTCAAAATTCACCTCAATTTAATTTCCGGTCTATAGGAAACTTGAAGGCAAGCTTTTGTCTAGCGGCGGGGATGTGTGGGGAGACGAGAGAACAGGTCCGGAATTTCTAAAGGTTAAGTATACATCACTACATTAGATTTATTAAACTATTATAAAATAACTATTAAAAAAACTATTATAAAATAATTATTAAATTTATTAAATTGTTATGAAATGTCATAAATTGAATTATTAAAAAATAGGTATTCAATTAATCGAATTGTTATATCTATGATTTGGTTTAATTATCAAGTATTGAATTTATTGGTCGACTAATCCGAATTAAGTTTTATAAAAATTTAATATGGAACGATCTTTCTAAACTAAATTTCTCCATATACAACATCAATATTCGAATTTATAATCTTGTTTAAAAATTTTAGTATTTTATTATGCTAATTGCTAAACCAGCTGTTTTGTTGGTCGAATTTTTATGTATTTTGTGACGAGCATTTCGACCTTACTTAAGCATTAAATGTTTGTGCATAATCGGTGTCATTCAGGATAGTTAACTCCTTACTTATTATGTGCGATGTAGTGTGAGATTGTTCTTTATAAAAATTTTGATGGAATTCATGTAGGTATGTCAATTGAGCAGAGCGGGTGTTAAGAGTGTTCTTTTTATGTTTATCTCTGTTAAGAATTTTTATTCTTATTTTTGTCTACGACCCGTTATGAGTATAAAATTTAAATTCATTAATGTCATCGACCTGCAAGACTAAAATTATCCTCGTCTCACCACCCACGTGGGTCTTAAGACCTACATAATCCCCTTTTTACTTATCTCATTACCCACTTCATATAATATATTTTATAATTATTTGTTGAATAAATCTAAACCAAATTTGTTACGAAAAAACATGAAATAAATCTTAAAAAATAAAAAAAACAGTTAATTCGAAAATTGATCAAATAATTGAATTTTGTTTGATTCAGTTAATAATTTCTGAAGAATTTTAATTCAATTAATGATTAACGATTAAAAAATGATTATTTCTGTTTTGAGTATTACGGTTCGGTGAACGACAAAATTAATCGTTTGAACACCTATAATTAAGATTGTTCGTACGGTTCTTTGGGCCCAAAATTTGGACCGGACCTGACTATTTCAAGCATTCTATGGTTCCATGGGCTTGGGCCAACGTCAACTAGGACTAACATATATGCTTTGTGTACTTCTTTTTTAAATATTTGTACATACGTGAAAAGACAACAATATTATTTAAATGATGTTATTTTAATCATTTTATTTTTTAAATGAGTTAGTGTCAAGTTGATTCGTTACATCAATTCGATATTTTGTTTGATAAATACTATAAATATAAATAAAAAATATTATAATAAGTTTTACACCATTTTTTATAAATTTTAATTCTACCTAGAGGAAAGAGAACGAAGAACTCCTAGTGAGTTTAAAACTCGTGACCTCAAAATTGTGAGGGAACAAAGATAAGCAGTTTGGCCAACTAGCCAAATGTGCTTACTCAAATTCTACATTATTTAAAATAAAGACAATTTCTCAACTAAATTGATATTAATTTAATCAATGATGCCAATTCAGTTAAATTTTAAATGTATAATATTGATGAAAGTGTAAAAAATTTATTACCATTTAAAATAAATGTGTTTCTGTAATTTTTTAACACATCAAACAAACAACTTTATTGGAAAAAAAGTGAAACAAGAACATAAATTATTACAGGTTGTAAAACATAAAAAAAACAATCGAAAAAGAAAACTATATATTTAAAAAGAAAAAAATAAGCGTTGCACCTTTAGATTAGACACTTCCTACTTGCAAAAAAATTCTACGTGGTCTATTGTAGGAATGATCCCTAAGGAATTGTCAAAACGCGAACTATATGAATATCGACAACCACCGTTCACGCATATTCCCAAAGGCGACGATCCACTACATGTAACATCGATAAACAACCCAGATCAGGCTATTTGTGACCAACGAAAAACACGAATCAAGAATAAGTACCGTGATGGTCATCACACGAACACCAAACATCCGCAAAATTAATCATAGAATCGTGTCATAAGGCAATGAAAAACTGTCACACAGACAAGAAAGCGCAACAAGATATGTGAAGGAAAACAAAACAAATATGATAAACTATAAAAAAAAATGAAAAAAAATATGACCCACCAGCATTTAGCGATTAGCACCAAAGCTGGTATCGACGTCAATTAGACAAAAAAAGAAGTAATCGGCTAGGTTATGAAGTCAAACGACGAAAGAAGAAACAAGCTTATTGATCTAAGTTGAGATATTTCTGTAATTATTTCAACTGAATTGAGATTTGAGATTGAATTAATCGATAATGCCAACTCAATCAAACTCTTAACATATAATATAAATATAAATAAATAATTAGTATTTACATTAGGTTTTAATGTACAATTTTGCCCCCTAACGTTAACCACTTTTTTCATCTTGGTACCTAATGCATTTTTTGGGCTCGTGTGCCCCATAACGTTTGCATCGTTACCCATTTTGCCCCATATTGTTTAAAAAATTCAGTCAATGATATCGCGTCACGTCATCTCCTATTTGACTAAGTCAACCCACCTGGTTTTATTTAAAAGGTAAATGTCATGTCAAGTCTGTCAGATTTATTTTTTGTTCAATTTAGTCACTAAAAAGTTTATTTTTATAATTTAGTCCAATATTTATTATTATTATTTAAATGTTAATATTAAATTAGTAATTTTTAGATAAATTAAATTGCCTAAAATTGACCTCAATAATTATTTATTCGAATTATATATTTTTTTAAAAAAAATAAAGTGTAAATCATAATCATATTTTTGTCTTATAGTTTGGAATCAGAGTGCTTCCTAAAATTCGAATTTTCTCCTAAAATTGTTCATGATAATTTAATTTATACGGATAAGATTTATGATTTTATAAAAAATTAAGAGAAAAGCAACATTAAAAAATGAAAAAAATATAAGACAAAAATATAATTAGGATTTAAACTTTATTTTTTTAGAAAAGAAGAATATAATTCGATTAAGTAATTGTTGGGTCAACTTTAAGTAATTTAATTTATCTTAAAATTAATAATTTAATATTAAAATATTTAATTTCATTTATTTTTATTAAATATTAACATTTAAATAAAATAATATTATTAATAATATCAAATATTAGACTAAATTATAAAATTTTAAAACAAATAAGAGACAATTTTAAGTAAAAGTAGACTATTCAATGATTAAATTGAACAAAAAATAAATCTAACAGACTTGACATAACATTTACCTTTTAAATAAAATCAAACGGGTTGAATTTGATAAAGAAAAGATAACGTAACACGATATCATTTGTTAATTTTTTTAACGGCAAAAAAAAACAGAATAAGACAAAATAAATAACGATACAAACGTTAAAGGACATTTGAGCTCATAATATACGTTAGATAGTAAGACGAGAAAAATAATAAACGTTTGGAACAAATTGTGCATCAAGCCTTTACATTGTTACACAAGTATTTATATATTATTTTTAAAAAAAACTTTGATACACATGCCGTGTAAAATTTAGTTTACACGTGTCTTTTAGTTTTAGGGGTTAGTGTTTTAGTTTAAGGTTTAGGGGTTTAGGTTATAGGGTTTAGAATGTAAGGATAGTGTTTAGAATTTAGGGTTTAGGGTTTATAGTATGGGGTTTAGTTTTTTAGGGTTAGGGTTAAGAATTTAGGATTTGAGTTTTTATAGTGTAAATACACATGCTTTTGTAAAATTAATTTTACACAGCATGTGTATCAAAGTTTTACCTATTATTTTTTGCGGTGACGTGATGTATTGCAGAAAAATATATATGGAAAAAAATTTGATATACATGTCCTTTTAGTTTTAGGGATTAAGGTTTAGGTTGTAGGGTTTAGAATTCAAAGTTAGTGTTTAGAATTTAGGGTTTATTTTTTTAGGGTTAGGAATTTGGAATTTAAATTTTTATAATATAAATACATAGACTTGTGTAAAATTAATTTTATTCACATTTGTATCAAAGTTTTACTCGATATATATTACTATAACTAAATAATGAATAAATTTCCTTCTTCTTCAATCCTAACCGACTTGAAGGCAAAATTTCTCTTATTTTCTGATTTGAAGGCTCAGATCGAAACTCGAAAACCACAATATCTTCTTCTCTTCAGGTATAAGCCACCCATCTCTCTTTGCCTGTTTTTTTTTTTCTTCTTGGCCTTTTCCGCTCACGGCGTTTCTGCCGCCGTCGATTTGTCGCTTCCGGTATTGTCCCCTTTCCTTTAAGTTTCTGTTATTCCGAATCCGGCAGTCATTAGATTTCCGTTCCGATTGGATCCGATTATTCCCGTTCTTCATAGATCTGAATCTATTGTGTTGTTATTTGTTATCTGCTTAGGTTGGTTTTGTCTATTTAGGGTTGTGCTATTTTAAAGAACCCCAAATTATGTTTTAGGAGAATCCGATTGATCAGCTGATGGTTGTAATCGGTCCTATTTCGATTTCAGCTATATGAATTTTATCGTTCTCTTTTATGTTTAACTGCTGAGCTTATTTTTGGTGTTTTTTTTCCTTTCTGTTTGTGTGATATAGTAATACCATGTGTTGTTATAATGGTCATACCTTAAGACCCACTGCAACATCTAAATATCTTGGAAGCTCTTACTTGTCCAGCGGCGACTTCTTCCTGTCAATAGCTCAATAGCGTTTTAAGTGTTGTGTGGCTTCTATTTGCCAATGGAGAAAGGAGTGCCATCTAGCCTTTTTGTTAATGATGGTTCCTTCATGGAGAGGTTTAAACAGTTTCAACAACAGAAGGATGGCAAAGATAAGGCTGCAGCATTAGAGGAATCTAAACCACCCATTGTTGTAAAAGGGTCTTCAGCTGTCACGACTTATTTTTCTTTTAATAAAGTAGCCACTGAACGCAAGACCGCCCAAACTCCTTCCGGAGGCAAACTTGCCTTTAGCTTGAAACAGAAACCGAAGCTTGTGGCACCCCCTGTTAAGTTGGATGTAGACGAGGATGAAGAGGACCAGGATGCAGGAAAGTTGGTGGATGAAAAACCAATTAAAAAGCAAAAATTGGCTCGAGCAGATGCCTCTGAACAAGCTTCAAAACAAGTGGATGTTGGTAATTACTGTTTTTTTTATTGTTGTGTTGCTGTTGGCGACAGTTGGTACTCAAGGATTTTACATGCTTAGGTTTCCTGTCCGATGCATTTTCAACTAGAATGGACTTATGAATGTTTGGATTTCTTGTTTATTATGTTTCTGGTTATGTTCTCACCGAATTGGATAGAGCTCTAGTCATCTAGATAAAACTTCTTATTTTTCTCTTCTCGTGAAGAAACAATTAATGGATGTCTAGGTTAAATAGCCCCCTTCATAAACTGCTGTGATTTATGAAGTCATCTGGCCATCTTCTCTGATCTTACAGCGGTAGATGAAGAGGGCAAAACATTCTTGAATAGTTCTTGTCTCGTGAATGCAGCTTATATCTTAATTACCAATCAACATTGGTGGAAAGAGATGTTCAGTGAAAGATTTGGAATAAGTGGCAGGCCTGCTACAAGAGTAATTTGCATTCTCTTCTTGATGCACTTGGTATTAATCAGTTTTATAAGTGATATGCAGCACCACCTTCCCCAAGCGATCTCACTGTGAAGAAAGTTGCTGACAAACTAGCTAGTTTTGTTGCCAAAAATGGAAGGCAGTTTGAACATATTACTCGTCAAAAAAACCCTGGAGACACACCTTTCAAGTATGTTCATTTTGCATCAATCTTTTCTGTTCAATATACTCTGTATCCATGAGTGCATTCTTTTTGCTTTTGGGTCTACATGATGTGTATTTGATATATTACTGTGTTCAGATTCCTTTTTGATGAGAGTTGTTCCGATTACAAATACTATGCATACCGGCTTGCTGAAGAGGAAAAAGCTCTTTCAGAGAACAAGGAACAGCACACTCCTCAAAGTGGTTAGCCACTTTTTTCCACTTGACCGTTCTGTCAGATATGAACTGTTTTGGAAACGATCAGTATGCTCTAACTGCAAACTTTTGTGACAGTTTTATCTGATTTTAAAAGTTACTTTTGCTATTATTTCTTTCCTGGCATTCGGTTTTCTGTTCTACACCAGATAATGAATAATGAAGTTCTCGGTCATGTTCGATTAGGCTTGAAAATGGCTTTGCAAATCGTAGTAGATTTAAGATTGTTAAATATTTGAAGGTGTTATGATGTAATGACATGGTTAATGGTACATGCATTTCAGTTTCCAAATCCACCAGCAGCTCTATTAGGGCAGTTCCACGGCAATCAAGTTATCAAACACCTGCCTCTGCTTTGTATGACAGTGATGAGCCTAGATCTTCAGCGGTGTCAATGGGAAGAGCAGGTGATGATGCATGCGATATTTGCTGCTAATTTTTTTATTTGATCAATGAGTTTTGGCTTTCCTTTGCTTGCAGTTACTATGGTTATCAGGTTCTTTGTGTAAAAAATTATCTTTCTTTCATTTCTCCAGCATATGCTTCAAATGTCTACGTCCATCTGTCTGTTTAAAGGCTGTTGCCTGATTTTTAAAATAATCTGAAAGTGCTATTGTCCTGTTATTGGGTTTTAATAGTAACTGTTCTATTTTTTGGCTATTCTACACTTACGATTGTCGGTTAATGATAAATCATCCTTCTAGAGTGTAATTTTGGTATAAACAATCATAGAGTATTATCAACTTGCAATTATATATTGGCATCAACAGACATTACAAATGGACAATTTTGTTTGCCTGATGTTTGCTTTTCTAAGGTTCAGGCTCATCCAGTGCTCCCCCAGGTGCAGATCCTATCGCGATGATGGAGTTTTACATGAAGAAAGCTGCTCAGGAAGAGAAGATGAGAGCACCTAAGCAGTCGAAAGATGAGATGCCACCACCTCCTTCCCTTCAAGGTGAATCTTTATCCTGATTGAAATGTCTGTTCTCTGTTTTCTTTTCCTTTTAAAATACATTTCTCTCTTTCTTTTGGCGTAGCTGCTCCTGCGAAGAAAGGTCATCACATGGGCGATTATATCCCACAGGAAGAGCTTGAAAAGTTCTTGTCTGCCTGCAATGATGCTGCTGCACAAAAAGCTGCACAGGAGACTGCGCAGAAGGCAAAGATCCAATCTGATAATGTAGGGCATAAACTCTTGTCGAAAATGGGCTGGAAAGAAGGTGATTTATCTTTTCTCTTTAATTTGTATGCTTGCTTGTTTCTGGAATGGCCCGTGTTAACCGAAAAGGGAGAAGTTCAATATCTTGGTTGCATGGTTTACAGGTGATGGTTTAGGGAGTTCGAGGAATGGTATTTCAGATCCAATCATGGCTGGCGATGTAAAGATGAACAATTTGGGGGTCGGCGCTCATAATCCTGGGGAAGTGACCCCAGAAGATGACATATACGAGCAATACAAGAAGCGGATGATGCTCGGCTATCGATACAGACCAAATCCCCTGGTAATAAATCTGTTCCTTTATTGGACAATGGTGCGATCCATACAAGTAGAGGGATAACATTTTGGCCTTGAATTGATCAAATAATGTGTTGGTATTATATTTTTTGCAGAACAATCCTCGAAAAGCATACTATTGAACACAGTTGTGGAAGATACCAACATGTGTAGGCTGTGCTGTTGCCGGGGTTGGAGGAATAACTTCATATTTATGTAGATATCTGTTTCTTCTTTTAATTACTGAGGTTTCTTTTCTATGTGGGATTAGATCAAAACTTCATTTCGTTTATTCACTGTTCAATGACAAGTTTTCGTCTATGTTATTCGAACGATTTGAATCAGTATACGAGGAACCTGTGGTATCTGTGATACTGAATTTGTGTCGATAAACTTGGTAATAGCAGCTTTCACCTTGGGTTAATTCTTTCTCGAGGTCAGGGTGGGGCATATTCATAATTATTCCAATATTTTTTTTAAATATATATATATATATAAAGAAATAAAGATTAAATAAAAAAAATCCCCGCCTGGGGGACGAGCCCCTGCCAATACATATGTAGCACCATACCTGCTTGAGGTACTATTATATGAGTCTGAGAATTGCATACGATACTCGTTCTCTATGCTTTAAAGACTTAATCCCATTACAGTGGTATTGAACTGTTTTTAGAGGTTCATGATGAGTATGGGCTAAGTTTTGGTAATAAGGAGAAATTTAGGTATTTTCTTCACATAGAGAATGTGTTTTGTTTTCAACGATCTTTAGAATAGGTGGTTAGAAGTTATCGATTGGCACCTTATCTTCTCTCTTGAGTTGTGGGTATCAAGAATAATATTTACTTCCGCTTAAATAGGAACTTCTCGGAAAAGAAAAAGCGAGGGTTGTTAGGAATTTAACGTGTCAATTAAGATTAAAATGATATATTTTGGTATAGGGTTAGAGATGGTATCATATAGTGCTTTTCTATAGGGTTATTCATTCATCAAAATCAGATAAGATATGAATTAGGGTGTTTATTAGGTGTTCGATCGGTTGATAGTTAAGAGTTTTTTTTAAAAAAAATTAGTTATCGACTAATTCTGTTTGTAAATGATTAATTAATCAAACTAATCAATAATATTAAATGTTTGATTATGTGTTTAAGTCTTGAACTAATAAGAAGTCAAAAGATCTAATTATTATTTTAATTATAGACCGATTAAGATTTTAAGATTTAATAGATTTTTAACTCAAAAGAAAAATTATTCAAATTAATCTAATACAATTAAAGAAAAAAATACAAACCTTCAAATTTATAACAAGTTTGGTTAATTTGAAAATCGATCAAATTAATTGAATTTTGTTCGATTTGATAATAATTTACAAAAATTGATTCGGTTAATGATTAACAAAAAATTCAGGTAATTAGATTTTGTTTGATTTAATTTGGTCGATAACTGAATTAATCGAATGAACACACTTAATCTGAATGATGTAATTATAGAGACAAATAATAAATAGGTCGGGAATCAAAGACTCATCCCAAAAGGCAAAGCGCCATACAAGAAGGAATAGATTCGTCTCTTGAATCTCTCGATGTTGAGCCTGTTGATGGCATTGACATGGAACCACTTTTCTTGGCTTAATTCTGCTCCCAATCCTCCTACCTTTAAAACTTTCAGAATTTAGTCCCTTTGTTAATATGTTAATGGTAGTGACGGATCTAGAAATTCAAGAATGTAGTCCAAAATATTTTTTTACAACAAATATGCAAATATTTTTCTCCTTTAAACCTTAAATTATTTTTTAAAATCATACTAATTTAAGCTTGTTTATGAAAAAATAGGGAACAACTACTCTTTTAAAGTAAGGGTGAGCGTTCCATCGGGTCGAGTTAAAAAAGTTTAATTATTCAAATTGACGCGTCATATTTTATAACTCAAATTTTATTTGAAATTTTTTCGATTCGATTCGAGCTTATGAAATTCGAGTCGAGTTTTCGAGTTCCTATAGAAATTTAATTGTAATTATTTATCATATTATAATACAATTTGATTATAATTTAAACGACTTTCTCTAATCATATAAGATATGCATACATATTTCTTCATATGTGGCATATATTTTTTCAAATTTTTTTTATATCGGTATATGTATACCAAGAAAAACTTTTAATTTTAGGAGTTAAAGTTTAGGGGTTTTGGTTTTAGTGTTTAAAATTTAAGGTTAATGTTTATAATTTAGGGTTTAAGGTTCAAGGTTGAGAGTTTAGTTTTTTTAGAGTTAAGGTTAGGAACTTAGAATTTGAATTTTATAATATAAAAATACAGGTATGTGTAAAATATAAAATGTGACCCAGCTGAGAATATTTTACACACATAAATTTTACATTGCCTGTGTATCAAAATTTTACTCTATATATAAAATGTGACCCAGCTGAGAATATTTTAACTTTATTTATGTGTGTATAGTTCTTTACCTGCATCAAAAAGGCAATTTGGGACAGGCATTGGCATCGCATAAATTTAGGGAACAAAAAAACAAACCAAAAGTATGTGTTTGTTTGATTCTTTATTTTAATGGACATGAAGCCAACCAACTAAAACAAATATTCGAGATGAGTTACTAGGCCCTTAAATAAGATTAGAAGTTTGAATTTTGGTGTTATGAATAGAATACTTTGGGTTAATAACGTTATTTTCATGACCTGTCTTTATAGTATCCGATCTGAATTATTCGACCAATAAATCAAACAAATACACCAATTCAAGATAAGTAGGTAGTACAATGATGGAAATTTTTTTTGCTTTATTTATAATGTTTATTTTGATTTCTTAATTATATTCATTTTCCTATTTTGGCATAGAACTTTTTTTGCCCTATTTTAATACTTAAACTATTATTTAAATAAATTTATACTAGTAATTATCGGCCAAAGAGGAAATTATTTTGACCAGAAAAAAGAAAATGGATTGTGTGGACATAATTGTGAAGAATTGGTCTCAAAATTAATACTTTGTTTCAACACTTTTGTAGGTTTGAATTTAATCAGTACATATTAGGCAGCCTGACCTAATCAATTTATGAGAGACTCAAAATGATATATATGGTCAAATACTCCCTGCATTGTGCATAAATTCTAGATTTAGTCCATGTATTCTAATTTGATATGTTTAGTCTTGTACTTTAATCTGATATTTTTAGTCCATGTATTATGTGTAAGTTACAGATATAGTCATTATTACTCTAGTTTAGTATTTTTTAGACCATGTAACAATGCGTAATTTGTGAGTTTAGTCTGTGTATTATAATTAGTCTTTTTAGTCTGTACTTTTCGAATTTTGAAATTTCGGTCATGACACAAATGGCTGTCATTAAATCTATTAAGCTAAATTGTATTATCCCTTGTACTGTGCGTAAGTTGTATATTAAGTTATTGTTGTCCAATTCGATCATTTAAATCCATGTAATTCAATCACCTGTCCCTACACCGTTCAAATTAGGAACTTAAAAAAAAAATCAAAAACTAGGGAAACTAAAATTAACCAGATTAAAGTATAATACAATGGCTAAAGTCGCAATTTACGTATAGTGCAGGGATCAATGACAGAATTTGACCAATGTAGATAAATTTACATATAATAACATATGAATACCACTTGATGAGAAAACAAGGGAAAGTCTAATGGTTTTGATGTTTCCTAATGGTCAAGGGATCAGATCAGTGTAGACTCTTCCCTTTTAATATATTTATTTAGTTAGTCCTTCAAAATAAATATAACATTTTCTTGGACTAAATCCCAATTATTTTGTCACACACATAAATTGAATATGATTCACATCACATGTGTAAACACATACATACATAAATATATATATATGGATGAATGGGTACATAGGGCTTGACTTTCTTTAAATAATTAAAGAGTTATAAAAAGGGGTTGACATTTGTGGTAAAGTCAACTAATTACTTGGTGTAGGAGGCATGAAACAATGGTAATAGTTGAATTTAGCTAAAACTAAAGCTAAGAAGATGATATGATATGGGATTTTAGATTAGTCATGGCCTAAAATAAATTAAATGTTTTTTAGGTCGAGTTCGAATAAAATTGAACCACATATAAATCAGACGAATAATTTAATTGTTGAATAAATATTGGTTATAGACGAGAAAGAGGTTTATGAATTTTGAGGTCGAAATTTAATTATGATCATAAATAATATTAATTGATAAATTGATTTTTTTAGAAAACAATACACAAACAAAAGGAAGGTTCATAAATTCTAGGGTAAACTACACGGGAGACCACCGATCTTTGAGGTTAGTGTCGAAATGACCATCGATCTTTTAATTTTGTCAAAATGACCACTCAACTATTGATATGGTTCCAATATAGCCACTAGCCGTTAAAACCTAACAGAGAGGCTGACGTGGCAGTTAACAGAAACTTGTATAATTACACATTTAGTCCCCACGATTTTTATATTTAATCAATTTAGTCCTAGTTTCAATTTAATAAAATAAATTAATTATTCAATTAGGTGGTGACACGTGTCAGAAAAATCAAAGGAAGGCACAAATGTAGTTGGGGGGAATTGAACCCACATTATTCCCTTGGGTGTAAGAGGAAAGTCTCTGGACTAAACACATATTTATAACATAAAACACAAAATTTAATATATGAGTTATATGATTGTTAATGCCATAAAAAAGAATTAAATGTGATTTTAGGGGATTCGAACATGACATACTTATGATGCATAAAAACATCTAACCCAAAATTTTATAAACCCTAAAAATTTTATGGACCCTAAAACCTAAAAAATATGAACCCTAAACCCTAAAAATTTTATAAACACTAAACCCTAGAACTATAGTTAGTGTATGATTTAAAAAATCTCTAAACCCTAAAAAATATAGTTAGTGCACGATTTAAAAAATTTATAAACCCTAAACCCTAAAAATTTTATAAACCATAAACTCTAAAAATTTATAAACCATGAACCCTAAAAATCTAAAACTATAAACCCTAAAAATTATAAACCTTAAACCCTAAAAATATGTAAACTCTAAACCCTGAAAATTATAGCTAATGCATGATTTAAAAAATCTCTAAACTCTAAACCCTAAAAATTATAGTTAGTACATGATTTAAAAATTATAAACCCTACAAATTTATAAACCATGAACCCTAAAACCTAAAAAATTTATAAACCCTAAACTCCTAAACCCTAAAAATATAGTTAGCGCATGATTTAACTTTTTTATAGACCTAAACCACATACCCTAAAAATTATAGTTAGTGCATGATTTAAAAAATTATTAACCCTAAACCATAAAAATTTTATGAACCCTAAATCCTAAAAATTATAGTTAGTGAACGGTTTATGATTTTTAACTTAATTAATAATTTGTAGGGTTTACGGTTTATAAATTTTTTAGCATTTAGGGTTTATAATTTTTTTAAATCATGCACTAACTATATTTTGTAGGGTTTAGGGTTTAGAGATTTTTTTAAATTGTGCACTAACTATAGTTTTTAGGGTTTAGGGTTCATGATTTTTTAGGTTTTAGGGTCTATAAAATTTTTAGGGTTTATAAAATTTTGGGTTAGATGTTTTTATGTATCATAAGTGTGTCATGTTCGAATCCCCTAAAATCACATTTAATTCTTTTTTCATGGCATTAACAATCATATAACTCATATATTAAATTTTGTGTTTTATGTCATAAATATGTGCCTAGCCCAGTGGCAAAGGCTTTCTCCTTACATCCAATGGATTGTGGGTTTGATTCCCCCAACTACATTTGTCCAATGCTTTAATTTTTCTCTCCGATAAGGAGGTGACACGTGTCACCACCTGATTGGAGGAGGGAAAATAAATTAATTTAATTAAAAGTCCTCTAATAAGGTACAGACACATGTCACCACCTAATTGAATAATTAATTTATTTTATTAAATTGAAACTAAGACTAAATTAATTAAATGTGAAAATCACGAGGACTAAATGTGTAATTATACAAGTTTCTGTTAACTGCCACGTCAGCCTCTCCGTTAGTTTTAACGGCTGGTGGCTATATTGGAACCATATCAATAGTTGAGTGGTTATTTTGACAAAATTAAAAGATCGGTGATCATTTTGACACCAACCCCAAAGATCAGTAGTCACCCGTGTAGTTTACCCTAAATTTTATTGTTATTACTTTATTTTATACGGACATAAATAAGATTTTAAATATGTGAGTTAAAATCCACTTATACAGCCTAATTTTTTTTAGTTTTACGTCAATTTAGCATGATTGAATTATATGAGCTTAATGTAGGGTAAATAAAACTCGATTCGATTAAAAAATTGATTTTTTGGACTTGACGTGAAAAAATCGACTCGTTTTGGGTCGTCACGACTCGAAAAAAATTCAAATAAAACTTGAGTTGTAAAATGGAAGTCTAAATAACTCAAAATTTTTAGTCATTAGTTGATCGATTTTTATGTTTTGAGTCGAGTCCCTCAATTTTGCATGATATATATATGTATATATATACATCACATATGAAAAAATATATGTGTATTGTATATGAATATAAAAAACTGTTTAAATTGGAATCAATGTGTATTATAACATTGTAAATAATTACAATTAAATTTGTACAGAAACTCGAAAAATTGAATCGGTTCGACTCGACTTGAATCGAAACATTTGAAATAAAGTTTGAGTCGTAAAATGAACTCGTAAACTCGACTAACTCGAATTTTTTTACTCGACTCGACTCAATCAAACGATCACCCCTTATTTCTTACTGTTAATCTCAGCTATCAATTTTCACTCGTCAACTATCTTAAAAAGATGTAAAACTAAAAAAAAAACTATAATGTATAAATAAAAGTAAATTGAACCTATTGATTGACCCCGATAGTGAAAGGTGATATGTCATTTTTATGTAATTTAGATCAAATAATATAATTTACAAATATGCGTGCGTTTATCAAAATCAGACTAAAATTATAAGGGTAAAATTTTGATACACAGATTTGTGTAAAACTAATTTTATACAAGCATGCATATTTACACTATAAAATACAAATTCTAAATTCCTAACAATAACCGTAAAAAATACTAAACCTTAAACTCTATACCATAAATTCTAAACATTAACCTTAAATTCTAAACTCTACGACCTAAAACATTAAACTTTAAACATTAAACTAAACCCTACCGCCTAAAACTAATTTTTTTTTTTACAAATTATAATGCTTATAAAAAAGAAAATTGAGGTTCTTGAATCGGAGAATTGACATTGCCCTCCACTTCCATTGACCAAAGAGCACCATCCGCTCATTAAAGGTTTAATTATGCCCTCAGTCCATGTACTTTTTGGACTTTTAAAACTTAGTTCATATGCTTTTATTTTCATGATTTTTTTTACTTATTTGATTTGAAAATTAAAGTCTGATTGATAAAGTGTATTCACATTTAACCGAAGTCAATTAAAGATGTTAGCAATTAGATTTTCATTTCTAAAACAGACAAGCAATAGGCCTAAATTCCTAGACCTAAAAGTAAAGGAACTAAATTTTAAAAATTCAAAGAGTACAGGGACAAGGAACAAAACTAGACCCTCGTAAAACTAATCCCTTGTCCCACTGTCACAGTTTCACACGCTTCACCCATAAGCAAATCCAAAAAGGCAAAAGCATTGTATGCGTTTCATATGTCTAGATAAGGTTGTTTTCATACTTTTCTTTTTCTCAATTAATAAAATAAAATAAAATAAATATATATTTTTATATAAGATATAGTTTATTGACCAACTAATTTAAATCATGTAAATTGATATGTTATTCTAATTCAGTTTACTTTATTCACACTATTTAAAAAGATATATTAAATTTGGACACTTTTTTTCTTAGTTTTTTTTCTTTTTTATTTTATAAACTCGAGGCCGACGGCTCTGGCTTCGTCGGCGGCCGTCTAATACCTTATCGTTTTTTCTTTTTTTATTTGACTCTTTTTATTGTTGTTTTCTCATTCTTGATTTTTTTTCTTTTTTCTGGTGTTCGTTTTCTTCGACCATCTCTTGGTCGTTTTGTTGTGGAGGCTCCTCTCTTGGTGAACAAAGCTCTTTTCGAGTTACGATTTTATAAGTGAATGTCGAGGTCGTTCGTGGGTATGAGGGTGCGGCGCTTTACCTTCGATTATGCCGGACTTCGTGTTGAGAGTCTTTCTCCTCGTTAAGATTGGTGGTTTTTATGATCCAATTTTTCTTCGTCTCCATTTGTCATCATCGCTTTCATCTTCCTTCGTGATGACTCGGTTTAGATCTCCTTTTATGTCACCTTTATTGTTTTTATTCTCTGCGCCGTCAGAATCGACATGCAGATTTGGAGCGACAACTGACTTGATATTTTCCTTTCTCCCTTTGGCGGACCTGACTCTTCCTCGTGATGGGAGTTAGTACTCTATCCTTCCGTTGTGGTGTTTGGTGCTTATTTTTATATTTTTCTTCTTATTTGTTCTGTGGCTTCTTTGTCTCATGTTGTTTCTTTGCTTTGTTTTGTTCATGTATTATTGTTTATTGTCTAATATGTCTCTTCTCGTCCCTCTTGTATTTGTTGTGTCTTGTATTGTTGTTGTTTTGTTTGTTTAATGCCGGCTTTGCTTTTAAAAAAAGTTTATTTTATTTACGACTTCATAATTCGAACTCTTAATTTTGTTTGAGAGAGCTAACGATTCACAGATATGGAACTATAACAAAGTTCGGGGAGGATGTGACACCCCAAATTTTTTATATATATAAAAATACAACGGATTTTTTACCTATTTGACCCTGAATTTTCAACTCATTTGAACTTTGTCCCTCATTTTTATACTCCCTCTGTCCTAAGAAAACTATCCCTTATTGACTTTTTCGGTCAAAATTTTTAAATTTTGACTCGTGATTATTTAAAATTTATTATTGATAAAAATATGAAAAAATATATTTTAAAAACCTCTAATCAGGTAGATTTTAATTATATATTTATAAAATTTAATTTTTTAAAATATTTAATATAATTATAGTCAAAGTTTAAAAATTTTGACTTTGAAAAAGTCAATAAGGGACAATATTTGTGGGACGGAGGGAGTAATTAATTATCTTTATCCCCTAACCTTGATTATTGGCTCTATCACTGAGACTCGTCCCGGTAAATAAATGGGCTGCTCTTCGAACATAGTTTACTCTATTCACGACTCTATGATCCGAACTCTTAACCTTATTTGAAAGAGCTAACGATTTATTCCGGTAAATAAATCAATGATTATTCTAACACAGTTTACTCTATTTACAACTTCATAATTCAAACTATTAACTTTATTTGAGAGAGCTAAGACATCGCGATAAATCAACTAGTATGAACCCTTAACATCATAGAATAACCCTCTCAGCTAGTTTATCCCTTCATACTTCCATAATTCAAACATTTAACTTTGTTAAAAAAAAACTTATTACTCATCCCGATAATCAACTGGTAGCCGATAAAATAAAATAATATTTTTTTTTAAAACACAAATATCTGTCTGTCTATAATTATTACTGGTTCCACAAAACATGGCTGTCTGGATTCAGAAACATGTGAAAGTTCAACTGCAAATCCAGGGTTAGCTTAGTCAAACCCCCTTATTATTACATCATCGTTCGTTGCCATTGTCTGCTATATATATCTCATCATTGAGGACTGTTTGCCCCAACAACAACACACTTCTCTTTAAAGTTCCATTACTGCACCTCAAAGGGACAAACCAAAGGTTCCTCTCTTACTTCCCCCTTCATTTCTGTATTCTCGTAGTTTTATACGTTTTCTCTAATCGTTGGATTGATGAAAAGAATGACTGAAATTAATTTTTTTATCTTTTTTCTTCTTTTTGGGGTTTACTTTTGTATCGAAGTTGAATTATTTCAATTTGGGTGTGACGAGTATGTTTTAAGTTTTTGAATTTTTTCACATATTTGGAGGATTTTTGAAGGTTATTCACATATTCATGTGTTTCAATGGAGTTTCTCTTTAAGTGTAAATTATTTTTATTGTTTTTTTGGCAGAAACTATTAGTATTGGAATCTTATTGTAATAATTCATATATATATATATGTATATGTAATGGGGTTTGTAATTGGATTATGATTGATGTATGGTTTTCATCAGAAGAACTGAGAAAGAAGCTAATGGAGACGGCTGATTATTACTATCTTCAACAAAACCATCACCAGCAGCAGCAGCAGAGTTGCGGTCTAATGCTGTACCGGTCGGCGGCGGCGATCTCGTTGCTTCGAGAACCATGTCAATGGTACTACTGGTGTTATAGGAAGCGGTACCGGATTCGATGGATACGGCGATTTTCGATCTTCTTCGGGTCCTGAAATGGAACCATTCTTCATGTTGTCTGGTAACGGTTGTAATCACTCATTTTCACTTGTAAATATATTAATATTGCATGTATATTTATTATATGAATGTTACTAATATAAGGTGATGTGTGCATGTATAAGCTATGTATACGTATTACGGGTGTAGGTATGTCGCGTATGCATCTAGAGTATAAGCGTATTTGATTAATATATAGCTATTATGTTAATTATATGTATGATTATACGTAAACTAGAATATTATATTAATTAATGATTGTATAATATAAGTATGCATTTTCGTATATACATGTATTGCTGTTATAATTATATTATTATTAATATTGTTGGGCTGGTAAAATGAAAAAATTAAATATATATTAAACCCAAATAAACATGAAGTCCAAGTCCAATTACAAGTTCAATTACAAGGCCCGTTTGGCCCAAATCTGAATCCCATTTAATTACAATGTGCAGGTAACTGTGGGCCGTTGGATCAAGATCTGATCCAACGGCCACGATGCAACCAAGGTCAAAAATATCTGCCAGGCGCGTGTTCCACACGTATGGACCGTTCGAGTGCCACGCGCGCGTGTGGTCCACGTGCGGACGCTTTAATATCCCACGCGCGCGTAAGATCCACGCGTTCTGACTCCTCGACTGCGGAGCTCCACGTGGCGAAATCTGAAGCCGTCTCATCAAATCGAGGCTTCATCCAGGCCGATCGTTCTTCAAGCCATCTCGACCGTTAGATCAGATCTGATCTAACGGCCGAAAACGCGTCTGGCCGCTGGCAGAATGACCACACCGCCACCGCGCCGATATTCAACCCCCGCGTTCAGATTATGCCAAAGACAACAAGCAAAGTGTCAGTTCAGATTTGAAAAAAAGGAAGATGCAACTTGCAACCAAAAAACAGAAGGCAATAATATATATGAAACGGGGCTTTTGTAACGGGGATTAGCGAAAAAAAAGAGAGAGAACAAGGGTAGTAACAAAAAAGAAAAAACAGAGATCTTGTAATACAAAAAACCCTGAAAGTTGTAAACATCGAAGATAATCAAAAGGCAGTCCAGTGGTAAATTTTTTGTCTCTTGTTCTTACTTGTTTCTTTACATGCATATACGAAATAAAATAAAAAAAAACAGAAACAAAAAGGAAGTAGTCTTACCGGCTTTGTCTGTGGGTCTTCCTCCCCTCGGTGACAAACCTTTCGGCTTCTACAAGCCAGATCTGGTGAACTAAAGGGAGGGGAAGGCCCCCTGGTAGTTATATTTTAGGTTTAGAACTCTTTTTTTTTATTCGTATTTCCAAGATCTAGGGCGAATAGAGGTATATCCTCTGAATCCAACCTAGGATTCGTGTTGAGGACGACAAGGGGGATGTTTTGGTCTATTTTAGAGGCTCATCGGCGCCGGTTAACGGCGGCTGGCGGCGGAGAACACGGCGGCCGACCGCCGGATTCTGGGTATTATATGAACAGAAGAGAGAAAACGAAGAACAAAAGACTCTGAAAAACAAGAAAATGAAACAAATGGCCAAAATTTTGATTTCAGCCTTAAAGGGGGGCTTTTATAGTTGTTTTTATTTTACTAAATGGGTAAATTACACACTTAATCCCACCGCGTTTTCAATATTTTCATTTTTGTCTTGCCGCATGGTATAATCACAGTTCCAGTCCCCCTGATTTTTCAAAAGATTACAATTTCGTCCCTAAATTACACCGAATCAGTTTCTGAATGGTAAAATTACGTCCTTAACCATCCCGCGTTTTTGGATTTTTCACTTTGGGTCTGCCCCTTGGTCTAATTACAATTCTGGTCCTTTTAGGTTTTGTTTGTTTCGCAATTTCGTCCCTAAATTACATATTATCGTTCTTTAATTTCTGCCACTGACTTTCGTTTTCCTTTCATTTCAGTCCTGTTTCCTTTGTAAATATTATTGTTCGTATTATAATCGTATATATTGATATCATTTTATTTTGTGTCCCTCGTATATGACTCGTATTTTATGTTTATATGTATATATATATGTGTTAAGTATGACATTCATGTTTTTTTACCTGATTATTCGTATTGAAGCATGTTATGTTCTAGTTGATTCGTAAAAAGCATGTTTTGTATTTTGTACGTATTGCATGTTTCCTTGGTTTTTAGGTTACGTGTTAATGTGCCTTCTTTCATGTATAATATATTGTTCATATATGTTGAAATATGTTTTATTACCAGTATGCATGTCTTTTTGAAATATTTGTTCGTCTATATGTACTTATTCCTGCCTTGTTATTTTGACACATGATAGTTGTTTTTATCTATTATTTAGAATAATATGTATATATATACATGTTTTAGTCTAAAATATCATTCATGTTAAATTAGTATTCTGGTATGTCAATATTTATTATGTTTAAATATTTTGCCATGTTTTACGTTTTTGCCACTAAGATTGCATATCAAGATATAACTTGTTAATGTGGAGTCCTTTTATCCGAGCGTAAACGGGGCGATATCAAAGTAGTAGTGATAGTGGTTGGGCGTTTATTCTCGGATAACGGGACCCTTAAATATATATTCGCAATTATGACCGAAATTTAAAATAATCGTCACTCTAATCCGGAAAATCCAATATTAATAAAGCGGTAATTATTAAAGTACCAATTTTTGGGCGGTGTGGGGGTGCTAATCCTTCCCCATCCGTAACCGACTCCCGAACCCTGTCTTTTTGAATCTCTGGTTTTATGGTGTTCGGCCTACCTAAGTGGCCGGTGGCGACTCCATTTTTATGAGGTTTTTGTAAACCCCCACGGAATAAATATTTTTAAGAATCACGAACACCTTTCAAAAACACTTTCAAAAATCCTCGTTTTTTTAGCGAGAAAAAAGACATTGCTACAGATGGCGACTCCGCTGGGGACAATTTTTGTTTTTTAAAAAAAACAAATGAGAGTCAAGCTTTTAAAATAATTACCGCTTTACTAATATTGGAAGTTCCGGATTAAAATGACTATTAAATTAACATTCGGTCATAATTGCGCGTTTATTTTAACGTATTTAAAATATGGCATATAAACCCGTCTTTTTTTTGGGAAAACGCTAATGCTTTCGTGGAGATATCGTTCTCCCGTATGGGCCTAGCAAGTACCTTGGGGCTCGAGTACCTTATGCTTTAAATAAGGATATCGTTCCTTTATGCGGGCATAGCGAATGGGTCCCCCGAATGAACCCGGTTGAAAGGAGCCTATAATGGGTGATGATCGGGGGCCTTGCTACCCTTAGTAGAGGACAGCAAGGACAATTCGGGTACCTCTTAGCACCAACACTGCATGTAGAGAATACATAGAAACCTACCCATTTAGAGCCATGCGGATAACCTTAGGTTTTAGACGGGATAAATAGGGTTGTTTTGTGTGTGTTTATTTACATTTAATTTTGTCATTTTATTTATATATTTATCAATTTTATCTGCACTGACTTGTTTTCTTTTTTAAGCTTTTTGTTCTTTTTCTCATACATCATTGCATTTGCATCACATAAAGGTACTGGATCAAGTGGTTTGCCTGATCAGAAAGTCTTTCACCATGGAAAAAAGGTGTCTTAGGAAAGAAGAGATTAATTTATCAGTCAGACATTGGTCAGAAGTCAACCAGAAAATCCAAGGAGACAGTTTGCCAAACGAACGCATAATAGCAGGATACACTTATGTGAGTCTTCAACAGAACGACTTGTGGGATCTTCAAAGCATTTAGGAAAGATGGGACCGAAGACTACAAGACTTGTTACGCAATAGTTATGGCGACATCGCGCGACCTGTTATATGTTCGGATTAACCAGCCCCTACTCCGAGCTATAGTCCAGTTCTGGAATCCGGCTTTTTGCCGCTTCACCTTTAATGGGCAGGACATGATGCCTACGGTAGAAGAATACACTGCTTTACTTAACCAGAAAAATATCCAGGAAGATTGGATCTACGCGAAGCCTCCAAGGAATCAGAATTACACTGCGAAACTCAAAACCTTTGCGGGAATGAGTGACGATTGGGTTAGTGGCCTCCTTTAAATCCGAGGAGATAATACAGTCTTTGCATGGGAGAGTATTCGGGACATCATATCGACACATCCAGACGAGGCAAAGAAAATGGACCTATTTGCTTTAGGAATATATGGCTTGGTGATCTTTCCCAGAGTACTCGGGAACATTGACATAGCCATTCTGGATTTGTTTGAGCGGGTGAAACGGAAAGCAAACCCGGTACCAGCAATCTTGGTCGAGACTTTCATTTCCTTAAACTCTAGCCGGAAGCATGAAGAAGGACGTTTTCGAGGCTGCGCACAGCTATTACAAGTATGGATTCAGAGTCACATGTGGAAGACGCCGATGCTGGTCCTGCCGGGGATATCCTTCCAAGGTTTTTCGCCTTTACGAGAATACTTAGCAAAGGAATGGCGAGAAGATTTGAAAACAAAAATGTGGACCCGATTTCTTGAGGAACATTCAAGATGAAGACATAGCATGGAGGGTCCCATGGCTCGGTAAAGTTAATTATTTTCTATCTGATTGTGGTGACTTCAAATGGCTGATGATGCTAGGATTGCATGGAGGGATCGCTTGTTCCCGCTTTTAGTATCTCGGCGATTCGGATCACGACAGTTCATTCCCAATACCGCCGGATTAAGCCAAAACTGAATTTCTTTTCAAAGGGGAGTTCAAAGGAAAAATTCAGACCATCATGAGGGCACAGGATCATTGTTATCGGATCGGGGTGGAAGGAGATACCGAGCACATGACTACCCCAGATTACGATCTTTGGAGACGTTTGAGGGTTAATAATGTGATTCTGAATCGATCAAGGACCAGCGATGTCACTCGAAGAGCTTACAAGGGTGGTACCGTCCGAAACCGATATCTTAAGGAGTGAACTCGAGGAAGTTAAAAGAAAATGGACATCAACGGACCCAACATGCGGCGAACTCTATAAAGCAAGCTTAGAAGTTGACGAGCGGGATGAGATCATTAGGCAATCAAGAAATTAAATGCAGATTTGAATGACAAAATACTCTTTATCAAAAAGATGCCCTCTATTACAGGCAAAATACAAAAGGCCGGCCGGAGTCAATTCATAGATGTGGAAAGAGAAAGAATGAACGACATCCGTTTGGTGGAAGAAGAACGAGAAATCAACAAAAGAGCTATCGAGAAAGAGATTGAAAGCTACCATTTGGCTATGGAGGAAGAAAAACGGTCCGCCAAGAAGGCCATTGATCAAGAGAAAGAAAGATTCAGACAAGAAATCAGCAAGGGAAAACAAGCTGTCCATCATGAGAGAGAAAGTGTCGCCGTATGGAAAAGAAAATCCATAAGTAGTCGAAATAGACTATTAGAGATGCAGAAACTGTACGATGACACTGTTCAAAAATTGGGGCAAAGCCAAAGTCAAAATGATGAATTAAAAGGAAAGATGGCGGAAGTCGAACACTCACTTGAATGTCTTTGCCAGAATAAACCAGCGGAGCTGCAAGAAAGAGAACGCGAAGTAGATGTGTTACAAGCACGAATCGGGTCCCTCGAAGCAACTGTAGAGGATTACAAGGAAAGAATTAATGTATTCGAGGAGGCTGCAGCCGGAGGAGACACTTATTGGCAGAAGAGATTATGCGACGCTGCTCGAATGGTACATGACAGAGACCAGTACTACGCAAACCTAATGGTGGACATACAGCGAGTTGCCAGACATGTAAATGATTTAGCTGTCGAGGCTGAAACACTCCGACCTTTTATAGCCCCGGGAATGGAAGAAGCTCCTAGGTTCCTCAAGCTGCTCAAGGCAATTGGAAAGTTAGGAGATAGAGCTAGAATCTATCTATATGACTCTGTGTTATAATTAGATCTTTTGTACTAGGGATCTTTACTTTGTAACACGAATTTTGTTGTAATCAGGACCCTTTAATTCCCGTGGAAGTAATTCGAAAGGGTGATTACCAGGGGAATCAGTACCTTGTCTGCATGCATTCTTGCATTTGCATCATAACATTTGCATCATTGTACATGCATTTATTTTTTACAACCATATTAACAATATGAATATTGTGGCATTGTATGTAGCTAACCCGCAATCATTCATCACTTATACTTTACCCGACTACAAAAAAAGCTCATGGAAGAAAGAATAATCAGTCTAGAAAGAGGGCAAAGAGAGCTCGAGACAAGGCTTGAAGAAGCCCAGAGAAGCCTTAGTGATCAGATTGCGCAGTCACAAACATCCATAGTATCTGACATAACTGCGTTACTGGCAAAAAGTCTTGGAAAACGAGTAGAAGGAGAAAATGTTCCAGAACCAGAAGGTACCCCGGCTCACTACAAGGTTCAACCAACTGCACCAAACCAGGCTAGGAAGGTGTATATTGACCCTACAGGAATGTCTTCCAGCTTTCAAATAGGGGCTCCTGAGACTCAACCCCTTGATACCGAAGCACTTTATGAAGAAGAAGTGCCGGACCTGAATATGGTCGAAAGAATTAGGAATGAGGTAGAGAAAAAATGGGAAGAAAGATTCCGCCTCATGGAAGAAAAATTTAAAGCGTTACAATCAAATGAAGAATCAGGAAACGACACTAGTGACCTAAGTCTGGTGTCTGATCTTGTTCTGCCGCCAAAATTCAAAATGCCAGAGTTCGATAAATATGACGGAACCACATGTCCTTCTGCACACATAACGATGTATTGTAGAAAAATGGCGGCTTACCATAAAGATGAAAAGCTACTGATCCATTGTTTCCAGGATAGTCTAACTGGAGCGGCGTTACGTTGGTATACTCAGTTAAGCAAAGCAAATGTTAAAACATGGAAAGATCTGTCTAAAGCATTTACTGAGCAATACAAACATGTAACAGACATGATCCCTAAGCGAATTATGCTAGAAAATATGGGGCAAAGTCAAATGAAAGCTTGCGACAATATGCCCAAAGGTGGAGAAAGTGGCCGCCCAAATCCAGTCACCTATCCGGAGCATGAAATCACGCCATTATTTGTCAATACTCGAAAGGGGCACTCTTCGATCGCCTCATTAATAACACAACACAGTGTTTTGCCTACTTGATCGGGGGCTGGGAGTCTCTCGAATCGCAATTAAGAGCGGCGAATTGATGGTGGGGAAGGGTCTTGAAAGTACAACAAGAGAAGTGAAGTAAACACCACCAGCACCTATACCGCCCGAAGAACTCACAGTCTCTCACAGCCACAAGCCGGTGGGGAAAAACACAAAATTCGAATCAAAGAGATGAGAGTCACGAGAAAAGAGAAAGAGAGGAGAACTTTCACTCCCTACCTGTTCATACGAAACTTTATTCCCGATTATATGAAGCGGACTGGTCCGCCATACATCGTTACTCTGTCAATCCACCCTTCCCGCCTTGGTATAATCCAAGCGCGCATTGCGACTATCACGGCGGTACCCTGGACATCCCACGAGAACCTGTCTTGCCTTCAAAAAGCTTGTACGAGAACTTAATCGATTCTCGGATATTGAAGTTTGAAGAACCGAGTGTAGCCAACAACCCGCTACCTAATCATGAGAGCGAGGGGGTAAACGTCATAGAAGAATGCTTTACCCGGGAGGATAAAGGATGACGTGTCGAAATCAAGTCTCCTTTACGGTGGGTATTTCAACAATTATGCATGACTCGTATGATCAACAAAGGCATGATAATAAAGGCGAAGGAATGTGGAAAGTATTGCGAATTCCATCGATCAAGGGCATGATATCCAAGAATGTGAAGAGTTCAAGAAATTGGTGCGTAAGTTGATGAATGAAAAACAAATTGAATTCTTTGAGGAACCCATGGGAAGGGATCAGACGTACACATGACGAGATAGCCCCAAAGCTAGATACGGGAAGGATAGACCTTTTATCATCTCTCCCGGGACGGGAAATGCAGTGTCTCCCAGGAGAAACCAGCAAAATAAATCCCAAGATCGTCATTTCAGCACCATCTCCATTCCCATTCAAAGATATGCGACAAATTCCACGGAATTATGCCGTGAATGTGACCATGCCAGAAAAATCAGAACACGAACAGGTAAAAGAACCTCTGCTGGAAGACCAACAAAGCGAGCGATGTGAGCGTTGGTGAGGCAGGCCATTTCACAAGGAGCGGCCGATGTTATTCCTCCGAGGCTTTGAAAGCGGTGAAAAAGATAAGGGGAAGAGTACAAAGATTAGCCCTACGCAGATATTTGGAGAAGAACCTCCCCAAAAGATAAATGAACCGAATCGAGGCCCGGGCCAAAGAATTTCTAAAGTTCTTGAGACATAGCGAGTACAACGTAGTGGAACAACTACGAAAGCAACCGGCCGGGATCACAGTCTTTGGAATTACTCTTGAGTTCGAGAGAAGCATCGGGAGACGCTATTGAAAGTCTTGAATCAAACTTTTGTGCCCCGAGGACATTTCAGTAACAAACCTGGACATGATAGTAGGGCATATTACACTTATAATCATATCACATTCGGTGATGATGAGATCCCGAGGGAGGAATGGGGTCTACCAAAGCCCTTAATATCACTACCCACTTTGCAAAGGTATATATTACCAAGCGTCTTGATCGACAACGGGTCAGCATTGAATGTCTTGCCTATGGTAACCCTGCAAAAAATTGCCAATAGATGGTTCGCACCTAAAGCCTTGCTACAACTCGGTAAGAGCCTTTGATGGTACGCAAAAAGGAATAATGGGGAAAATTGAGGTGCCCCTATTGATCGGACCAACCGAATATGTGATCGATTTTGTGGTGATGGACATAAAACCATCTTACAACGCCTATTGGGAAGACCATGGATCCACTCCGCGAGAGTTGTCCCATCATCATTGCATCGAAATTAAAATTTGTAGTTGAAGGCAAATTGGTCACGATAGAAGCGAGCATGAATTTGTTGCTTCCGTGACATCGACACCCCTACATTCAAAATGATGAAGATCTTTGCGAATGCTCGTTCCGAGCATTAGAACTAGTAAATGCCACATCGTTTTCAGAGGGAAGCCGGATCCCCTACCCCAGGTTATCTAATTGTACTAAGATGACCGTCGCAGAAACTCTGGGCCGAGGAGCCAAAATAGGAAAAGGGCTGGGGAAGAAATTACAAGGAAACCTGAGACCCAAGAATATGATAACCAAGAAGGATCGTTTCGGGCTGGGTTATCAACCAAGTGTCCAACAGAAAAAAGAGGAATATAAGAGGAAGGAGGAGCAAAGAAAAGCCAGATCTAAAGGAGAAGACATTCCGTGGAGGTCGATGTCCTTTCCTAGTTTGAAAGCCACTTTCGTCTCCGGAGGGTTCTACCAGCCAGGTCAAGATATTGGAGAGGCAATGAAGAAAAATGATGAACTTAACCAGGAGGAAATGCTCAGTAAATCATTTGAGGGGATGTACATCAACATGATAGCTGAAAAGGACCGCGACAGCGAAATGTTGACCAACATCCGCCCTTGCCATCCCGGGGAAACACTTGATAACTGGAGCTGCATTGATCTACCTGTAGTTTTTAGGAATAGATCGAGTAATGCTCGAATCAACCTTTTGTTTTTGCCCATAGACAATGGGGATCTCTTGTATGGGGCACCTATGTTAACTTTTTGATTGAAATGAAAATATCCCCATTTTCTTAAAAATGACCAAAGTCTCATTTATTCCATTCATGCATTCTTCATATTCATTCCCTTCATGAAAAGCTGTCTCTTTCCCAATACAATTCATTCTCATTTATTGCGGTCGCTCATGATTGACGATATGAATGATACGGATCAATCACAGTAAATTTCAATGCCCCGAGGTCTCGAGAGGAAATTGAGGGAGGATATGATGAAATAGAAATTGAGGTCCCGAAAGAGTTAAAGAGAATGGTGGACGACGAAGAAAGGCAGATTATGCCCCACCAAGAAGAAACAGAAATTGTCAACTTGGAGACTGAAGAAGAAAAAAGAATAAAAATAGGAACGACTATTTCCTCAAAAACCAAGCATGAACCGATAGCCCTACTTCAGAATTCAAGGATGTCTTCGCTGGACTTATCAAGATATGCGGGATTGAACACCGACATAGTGGTGCACAAATTGCCAACAAAATCGGAGTGCAAACCAAGACAACAAAAACTTGGAGAATGAGGCCGATATGTTGTTAAAGATCCGAGAAGAAGTGAAGAATCAATTTGATCTTTGGATTCTTGGAGGTAGCCAAATACCCCGAATGGGTTGCAAACATTGTACCAGTACCAAAGAAAGACGGGAAAGTTCGTATGTGTGTAGATTATAGGGATCTGAACCGAGCTAGCCCTAAAGACAACTTCCCTTTGCCACATATTGACACGCTGGTTGACAACACCGCAGGACATTCATGGTTTTCCTTCATGGACGGCTTCTCGGTACAACCCGGATAAAGATGGATCCTAACGACATGGAGAAAACCACATTCATAACCATGTGGGGCACTTTTTGTTATCAGTGATGCCATTTGGACTAAAAGAACGAGGGCAACATACCAAAGAGCAATGGTGACTCTCTTCCATGATATGATGCACAAAGAAATAGAAGTATACGTAGATGATATGATTGCCAAATCCCGAACAGAGGAAGAGCACCTACAGAACTTGAGAAAACTATTCCAAAGACTACGGAAGTACCAACTGAGGCTCAATCCTGCCAAGTGTACCTTCGCCGTTACTTACGAAAACTCTTGGGGTTCGTAGTAAGCGAAAGAGGGATTGAGATTGATCCGGATAAAGTGAAAGCCATCCAGACCTTTCACCACCCCGCACGCAAAAGGAAGTCCGCGGTTTCCTGGGGAGGCTGAATTATATCTCTCGTTTCATTTCCCAATTAACCAATCAATGCGACCCGGTCTTGGACTTCTTAGAAAGAATAATCCTCGCATGTGGGATGAAGAATGTCAAAAAGCCCTAGATAAGATCAAAAAGTACGACAAATGCTCAATTTTAGTCGTACCGATGCACAGGTCCACCACTAATTCTCTACTTAACGGTCTTGAGAATTCAATGGGATGTGTCTTTGGGGCAACACGATGAGTCAAGAAAAAAAAGAGCAAGCCATCTATTACCTAAGCGGAAATTCAATGATTGCGAAACACGGTACCCTTGATCTGATGGCTGTGTTGTGCTCTAGTTTGGGCTACCAAGCGGCTCGAGCGAGACATGTTGTACCATACTACCTGGTTGATATCCAAGCTAGACCCATTAAAGTTCTTAATGGAAGCACCAGCACTAACGGGAAGGATGGCCCGATGGCAGATGCTCTTATCCGAATTCGACATCGTATATGTTAATCAGAAAGCTGTAAAGGGGAGTGCCGTAGCAGATTTCCTGGCTAGTCGTGCTTCGGATGACTATGAGGCATTGAACTTTAGTTTCCCATACGAAGACTTGATGTGCATCACAACCGAAGAAGAGATTTCAGATGATATGTCATGGAAACTTTACTTCGATGGAGCCTCTAACGCCCTCGGACATGGGATAGGGGTAGTGCTAATTTCACCTGAGGACGTCTATTATCCTTTCACCAGCAGATTGGAATTTTTCTGCACAAACAATATAGCTGAATACGAAGCTTGCATCATGGGACTGAACTCAGCCATCGAAAGAAAGGTTAAGGAACTTCGAGTGTTCGGAGATTCGTCCCTAGTCATTTACCAATTGCGCGGGGAGTGGGAAACTAGAGACCCGAAAAGTTGGTCAAATATCACGAATGGATCCAAGAGCTCGTCAAAGAGTTCGAAAGGGTCAGCTTCAATTACCTACCCCGAGAGAAGAAAATCAGATGGCAGATGCATTGGCAACCTTGGCATCCATGTTTAAAACAAACACCAGGGCAAAAATGAAGCCCATTGAGATGCAGACGTTTGAAAAACCTGCTCATTGTTGTAATATACAAGAAGAGATTGACGGAAATCCATGGTACTATGACATCCTGCAATATGTCAAGCTTCAAAAGTATCCAGAAGGGGCAAACGACAATGACAGAAAAGCGCTCAGAAAAATGGCAACAAAATATATCCTAGATGGGGAAATCCTATATAGGAGAAGTCATGATCAAACATTGCTGAGATGTGTGGATGCCCGAGAGGCGAAGGAAATCTTAGCTGAAGTACATGACGGGATCTGTGGAACGCACGCCAACGGGCTGTCTATAGCCCAAAAAATTATGAGGTACGGTTATTTCTGGTTGACCATGGAGGGAGATTGCATCGATTACGCCAGAAAATGCCACAAATGCCAAATTTACGCTGACAAAATTCATGCACCCCCATCGCCTCTACACACCATGAATTCTCCATGGCCTTTCGCAGCGTGGGGCATGGACGTCATCGGGCAGATCCATCCGAAAGCTTCCAATGGGCACCATTTCATTTTGGTCGCCATAGACTACTTCACTAAATGGGTAGAGGCAGCGTCTTACGCCAATATCACGGGACTACAGTTTTGTAAGTTCTTAAAGAAGGAAATTATTTGTCGATACGGATTGCGAGAGAGGATCATCACCGACAACGCCCAATCTGAACAACAAAATGATGAAGGGCGTGTGCACTCAATTCAAGATAACACACATAATTCCACGATCTATCATCCTAAAATGAATGGAGCGAAGGAAGCAACAAACAAGAACATAAAGAAGATCATAGCGAAAACTATGGATACCTACGAGGATTGGCATGAGAAGTTGCCTTTTGCCCTTTTCGCCTATAGGGCGTCCATTCGCACATCAACGGGGCAACGCCCTACTCCTTGGTGTATGGTACCGAAGCGATACTCCCAATTGAGGTAGAGATTCCGTCCCTCCGGGTCTTAAACGGCGTAAAACGGAAGAAGCTGAATGGGTGCAGGCGATTCGACCAACTAAATCTCATTGACGAAAAAGACTAAAGGCCATTTGTCATGGTCGATGTACCAAAAGCGGATGGTGCGGGCTTACAACAAAAAAAGGTGCGCCCAAGAGAATTCAAAGAAGGGGATCAGGTACTCAAGAGAATCCTCCTATCCGAGAAAGATTCTCGAGGAAAATGGACGCCTAAACCGGGAGGGACCGTACGTCATAAAAAAGGCCTTCTCGGGAGGAGCCCTAATCCTAACAGAAATGGACGGGGACGAGCTGAAAAATCCCGTAAATTCTGATGTCGTCAAGAAATATTATCTCTAAAAAAAATTTTAGAGAGCTCAGGACGAAAACCCGAAACCGGGCGTCTTGAAGCAAAGGAAGGACTCGAGTTGAAAACCCGCAGAGGGCGGCTCGGGTAAGTTGAAAAGTTGAATATCCGAAGAGAAGGGCATCTTCATGAACATTGTGAAGAGAAGGCTTCTGGCAAAAATTCTACACCGGTTGACAGGGTCATGTATCATTCATATCGAAGATAATAAGGGATCTTGTATTTTCATACTTAACTCATGTGTGTCTTACCTTTCTTTTCAAGATATCTCGAAGCCCTTAATCGTAATAAAGCCGTGTTTTTTAGCATCCATTCCTGGCCTTATTGTCATTTTAGTCAAATAAGATAACATAGGCTTATAATGAAACAAGAGATTTCGGAGCATTACTATGATTTAACCTTGAAAACGCAGGTGATCAAAGAAAACGATGTTAACTCCGTCCTCCAATTCCCTACATAATGGCTAAGGAAGGTGAGAAGCTTTAAACAACTAGGTAGGATGACCAATGGCACATGTCCTATCTATCCAAGGAAGGCACACGAGATAACAAAAGAGATCTTTTGGGTGAAAAAACAAAGGGCAAAAAAAAAACTCTTTAAAGTGAAAACCCGAAAGGGCGCTTTAAAATTCCAAATCATAATTGGAGAAAGAGAAAGGTTGAGATGGTTGAACCTGTCAGTGAGGCGGAGTATCGATGCCTGTAAAAAATGAGAAAACGGACGTCAAGATCAAATAAGGACCAAAACAAGCCCACCCAGAGATTGACTCTCATGCATCATGAATAGTCAAGCATCACTAGAATTAGGAGCATGTCAATTCATTCATTTGTCATAGCAATTTGTTTTCGTCTCAGACAGGTATCTGCAGATCCAAAGAGACATCGAAGACCATCACGGTGTGAATCCCAAATGAGAAGACAATGTTTTTTCATACAAAAGACACATCTTTTCAAGCTCCAGAGAGAGGTTCTATATAGGAAGAATCCTTCTCTCTGAGGTTTCAGAAGCTGAAAGTTCTATATAGGAAGGACTGACAGCTCTAGGGTGAAGACTCGCAGTTCTATATAGGAAGGACTCCCAGTCAAAGCAATTCACTCATGACACACAAGATTATATAGGAAATCCTGTTGTGTCGAAAGCGAAGAGTTTTATATAGGAAGAGCTCCGAGCTTTATTGTCTTAGAGTAAAAGGTTCTATATAGGAAGAACATGTAGCTCTGAGATTCCAGATGCCAAAAAGTTCTATATAGGAAGGACTGATGGCTCCAAGGTGAAGACTCGCAGTTCTATATAGGAAGAACTCCTAGTCGAAGCAATTCACCTATGACACAGGGTTATATAGGAAACCTGTTGTGTCGAAAGCAAAGAGTCTTATATAGGAAAGACTCCGAGCTTCATTGTCTTAGAGTGAAAGGTTCTATATAGGAAGAACCCAGCTCTCGAGATTTCAGCGCCAAAAGTTCTATATAGGAAGGACCGACGGCTCCGGGGTTTGAAGACTAGCAGTTCTATATAGGAGGAACTCCCGGTCGGAAGAATCCATCGATGAACGCAGAAGGTTTTATATAGGAGAAACCAGCGTTGAAGGCGAAGAGTTCTATATAGGAAGGACTCCAAGCTACACCGTCTCGAATGAAAAGTTCTATATAGGAGGGACTCATAACTCGAGGCTTGAGTGAAGGGTTCTATGTCGAAAGAGCCTGTAGCTCCAAGATCGGAAGGTGACGAAGCTCTATATAGGAAGAACTTACGAGCCTGAAGATTCAGCCAAGGAAGAGCGGAGATGTCCAAAAGAATTCGTTTTTCCAAGGCTACAAACAGGGAAGTCTGATAAAAATGAGTGCTTATGAATCTTTGCTTTGTTTCCCATTCTATGAGAACAAGCAAAGAGGGGCAACTGTAATCACTCATTTTCACTTGTAAATATATTAATATTGCATGTATATTTATTATATGAATGTTACTAATATAAGGTGATGTGTGCATGTATAAGCTATGTATACGTATTAGGGGTGTAGGTATGTCGCGTATGCATCTAGAGTATAAGCGTATTTGATTAATATATAGCTATTATGTTAATTATATGTATGATTATACGTATACTAGAATATTATATTAATTAATGATTGTATAATATAAGTATGCATTTTCGTATATACATGTATTGCTGTTATAATTATATTATTATTAATGTTGTTGGGCTGGTAAAATGAAAAAAATAAATATATATTAAACCCAAATAAACATGAAGTCCAAGTCCAATTACAAGTTCAATTACAAGGCCCGTTTGGCCCAAATCTGAATCCCATTTAATTACAATGTGCGGTAGCGTGGGCGTTGGATCAAGATCGATCCAACGGCCACGATGCAACCAAGGTCAAAAATATCGCCAGGCGCGTGTTCCACACGTATGGACCGTTCGAGTGCCACGCGCGCGTGGGTCCACGCGGACGCTTTAATATCCCACGCGCGTAAGATCCACGCAGCGTTCGACTCCTCGATTGCGGAGCTCCACGTGGCGAAAATCGGCCGTCTCATCAAATCGAGGCTTCATCCGGGCCGATCGTTCTTCAAGCCATCTCGACCGTTAGATCGGATCCGATCTAACGGCCGCTTTCGAATCCGGGCACCGGCGAATGACCACACCGCCACCACGCGCGATATTCAGCCCCCAGCGTTGATTATGCCAAAGACAACAAGCAAAGTGTCGATTCAGATTTGAAAAAGAGAAGATGCAACTTGCAACCAAAAAAATGAAGGCAATAATATATATGAAACGGGCTTTTGTAACGGGATTAGCGAAAAAAGAGAGAACAAGGGTAGTAACAAAAAAAAAAAAAAAACAGAGATCTTGTAATACAAAAAACCCTGAAAGTTGTAAACATCGAAAATAATCAAAAGGCAGTCCAGTGGTAAATTTTTTGTCTCTTGTTCTTACTTGTTTCTTTACATGCATATACGAAATAAAATAAAAAAACAGAAACAAAAAGGAAGTAGTCTTACCGGCTTTGTCTGTGGGTCTTCCTCCCCTCGGTGACAAACCTTTAAACTTCTACAAGCCGGATCCGTGAACTAAAGGGAGGGGAAGGCCCCACTGGTAGTTATATTTTAGGTTTAGAACTCTTTTTTTGATTCGTATTTCCTAGATCTAGGGCGAATAGAGGTATATCCTCTGAATCCAACCTAGGATTCGTGTTGAGGACGACAAGGGGGATGTTTTGGTCTATTTTAGAGGCTCATCGGCGCGGTTAACGGCGGTGGCGGCGAGAACACACGGCGGCCGACCGCCGGATTCGGATCGGGTATTATATGAACAGTAAGAGAGAAAACGAAGAACAAAGACTACAAAAACAAGAAAATGAAACAAATGGCCAAAATTTTGATTTCGGCCTTAAAGGGGGGCTTTTATAGTTGTTTTTATTTTACTAAATGGGTAAATTACACACTTAACCCCACCGCGTTTTCAATATTTTCATTTTTGTCTTGCCGCATGGTATAATCACAGTTCCAGTCCCCCTGATTTTTCAAAAGATTACAATTTCGTCCCTAAATTACACCGAATCAGTTTCTGAATGGTAAAATTACGTCCTTAACCATCCCGCGTTTTTGGATTTTTCACTTTGGGTCTGCCCCTTGGTCTAATTACAATTCTAGTCCTTTTAGGTTTTGTTTGTTTCGCAATTTCGTCCCTAAATTACATATTATCGTTCTTTAATTTCTGCCACTGACTTTCGTTTTCCTTTCATTTCAGTCTTGTTTCCTTTGTAAATATTATTGTTCGTATTATAATCGTATATATTGTTATCATTTTATTTTGTGTCCCTCGTATATGACTCGTATTTTATGTTTATATGTATATATATATGTTTTAAGTATGCCATTCATGTTCTTTTACCTGATTATTCGTATTGAAGCATGTTATGTTCTAGTTGATTCGTAAAAAGCATGTTTTGTATTTTGTACGTATTGCATGTTTCCTTGGTTTTTAGGTTACGTGTTAATGTGCCTTCTTTCATGTATAATATATTGTTCATATATGTTGAAATATGTTTTATTACCAGTATGCATGTCTTTTTGAAATATTTGTTCGCCTATATGTACTTATTCCTTCCCTTGTTATTTTGACACATGATAGTTGTTTTTATCTATTATTTAGAATAATATGTATATATATACATGTTTTAGTCTAAAATATCATTCATGTTAAATTATTATTACGTATGTCAATATTTATTATGTTTAAATATTTTGCCATGTTTTACGTTTTTTTGCCACTAAGATTGCATATCAAGATATAACTTGTTAATGCGAGTCCTTTTATCCGAGCGTAAACGGGCAAAGATCAAAGCGTAGTGATAGTGGTTGGGCGTTTATTCTCGGGTAACGGGACCCTTAAAATATATTCGCAATTATGACCGAAATTTAAAATAATCGTCACTCTAATCCGGAAAATCCAATATTAATAAAGCGGTAATTATTAAAGTACCAATTTTTGGGCGGTGTGGGGGTGCTAATCCTTCCCCATCCGTAACCGACTCCCGAACCCTGTCTTTTTGAATCTCTGGTTTTATGGTGTCCGGCCTACCTAAGTGGCCGGTGGCGACTCCATTTTTATGAGGTTTTTGTAAACCCCCACGGAATAAATATTTTTAAGAATCACGAACACCTTTCAAAAACACTTTCAAAAATCCTCGTTTTTTTTAGCGAGAAAAAAGACATCGCTACAACGGTTTGTCTGTTATGCAAGAATATGAAGAAAAATCTGTGAAGCAAGAATATCAGATTCAAAGCCTACCAATGCAGAGTGTTGGTAGCGACGTGGGATTGGAGAATTCAATGGGAGTAGGCAATGGCAATGGAAATGGCTCGGATCTTGTTAGACAAAGTAGCTCTCCGGCTCGGTTTTTCTCCAACCAAGGCCTAGATAACGGTATTTCCCCCCTTCTTTCTTTTCTTTTCGAGAAACTTGCCGATCGGTACTCGGACGAAATTCCGACCGGCAAGGTACTACTTTTCCCATGTGTTATAATTCCTTAAAACTAAGCTATGCACTTGTCAATGCTGATAGGGTTATGCAACAATCATATAAGCTTCTCCTCTATGCCATCTTCGTATTCGAAGCCAATGCCTCGAATAGCTCGAGTCGAGCACCGAAGCTTAGGCGGTAGGAATGGTAGCAATGGGCAATTTATCCCCAACTTGGTGACTGATTCAAGGAACAATGTTTCACTTAGTGGCTTGAAAAGAGCTAGAGAAAGTGATGGGGATGACTTGTTTTGTGGTCTAAGCAAATTACAAGCTCAGGTACAAAACTAAAACTAGCGATTTCCGATTCATTGTTCGATTCGTTTTTCCGGTTTTTGTCGATGATTGTGTGCTTTGTTCGAGTACTAATGTGTGAACTTAAAATCAGAACATGGATGGCAGAGACTGTTCTACTGGTTTAACTCACCAGTTCAGTTTGCCTAATACTTATGAGGAGATGGATGTGGTAGAGAAGTTCTGGCAGTTTCAAGGATCGGTCCCTTATAAGATCCGAGCGAAACGAGGCTGCGCTACTCACCCGCGCAGCATTGCCGAGAGGGTATACATGCATGTTTCGATCCCATCGTTTTCTTTACCGTCATTCATGTTCCGGTCGGTCTTTTGATTCCGTTTATATGTGAATGTTTAGGTGAGAAAAACGCGGATTAGCGAAAGAATGAGGAAACTGCAAGGTCTATTCCCGAACATCGACAAGGTAGTTCATCAAAATCCTATCTCTGTCTCTGTCTCACTCACTCGAACGTTAGACGAAGTTACTCATTTTCGTGTGTGTTTTTTTCCGGCTGCAGCAAACGAACACTGCAGATATGTTAGACATGGCAGTGGAGTACATTAAGGATCTTCAAAGGCAGGTCAAGGTACGTTACTATGTTGTAATAAAAAGGGTTAAAAATGGAAAGGACAATTGCTGTCATAGAAAATTGATGTTTTGTGTTTTGTGTTTGCAGACATTGAAGGATACCAAAGCCAAGTGCAGCTGTTGAAGCAAAAACCATAATATAGATAGCAACACAGAGGAATAACAAACATGGGAGAAAGTGTAACATCCAGAAATTCAGGATAGGAGATTCGGGTAAGTGAACCAGTTCGGTTTAGCTAACGAGAGAATTTAGTAAATTAAATAATTCCGAGTATTTTAAAATATAGATTAAAATGAGAATTAATGGTATTTTAAATTAATTTAAAATACCCGGAATTAATTTAATTAACTAAATTTCCTCGTTAGCTAAATCGAACCGGTTCACTTATCCGATTCTCATATCCCGGATATCGGGATGTTACAGAAAGTGAAGACGATGTTTGTAAATTGTAAATTGGAATTGGAATGCAATGCAATGCATTGAAGGAATAATAGATTCTTAGATTAGAATAGAGTTAGAATTGGAATTGGAGTAAGAATAGAATGGTAAGAGAGTTGTGTGATCTGTGATTTGTTAATTTAACGATCAAGTTTTAAAGTAAGAAAATCGTTATGAATATTAATCATTTGATTATCGAATTTTCTATTCTCTTTTTTTTATTCTTCGTACCAAACATAGTTTTAAGGTTGTTAAAAATTAAGGATGGTAAAATTATTCGATCCCGACCTGACCCGGGGTATTCCGACTCGACCAGTTTTTTTCTTGAATTTCGGGGAGCTAGGCGGAGCTTGAAAAACATGAAGTCAGGACGGGGCGCGTTTGGTATATGCTAAAAATTTTCCGCCCCACCCCGGTATATTTATATATATAAAATGTCACTATATATAAATACTTTTATGGGTTTTAAGCTATTTTTTCTCTCTTTTTTGGGTTTGCGCTTATCGTAAAATTTTGTTAGATGTTCAAGTTTTAATATATTCGATTGTGATAATCAATGGTTCAAATTTATTCTTTTAAATATGTAATTTAACATGTGAATAATTTAAAATTTGTTTTCTTTATTTTTATATAGGTTTAAAGTCCCTTAAAACCATAATTTAAAATTTAGCATGTGGATAATTTAAATTTTGTTTTATTTTATTTTTTATATTGGTTTAAAGTTCCTTGAAATCATAATTTGTGATTGTGGTGGAGGATTGGTTGGATTCAACCTTTATCGTCGACGAAGATTAAATTTTTAAAAAAAATTCGGGTCAGAACGGGGTCAGGTTTAAGGGCTAGTATATCGGGGCGAGAGGGTAAATTAATATTTAAATTCTGGGCGGGGCGGGATCAGGGTCGAGTTTTATAGCTTAAAGATCGGGGCGAGTTTGGGGCGGCCGAAAACCCGCCCCGCCCGTTGCCATCCCTAGCTAAAACCCTATGTGTATAATCAATATATTTTTATTGGGTAAAATTTTGATACACATGCTATGTAAAACTAATTTTAAACAAGCCTGCATATTTACACTATAAAACCCTAAATCCTAAATTCCTAACTCTAACCTTAAAAACTAAACCCTAAATTCTAAACACTAACCTTAAATTCTAAACCCTACACCTTAAACCCTTAAACCCTAACTCCTAAAATTAAAAGGCACATGTAAACTAAAGTTTATAAGGCCCGTGTATCAAAAATTTTCTTTAAAAGGTTAATTTTGTTAAGCGTTTCTAAACTATCATGCATATTTTAATTATCCGTAAGTTTTAAAACATTCTCATTGAGTTCACAAAGTATGAGCGTAGCAATCAGGTATTTTTGACGGCTTACTCATCAATTTAGGTTAATACACGTATATTGAACCGTAAACATGTTTGAACCTATCCCGTGAACAATTTAAATATGATGTATTAAAATTTTAAACATGCCATATTCAAATAATTACACAGTTTTACAATTTGATCTATGTATTTTAAATATGTTCCACTTCATATTTAGACTACTATTTAATGTCTAAGTTAATGGTTATGTTGAACGAAAAACCAAATTGATACAATATTAATACTTTGAGAATTCAATTAAAATATCAATTTAGAATCCGAGTGATCTGATTTGTGCTAAAATAACAAAATCACTGAGCATTCTGAATGAAGCAAATGAAAAGACAATGATGTTTATATTTTTTTTGAACAATTTCTACTTAGGGAAGGAGAAGAAAAAATATGCTTCTTTTAGATCTAGAACTCACAATTTTGGAGGAGAAAAAGTGTCAACTGAGAGCTTTAAACCGCTTGCTCTAGAGGTTGTTGACCAATGTTTATATTTAAATTGAATTTGCAAGAATGAATAAATAATATCATACCATTTTTGACATTTGGTATGCCATAAATGTCAATCACCTTTCTTGCAAACAATTATGTAAACCCTTGCATAAGGATAATGTATGATTTGTTATGTAACAGGAACCAGTTCTTCATTATTCCCCTTTGTTTCCTTTCAGATTAATTACTGCAAGCTCTTGTTCGACGAATTCTCCGGCGCATATGGGTGGATATTTGCTAGCAAGGGGTGACTCTGCAAAGTGTCCGAGTGGCTTTAACACGGCGTCCGAAGCTATGTGCGCAAACAACTGCATGAAAAATACCAAATTATGTATCTTAACTGTTGATTTTTCAAATTCCGGCTTGATATGTGCGATATGGTTCGGTTCGCTTACTGTTGAGGATACTCTCCATAGGCTACGATTCTGCTCCGTTGCTAACTTTATCGACTCGATTGTCCTCTTTGTGACGACAACTTCATGCATGCCGGCAGTGCATTCACCGGCAGTCAACCATTCTACCTGCACATGAGACAGAACGGAAATGAAATACTCATATGAATGCAATGTATCACGCTTAATAAATCATGGAAGGAGTTAGCAAAATCACCATCCACAAATTTCAAAAATTGCAGACGGAAAGAAAAAAGGAATAAATCGACAAATTTCAAAAACTTCAAACTGTAGCTTTTCATCCTCAGTCCAATGGCTGAGATGTGCAAGGGTAGCTCAATCCCACCGTACAGAAAAAGTAAAAAAAAAAACGTCTCGGCTAAGCGGAACAGGGCATCAAACAAAAGTATGTTCAAGCAAAATACAAATTAGTGCTCATGTCCTAACCTGCTTCCCAGTTTGAATTAGAAGACATCCTATCGGAACCTTCACCTCAATCTTTTGCACATTCCTTAACCAGATATTTAGACCAAGGAATGTGCTTCTGCCATGAATAGTTAGGAAGTTAAGGTCATAGTGGTAGCCTGCAAAAACAGTGCCCTCCTGCCCATAACGTCTGAGGTCACTCCCTGTTGGAGCTAAAAGATGCGGCCCCTGGATTTGGAAGGATAAAGGATTTCTTGTCACGTTCAATGGTAGATAAATATGATAAGCTTCGGAATGGAAAAATGGAAAACGATATGAAGTGCACAAAGAACTTAATCAAGATGGCACCAATGTGCTTATCTCACCCTGAAAAAGTAGGGGTATTTAGGTTTTACTAGAAAAAGAAAAAGAAAAACAGAAATGTAATTGGTAAGCCTGCAGGCCAGCAAAGCTTTAAATAGAGCATTCACAATCTTCATTTCTCTATGTCATGTCACATAGTCTATATTGCAAGAATGAACCACATTAAGTTGAAGGTAAACATGAAAGTAGTACTAAAAGAAGTTGAATCCGAAACTGGTTAAAATTACAGACCTGCTTCATAAGGGAAGTAAATGCATCTTTTGGCAACCCTAACCCAATTGCTGCCATTTCAGCAACAGCCTAAGCAAGAATAGACTTCACAAACTAAATTTACTCTTTAGATAGGATGGATCATATAAAGGCAAGCAAAACCAAATAAGCAACTCGCCTCTATTGTCGATATCATTTTGTACCCCCATGAGTCCATGGTCTCTTTCCATTCAGGGAAACCTTCAGGTATGACGGGTTCTGAATTAAGCTCCCGCAAGGGAAGAAAGGAGAAGAAAATGAAAATAGAGTAAACCTTTATATTTGAACTTGTGAGAGGAAAGAAGAGAAATACGACACCTGAAAGCGGGTATTTAAAGGGCGATGGCCTACTCTCCACATGTATCGCCACTTGGGATCAGGGCCCTTGGGCGTTAATGGTTGGTTTCCTTTGGGCATTGCCCTCAACTTTTCTTGCATTTCTTCATCAACCAAGCTTCTTGGCACTTCCACTCCCTCTGGTGTTACTCCTACCTGTAATCTCCATTTGCATAAAAATTTAATGAAGTAATTTTCACTCAAATATAAACAAAAATTCGGGTAAAAAGTAAGAAGATTTTGCTTGTAATTTTCCCCCATTTGAACTATAATTGAACCCTTTAGTCAGATGGATATTTTAGCACCCTTTCTTTCTTTTCAACAAAGCAAAAGAACCTTTTTAGGCCAATTTGTAATTTTTAGCCATTTTATATGACAGCACCCAGTAAGGCACAAAGAAAGAAGTTCTAAAATTTATAAATTGCTTGATGCTATGCTTGCAACTTGAATCTGAAATTTTGGGGATTCGGATTTCAATTGCTATATAAATTGTGAGAATGAAATGCATACATTATGAATAAGTTAGTAAAGATTCAATCGTTAATATATTTAAAAGTATAAAAACATAAATTTCAAATTCATAAAATACCTGTAGGCAATTCAAGTTATCCGCTAAACAGGCACCAAACAAATTCAATTTGGGGAAGTTGCATTTGCATGTGTTTTATCACATTTGTTCTGTTTTCAAAACTTCTAACTCCATCTTTTAAAACCTAAATTCCTAAACATAGACTGAATGTTCTGCTAAAATCTTATCTGGGAAATGCAATAAACATACAGTCCTTTTCAAAAAAAAAAAAATTCTTCTCTTCTCCACATATCAATCGAATTTGTTTTGCTTTCTAATATATACTTCTAGGAAATCAAATACACTACACGCAATCATTAACTTACTTTCTATATAAAAATCTAAGCGGCTGGTCAAATTCTAGCAAGCGTCCAAATTACAATTCTTCGGAGGCCAACCGGAATACACTGTAAAGTCTATAACGAAGCATAAAAAGAAGTTATTTCGTGGACAAAAGATAGAAAAAGGGGACCTGATAATGTAAAAAGGGACGCTCCTGCAAGCGCTTGAACTCGGCCGGCTTCTCGAAATACTTCTCCATCATATCAATGAACCTATCGTTGCCTTCCGCCGTACACCGCGGATCTTTAACAAGTAACGCCCGGTTTCCTTAAGGATTCGACTCACCTCGCGGCACAACTCGGTGAGTCCACTGGCTCGCTTTGGCGATGACTCACCTTCAGCAGCAATCTCCAAATACGGCGCTAGATCTATCACCAGTAACTCCATCCGTCGAGTTTCTTTCTCTTCTTACGACAAATCTGCGATACTGAAATCTGGATTTTAGTTTTGTTTGTTTCTCTCTCTCTTTTTTCCATTTAGAGTGATGGCGGGAGAGGGTTTTATTGGGTGCGGCGGGGCGTAGGAGAGCAAGCTTTTTTTTTAAAACAAAACTTAAATGAAAAATAGGTGAAGTATGCATTTTTTTTGAAATTTAGATGTTTAAAGTATTTTTTTATAAAAATATGTGCTTAAATTTTTAAAACTTATAATTTTAGGTGTCTAACCGTTAATGAGTGTTAAATTTTTTTTATAACAAATCAATGATTGACACGTGACATATTTGGGGTACATAGAATTTTAACTTTTGAAATTTTGGGCACCTATTTTTATAAAAAAAAATGCTTTAGGCACCTAAAATTATAACTTTTGAAACTTTAAGCACCTATTTTTACAAAAAAAATACTTTAGACACTTAAAGTTCAAAAAATATATACAGGTACATATTTTTCATTTAAGCTTTTTTAAAAAATATTTTCCCTTTGCTTTTGTTAATACCATTAGCTTAATGTACTGTTGTTGTTTTTTTAATAAATGTGGTATTTCATAATGTCGTACCAAGTGTAGTTTTCTATGTTTAAATGTTGTTTTATCATTTGAAAATATACAAAAAAAAAAATCATAACTTTAAATGATGTATCAAGGAATGCATCTTAGGTTTAGTCTTATTTTTTTTTTTGCATAGAGCAATATTACTAATTGGAAAAAACTTTGATACACAGGCCGTGTAAATTTTAGTTTACACGTGCCTTTTAGTTTTAGGGATTGAGGTTTTAGTTTATGGTTTAAAGTTTAAGATTTAGGTTATAGGGTTTAAAAATTAAGGTTAGTGTTTAGAATTTAAGGTTTAGGGTTTAGAGTGTGGGGTTTAGTTTTTTAGGGTTAAGGTTAGAAATTTATTATTTAGATTTTTATAATGTAAATACACAGGCTGTGTATCAAAGTTTTATCCTATTTATATTCCTTCCTATTTGAGGTTGAAGGCCAACAAGATTCGAGATGCTTGGACTATCGATGCCTGTTACTACAGGATTGATCTAAATGATACACTGACACTGGAGTTAAGAAACCGTCATTTATTTTAACCGAAACTTGCCAACGTCTCGAACAACATTCGAGCACATATTTCCCTTGTTTTCCCTTCTAGAATCTTGTTTAAACTGAGATCAACATTAGCATCTTCTGAGATTGGGGTAATAGGGGAATGACTTCTCAAGTATTTAGCCACTGCCCTGCAAAAATCAGCACAAACCGAGTTTTCTATGGAGAAAAAGTTTGAATCTTGAGAATGGCCGAGCACAAGGTAAAGAAAAGCTACCTTGTTCTTGCAGATAAGGAAGCCATCCCTCGGCTTGTGCTGGATTCTGCGGTAGAATGCAAGAAAATATGTAAATCTCGGACATCGTATCTTTATACGGCGTAGGCGCATAAAAGCTAAGAGCATGCTCAACTTACCTGTTGGTGTATTACCATCTGCTTCTAGAAACTATAGATCCTACAATGAAAATGCCTTGGTCAGATGCATGAGCATTGGAAGTAGATACAAGAGAGGCATTTTTCTATGGTTAACATACTGTTTCAGAAGTCCCGAATTCGGGAATGGTTGAAAATCCGGAGTTTCCCAGACATGATTGCTCCACCAAAAATGTCCTAGGTGTAGGAATCTCGGACGTACGAGTTTCGGTCGATGCTGGAATATTAGTTGTGCTAGCAGTTCTAGGTGCCAACTCTGATTCTAAACTGTGAGCTGAGAAAGGGGAATCCTCCCTTCTGAATGGAGAAGGCATGGATCCAGCTGTGAAGATCCAAATTTGGGAACAACATTGTCGGCAGCATTGCTTTCGTCATGTCGAAGACATCCGGTTTCCATGTCGACTTAAGGTGCTGGAACAGGAGAAGATCCAACTCTATGATCCAGCATAGAGGCCCCGATAGCTTCAGTTGTAGGAGCAGCAGACTGTGATTCTGTAGGTTCCGGGACAACTTCCTCCGGTACCACCAACTGTGGATTTATGGAAATACCATCCTTTTTGAACATATTACATAAATCTTCACTCAACCCTGCAGGGTATATAAGTACCATCTTTCTAAGAATCTATCTTTTGATATTAGATATAAAATCGAGCAATACGTACCAGAAAATGAAGGCTCATTAAACACCTGTTCCACTTTTCGAGCATTATTCAACTTCCATACACAGAAATCCGAGCAAGGGATTCTTTCTCTTCCTTACTATATCACTACAATCTTCAAGTGCTCTCTTCATCAACCTTTGCATACGTTCATACTGATAATCAGTACAATACCTATTTGGTAACACCAACATCTCATCAAAGAAGTTCCGCCGTCGTCTTTGCCTTGGCCGCTGTTGTGGTGGAGATGGATGAATGAAAAGTTGAGGTGATGCATCCACTGAAAAAGAATATAAAAAAAAACAAATATCATCCATGTCCGTTTTACTTATAGTTTTAGACTTTTAGTATCGAATATCGATCTAATTTTCCACACAGTTCACCCACCAAAAGCCTCTGGAGGGAGAGCGTTTGAAGCAGAAGCTGGTGGATCAGAGTGCTGCTGAAAAGGCATAGACGGCTTTCCGGAGGGTAATAAGATCAAACTAGGAGTACCGATTCCTTACTCCTCCAGGGCTTGCTCCGAAGAGCCTGCAGCTTCAACCGGATCATTTCTGTTGTCTGGACCTACTGAGGGGAGGTTTTGGCTGGAAACATCATGGGCAGCGTCACGCATCGTTTCCATCTCCGGGAAATTTTGGTTGCTAACAGACTCAAGTACTTGGGCTGCTTCACTTTGTATTCCCATCTGATTACTAGGATCTGGATCCTGAAAACTAGGCCTTTGTATCTGATTATCTGAAGCCGGATCATTTAAACTCATCGAGACATTCTCTGGAGGTTCATGAAGGATGCTACAAATGTAAAGGAAAAATGGGACAAAATCATAAATGAGAAACAAGCATTGGTCGTTAAAAAGATCAAAAATGTAAACTTAAAAGGATGAAAATAGGGGGTTACTCATCTCTATGGACCCAGATTTGTGAAATGCTTCCCGAGGTGAAGTATCATCCATCATGATATCCTGCACAATATATATATATGTTTCCAATGGTTAAAATGTAATTCCGTCCGGTACCGCGAAACAAAATGATAAATGAATGCTAAACTTCAATTTACTAAAGAAAAAAACTTACATCATCGAAACTCACAGCAACATAAGGATCCCTCTCAGCAGGAATTTGATCTGTAGAAAAAAGATAAAACACAAATTAACAAGAAAATGATAAAATGTTCAGCAAACATCAATTCGAATTCTATGTAGTAACCTGCAAGTGTTATATCTTCTAGGTTCCTAAGATGGTTATCTGCAGCTCTGAAAATGAAAAGTTCAGATATAATCAAAACATTAAAAAATTATTTATTAGAGAAAGTCTTACTTTTCGTTATAGGCATCGACATCTAATTCCATGGCATCCAAGTCCAATGTCTGTGGCAAATTGATAGCTTGAACCGGTGCCAATATTGCATCCTCGGGCAAATTCACTTGTGTGGGAGCAAAAACCTTGCTTAGGATAAGGATGATATTGCAGTCATTGGTAAAGATATTCGACTTTCTTCGAGTATATTCAAACAATGCCCAAAAGAAGGTGGCCTGACATTCTTAATGCAATGGGAACTTCAGGGAACATGGTGTGATCTGCATTCAAATGAAGACTTGGTTTACGAAACAGCATTGCAGTATGCAGATTCACACGCATAATGATCAAACAAAATAGATGCTAAAGTCTGCATTTTTTCCCCAATTCAAGTCCAAGCAAAGCTTTTAACTTTTCATTGGCAGTTGAACTATTAAGGGAGCCAATTGGACAGTGATTAAGCCAATGCCTCGTAGCATCAGCAATGGCAAAAAATCAGCAAGAAATATAGGAATGGGGACGAACCCGAACGAGATAACACTTAGCATTAGCAAGCAAGGCAGATTAAAATGCATAATGATGAAAGAAAATAGATGCTAAAGTGCATTAATTTTTCTAAATTTTATTCCAAGCAAAGCTTATAACTTTCCATCAATGGTTGTACTATTCAAGGAGCCAATTGACAATTATATAACCAATTCCTCTTAATCTCAATAATGGAGAAAAATCGGCAAGAATAAGAATGGGATAAAACTCAAACGTGATAGCACTTAGCATAAGCAATAGCAAGCGGTAGAAAATTTGAAAAGAAGAATAAGAAGCAAATTTAGGGTTAAAAGGAATCAGAAAGACGGACCGACGGTGGAGGGGATATTGGTGGCGGTGTAATGAAACTTCTTGAGGCGGTGCTGTAGATGGGCGGCGCACCAGCCGGTGCCGAGAGGGGACTTACGAGACAAAAACGTGTGCGAATAAAACATCTTTCTCTTCTTTTTCCCCTGTTGTTTTAACGATTTTGATGCATTGGGATTTTGGGGTATCAAAAGGAAGAAACTTTTTTTGCGGGTGATCTTGGAAGTGTTTAAATCAGAGCAGAGTTCAAAGGCTTGAAAAGAGCGGGAAAGACATGGAGCGCGGGAATGGAAAGGGGATTAAACGCTAGATTTAAGATTTTCTATAAAAACGTGATTCTTTTGAGTCATTATGGGAAAGTACTTGATTTCAACCGAGATTTACGGTGTTGTTGCATTGAACAAATGAGTTATTTCACCTTGAATTCTGGGTGATTTGAAGGGAAAATACCCGAGACCCAGACGATGAAGTTGAAGACGACGAAGAAAAATAGGGCTTTCCATCCACGAAAATCATGGTGATTATGAATTGAAAGTTTTGAGCTCAGAAACCAAAGCTAAAACCCTTTTCAATTCTTTAGCACCCTAAACCCCAGATAAAATCTTCGCGACTGTAATTTGTAATCGATTTAACAAAGAAATAATTCCCAAAATTTTGACATTTGATTACGAGTTTCAAATCGAAATTCTCCCTCTGTGAGACTCTGACTCAGTTTATATATATGCATTCAATTTAACTTCAAACATTGCGTACATGTTTCTAAAGGTTTAATTATGAATTACATCCTCCTACTTTACTAAGATTGAGAAATTAATCTCTATTTTAATTTGTCACAATTCAATCCTCATACTTTAAAAAATTTGAAAAATTAGTTGCTTAACATTGTTAAATCTTACTATTAAATCGTTAATTTGAAAATAATCAGCTCAACAAATTATAATAAAGGATTAGTAAAATTAAATAGTTCAACTATTTATATGCAATGGATTAACATAAATCAATGGTTTAATTTCGCGTTATTTATTAGAAATTGTACTAATTTCTCAGTTTTAGTAAAGTACTAGGCTCGAATTCTGAAAAATTAAAAATATAGGAACCAACTTCTCAGTTCCATAAAGTAAAGAAATTCGATTCAAAATCACGCCTTTTTAAAATGATTTTTTAAATAAAAATATGGATATATATTGTCATAACCATTTTTAGTCCGGGCCTAAAAAGCCCAATTAAAATTAAATACCCAGCAGACCCATACCCATAACCAAATCGAGATCCCAAATTAACCCTAATTACGAAATTACCCAAACACCCCTAAAATAACCTAAACTTAAAAAAAACCTAGCCCTCCCACTTGCCACTGTAGCCGCTACCTTACCGCCGCCGCCCAGACCTGCAAAAGTAGGAAAATATCGTATCACATCTAAAATTTCAAGCAGTTGATCAGGTTGTAACTTTTTTTATTTTTAATATTGTAACATTTTGGTTATAAAAACCCTCAAAATCGGATGTAAAAAGAGAGGGGGATTCAAAAGAAAAAAGCAAAAAACAGAGGGGAGTTTGCATGTAAAAATCAGTTCAAAAAAATAATAAGAGGTTGTTCTGTTCAAAAAAGGGCATGATTCGAAATAAAAAAGGTTCGAATAATGTTTAAAAAATGAGAGATTTTGAAATAAAAGAAAAAGGTAAAAAAATAAATAAACATGCCTTTGTTTTTTTAGATCTATGCAAATAGGGTTTCATTTTGACAATCCGACTTCGGATTCGGGTTCATCACGTCGAGGAGCGGCAGACGGCGGCCACTTCCCCTGCCGGCCTGAACAGAGAGTTTGAATGCTCTCTTCTTTTTTGTTTGAATAATGATATAATAGGTTTTTTTTTAGGATTTTAAGTTATATACTAGAGTAAATTAGGGGTATAATTACGCACAAAGTCCCCCCTTCCTAGCCCATTTTTCATTCCTAGTCTGCCGCATGGGATTATTTCACTAAAAGTCCCTGGATGTTTTAATTTGTTTTTCATTTGGTCACTAACTCAGTTAAATCAGAATTTTAATGGCCAAATCACGTAACTAGTCCTTCTGCCCCAAAGTTGTTTGCATTTTGAGTATGCCGCATGGTTTATTCCTCTTCTAAGTCCTTGTAACTTTTAAATATTTTGCAATTTCGTCCTTTTTTTCTTTTTTTTATGTTTTTTTAGTTTATATTTTTAAATTTAATCACTTTTCAAGTTTATTATTATTATTATCATTATGTTTTTATATATTATTATTATCATTATTATTATTGTCATTATTATATATATGTATATATATATATTATTACATATATTATATTATATTATATTATATTATATTATATATGTTTTTATTTCTATTTCATGTATTTTATATTTATATTATTATTATTTTGATATTATATATATATGTATATTATTAGTGTTATTATTATCTTAATATTATATATAGTATTATATATTATATGTATGTTATGTGTATATAGTATATAAAGTATACTATTACTATGTATATATTATCATATATATTAACATGATTTTATTTTTTATAAAATTATTTTCATTATTATATATTATATTATTATGTTTACCATATATATTATCATATATATTAACATGATTTTATTTTTTTATAAAATTATTTTCATTATTATATATTATATTATTATATTTGCCATATATATTATTTATACTTAGTATACTATGAAATATATGTAAATTATTATTTTATTATTATTATTATTATTATTATATAATATATGTGTATTATATTTTATATGTATATTATATTATTAAACTTGTATATACTTTTTTGCTTATTTTATTTTGATATATTTTTCTACACTTAGTTCATTTAAGGGAATATTTTCCACTTATTTCGAAATCCGGCTAGGAAGTGACATCTTGACTCATTCAGGTGTCATCTTCCTCGGTTTCATAAATAAGGAAATATTCTCCTTAGACTGTTTTTTAGAGATTAAATTTTAAGTCGAAATTCGAATTTGGTTATCTTCCAAAGACAACATTTAATCAACGCGGTACCAATTTTGGGCATTGTGGGGGTGCTAATCCTTCGCCACGCGTAAGCAATTCCCAAACCCAAACGTTTGAATCTCTGGTTACTTTTTTAACGGTGTCCGACCTACCAAAGTGGCCGGTGGCGACTCCATCCGTTTTTCATATTCCACTTCCCATTTTCACATTTTAAAATTTTACGATATTCTGCTGGGAGCGTCATCTCGGTCTCCAGGTCTTTGGATATCGTAAAGAAATACAATTTTTATAATATTTTTCAAATGAGGGAAAAAACCTCTTGCGACAGCTTGGCGACTCCGTTGGGGACATTTTTTAAGAGAGTCAGGCCAATGTTGATTTTGTGTTGTCTTGTAAGAAATTTTAAAATTCGATTTGATTTAATTTTTAATCCCCCGGCATTCATGCATGAGCTTTCTACCTGAGCTCCTAAACCCTTAAGTGGGAGAGATTACTTCGTTTCGTAGTGTCTTCACCTCCGTAGTGTTGTAATGTGCTCATAGAGTACTGGTCATTATATTTCGTGGGGTTTTCACCCCCGTATGGTATAAGGGTCGTATTCCCCCGAATCGATGTCCTCGCGACAGTTCGGGTACCTTTTCCTTTAGATCCGAACTGCATATAGTGAGCCGTATGAGCCAACCTTTTAAAGCCATGTGAAACTCTGCCCGTTTAGCTGTCACCCTTTTAGGGCTTTTGTGCCTTTTATTTTTTTGTATAGTTTTTTTATCTATTTTAATTTGATTTTGTTCATTTGATTATTTTTATCCGGACTGACCTCATTTCCTAATTTTGGTCGCACCATTTTTTGCATTAATGGTATGACATCATCATTTTAATTTTTTTCATTTTACTGACATGAAGTACTGATTCACGACTGGTTCCAAATTTAAAAAAATCATCATCGGGAGAAAATCTAGTACTCTAGATATCAATGCAACATTTAAAGTTACGAATAAATCCCGTGAGTTTGAAAGTTGAGCCATGGAAACCATTTTGAATCAGTACCTCCACATCTAGGATATGCACCTTGCATTACATGCATACATTCAATTTTGAAATTGGTCCCTAGGACGTCTCGTGCCAGCAATACATGATAAAGCAAAATCTAGCACCATGTTGGACCTATGCAAGAGCCCGGTTTAGGGGCATTTTTTAAAAAAATTCCATATTCATACAGACACCATGCCTCTACAAGGCTCAACGTCTAGAGGATATTTCCAGACGAGTTCTAAAATTTCGACTAGAGAGCAATATAACGCGTTCATCCTGCAAGAAAAGGGGAAAATATTCCAAGCTTCGCATTCGCTTCATTCCAGACGAAGTTCAATGAAAATAATTTTGGGGCATGCACTCGAAAAGATAGAGAAAGATGATCAAAGCCAAAAAAAGATTGGGGGCATCTTCGCGAAACAAGTTCATAAACTCAATCCGACCAACATGAAGTCATGGGCATCCCTTTGAGGGGGAAAATTATTCATACATTAATTGAGATCATTTGACATCATTGTTCATACATCATACATTCATACAAGTTATCATTTAGATTAAAAATAAAGTTAAAGGCATCTATCATGCATTCATTTTTGCTTGAACATATAAACAGGTCCAGGGAAGAGACCGAACAACCTCGACCATGGGGCAACGACATGATGACCAACTTCTAGCCCTGAAGAAGGCCAAATATGCAGACAAGATCAAACATCCAGCTCAATGGCAAAATTCTGAACAATTACTAATTAATGTTCTACTTCATTTTCAGAAATCGCACTACCGTTGATGGTGCAACAGATTAAAATTTTCTCTGGATCTCGAATCTTCGTCAGTGATGTAGCAGATCCTACTTTTTTCGATCTTCCCTCTCCGTCAGTGGTGTTGCGAGATCAAATTTCCCTTTGGATCTCATCTCTCCGTCAGTGGTGTAGTGGATCCCATTATTTTCGGATCACGTCTCTCAGTCAGTGGTGTAAGGGATCAAAATCATTTCTAGATCTTGCTTCTCCGTCGGTGGCGTAGCAGATCAAGTATTTTGTGGGTTATGCCTCCGTCAGTAGTGGTAAACCAACTTAGTTCTGATACTGTATCTCCGTCAGTGGCACAACAGATCAAACCCTATCCAGGTCTCGCTTCTTCGTCGGTGTCGCAGCTAGACCAAACTTTTTCCTTGGATATTGTATCTTTTGTATACTTGTAGCTCAAAAAAGCAAAAAATAAAATAAAAAAAAAAGAAAATTCAAAATTCAAAAAAATCAAAAATCAAGAAACATAAAAAAAAAATCAAAGCTTCATCCTCTGATCCTGCCCCTCATTTGATGGAATGGTTAGGTCCAAGTTATTATCATTCGATATGGTTCCCCCGTTGATGGTGTATCCAGGTCCAAGTTTCTCTCATCTGATCTTGTTCCTCCGTTGATGGCGTAACAAGGTCCAAATTACAGATATCCAATCTCACATCTTGCGTTGATGGAAAGGTTAAGTCCAAGTTGCAGCTGTTCGATCCGCCCCTTGTGTTGATGGAATGGTGGGTCCAAGTTGCTTTCATCCAGTCTTGTTCCTCCATTGATGGCGTAACAAGGTTCAAATTACTGATACCCAATCTCACCTCTTGCATTGATGGAGATGTTGAGTCTAAGTTACAGTTGTTCGATCCGCCCCTTGCGTTGATGAAGTGATGGGTCCAAGATGCTTTCATCCAGTCTTGTTCCTTCGTTGATGGCGTAACAAGGTCTAAATTATAGACATATAATCTTGCCTCTTGCGTTGATGGAGAGGTTAGGTACAAGTTACAAATATCCAATCTCACCTCTTGCGTTGATAGAGAGGTTGAGTCCAAGTTATTGTTATCCAATTCTACTTCTCCGTTGATGGTGCGGTAGAATCTAAATCACTGATATTCAATCATATCCCTCCGTTGATGGTGTGGCTAGGTTTAAGTTGCTATACATTCTTGCTCCACCGTTGAGAGCGTAGTAAGGCCTAAATTGTTGTTATCCGATTCTATCATTCCTTTGATGGAATGACTGAACAAGTATTCCAAATCTTGGTTCTGCCTCTTCGTCCGTGCTGTAGCTGGACCAAAATTTATTGACTTTTGATCATGCCTCTTCGTCGGTGCTGTAGCTGGATCAACCCTACTGACTTCAGACCTTACCTCTTTATTGGTGTTGTAGCTGGGTCAAACCTTTACTGACTTTAGGTCTTGCCTCTTCGTCGGTGTTGTAGCTGGACCAAATTTATTGACTTCCGACCCATTCTCTTCATTGGTGTTGTATGTAAAACCTATGTTTAATTTTGATATAACAAATTGTTTAAAGACTAAATTGTAAAGATAAATAAATTTTTAAGTATTTAAAAGTCTCAAAAAATGACAAGAAATTTTTTTCCAAAGTTATAAACTTAAACCCAAAAATTTCCTAAGTGTTTCAAGCTAAAAATACACAAATACGCCCAGGCGTATCGATACACCCCTTGGTGTTTCGATACGGCTTTTAGCTACTGGAATTTGTTTTTGCAAATCGTACCGATACGGCTTAGCCCTTTTCGATAGCCTTCATCTGGGTAAACATTTTAAGTCCAGCGTTTCGATACGAATAACACCCGTTTTGATACGGTTTGAAATCCGGGTTTAAGATATTTACACCCGTACCGATACGGTACTCTATGTTTCGATACGGTTTGAATTATGGTTTTAAGAAATTTCAAAATGTACCGATATGGTTAACCCTATACCGATATAGTTTGTCAGGACTTTAAAGATCTTTGCATTAAATTTTTCGATCGTTGTTTGTCAGTTATTGGAATCATCAAACTTTAAATTTTGGTTAACCCGTACCGATGCGCCCCTATGTGTATCGATACGCTTTTTCATCCAGGATTCCAATGAGCAAAATCCGTACCGATACGGCCTTGCCGTTTCAATACGCCCCCATTAACACTATGATCGTTTCGATACGGCTTCACGCGTATCGATACAACTTGTACAATGGCTATATTTTTGTTGTAACAGGTATCGATACGGGCTTTCGTGTACCGATACAGGCCTTCACCAAATAGCATTTATTACGGGAAAGATGGTCCCCAACGGCTCTATTGATGACTTCAACCACCCAAACGTCTAGAATTCAATGATGGGGTATAAATACAAGTCTCCAATGCTACAGCATCAACTAATGAACTTAGATTGAACAACATTTAAGAACTCAAGCAAAAATCCAACCCTTGTGCTCTTAGAGTCAAATCTTTGTACCCAACTTGTGTTCTTCATTGTAATCTTTTATTTCAAGTTTGAGGTTGAGTGTTCTTGTAATTTTGGGTAAATATATACCTTGTGAGGTCATTTTCTTTTTGCCATTTTCTTTCTTGTAAAATAGTGATCTTGGATCAAGCTTTGGGTAGAATGCTTTGATCGATTGTAAAGGTTGCCTCCTTAGCCTAGAAAAGGGGAATAATTTCATAGTGAAATTGGTTGAAAATCCTTAGTAGGAAGCTAAGGTAGTGGTCATAGAGCTTGTTAGAAGCTTGAACCACTATAAATCATTGTGTCCCATTGTCCATCTTTTAGATTTGTTTACATACTTTTTAAAATAGCCAATTTACCCCCTCTTGGCCAACATCGACATTGGTTGATCATTTCAACAATTGGTATCAGATCCACACTCAACCGAAGGTTTAACAACCGTTGAGGCGATCCTAGAAGGTGATTCAATCAACTGACATATCAACCATGGCTTCTACTTTCGACAACATGTACGAGTCTCAATCCATCACTAGACCTCCATTCTTCAATGGATACAACTATCCATATTGGAAGAACCGAATGAGGTTGTTTATCAAATCCAACGATTATCTCTTATGGGATGTAATCGAAGACGGACCATCAATTCCAATAAAGAAAGAAGAAGAGAGACAAGTTCCCAAGGCTAAGCATGAAATGACGGATGAAGAAAGAAAGAAGTTGCAAATAAATGATAAGGCCTTGCACATGCTCTTTTGTGCACTTGGACCCAACGAATACACGAATATGTCCTCATGTACGAATGCAAAGGAGGTGTGAGATAAGCTAGAGACCACATATGAAGGTACCAACGATGTTAAAGAGACCAAGATTGGACTCCTCAATCTAAGCTACGAAAAATTCAAGATGGAGCTCGATAAGAGCGTTACCAAGATGTTCGATTGCTTCTCTGTTATTGTAAATAGCCTCAAGGGGTTCAGAGAAGTTATTCTCGAAAACAAGCTTGTTCGGAAGCTCTTATATTCTCTTCTCAAGTCATGTGATAGGAAAATGACGACCATCATCGAGGTAAAAGACTTGAAGACCTTGAAGCTCGATGCTCTTGTGGGTTCTCTCCTAACTCATGAGATAATGAAGAAAGAAAGAGAGAAAGAAAAGAAGGAGGAGGAAATGAAAATTGAGAAGAATGACACAGAGAAGAAGAAGATGAGAATCACTCTCAAAGCTTCACAAGAAGAGAGTGATTCGAGTGAAGAAGATGATGAAGAATTGGCTATGATAGCCAAACGATACACTCACCTCATGAGATCCAACTGAAGAAGGAAATTCAACCGTAGAAGGGATCTCAAGAACAAGAACAAAGAAGAAGAGAAGGATTTGATTGTGTGCTATGAATTCAAGAAGCTGGGGCACATCAAAGTCGATTGCCCCTAACTCAAGAAGAAGGGCTTCGAGAAGAAAAAGAAGCGCAAGGCCCATGTAGCCACTTGGAGCGATGAAGAGTCTTTAAGTGATGAGGAGCACGAAGTTGCCAACCTTTGTCTCATGGCCTTTGAGGAGGATCCAAAGGTAACCTCTAGCTCATTAAATGATCTTACATATGATGAATTATTTGATGATTATAACGAGTTACAAGAAGCTTATGACAAATTGGTTGAGAATTATAAGGAATTCGTTTTGAAAAATAAGAAAACTATCATTGATTTGAAAAACCAAAACGATTCCTTATCTAAAACCAATTCGAAACTCGAAAAGAAGGTTAGTGATTTAAAAGATAATCAAAAGTACTTTGAACAATAAAATGTTGATTTCAATAACATTCTTTCCGAATTGAAAGATCATTACCTCAATGAGGTAAATGGTCTCAAAGCTTCTTTAAACAATGTTAGGAAATCAAATTTTGAAAAAGGACAATCTTCAAAACCCAACTATATTAAAAGGAACTTTGGCAACCACAAACAAAGAGGCTTCCAAAGGACCTCTTGAGGTAAGAGAATTAGAAGTGTTTGGGTTCCTAAGGAACTTGTCACTTCTAACAATCCTAAGGCTATTGCATATTGGATTCCCAAGAGAACCAAGTATTTGTGAACTAATACTCATGGACCCAAAATGATTTGGGTACCAAAAATCAAGAATTAATCTTTGTTTGTAGGGGGAGCATTGCTACAAGGCCAAAGCTTCAAGTGCAAATCTGTGGTTCCTTGATAGTGGATGCTCAAGACATATGACCGGCGACAAGAGCAGATTCGTGGAACTTGAACTAAAAAGATGAGGATTGGTGACATTTGGTGGCAACTCCAGATGTCAAGTTGAAGGAATAGGTTCCATCGGTAATCACTCATCCGTACTTATTGAAAATGTTCTATATGTCAATGGTCTTAAACATAATCTTTTAAGTATTAGTCAATTTTGTGACAAAGGTTTCAATGTTGTTTTTTATTCTAATGGTTGCAAAATTTTAAACATTGAAACAAATAAAATTGCACTTGTGGGTCATCGCATAGGAAACATATACATGGTGCATCTAGGTGACATATACATTTCTCATGCATGTTTTGTTGCAAATGATGAGCATGATTCATGGTTATGGCATAGAAAATTAGGGCATGCAAGCATGAGTGTTTTGCAAAAATTGGTTTCAAAAGATCTAGTTAGAGGTTTGCCTAAAATAAAGTTTTCAAATGATAAATTTTTTGATGCTTGTGCAAAAAGCAAACATAAAAGAGCTTTTTCAAACCTATTAATGATGTTTCAACTAGTAGAGTTTTACAATTGATCCATATGGATCTCTTTGGTCCTATTAGAATTACCAGTTTGTGTGGAAAATCATATGCATATGTTTTAGTTGATGATTACTCTAGATACACATAGGTTTTATTCTTAAATACCAAAGATGAGATTTTAGAAAAATTCATCATATTTTCAAAAATTACTCAAAATGGCTCTGAATTTCAAAATCTTGGTTTTGAGGATTTTTGTAACTCAAATGGTATTAGCCACAATTTTTCAGCCTCTAGAACACCTCAACAAAATGAGGTTGTTGAAAGGAAAAATAGAACTTTAGAGGAAATGGCTAGAACCATTCTTTGTGAAAATAATTTGCCAAAATACTTTTGGGCGAAAACCACTAATACGACTTGCTATATCATAAATAGAGTAATGATTAGGCCTATTTTGAAGAAATCTCCTTATGAGATTTTAAAATCCAAAAACCCTAACATTAGCTATTTTCATCCTTTTGGCTGCAAATGTTTTGTTTTAAACATTGGAAAAGATAATCTTAGCAAATTTGATGCTAAAAGTGGTGAAACTATCTTTCTAGGATATTCTTTAAATTCTAAAGCTTATCGTGTATTTAATAAAAGAACCTTAGTTGTTGAAGAGCCTATTCTTGTGGATTTCGATGATAACCTCATTCGAGGAAGGATTCTTGTGATGATGATGATGTAGGGATTTTCGAAGCCAATGATGGTAGACAAACATCAAAGGTGGATGAAGTTCCAACCAAAGAGGAAGAAACACAAGATCCACCTCTAGAAGCATTGAGAGACATGAATCTAGAAGATAAGGAAGTGAGCTACCCAAGGGAGTACAACTATGTCAAAGGTGGTGAGATTTTGGGTGATCCATCCAAAGGGGTAACCACTAGACTTTCTCTTAAAATGTTTGTAATGTCGCATTTCTTTCATGCATTGAGCCTAAAAATATCAAAGAAGCATTAAAAGATGATTATTGGATATTAGCCATGCAAGAGGAATTAAACCAATTTGTGAGAAGTCAAGTTTGGACATTAGTTGATAGGTCTAGTAATAAATCTACTATAGGAACTAAATGGGTCTTTAGAAATAAACTAGATGAGAGTGGTAACATAGTGAGGAACAAGGCTAGACTTGTTTCTCAAGGTTACTGTTGCGCGTAATAAGTGCTACGCAATTGTTCAAGTATACACGTTGCAAGTTATAGTATAAAAGATATCGTCTCCACAAGGATTGGTGCAACTTCAAGAATCTAGTCTCTTGCACTGTGAAAAGTAAAAACACAAATAAAGGATTATAGGAGTTTAACTAATAACTAAACTAGAAAGTAATAAAGTAAAAGAAAAGATGAGATCAAATGAGAGAGAGATAGGCCAGGTTATCGTGAGTTGAGGTGTGATAGCCGATTGGATCGTCTTGGTAAAAGAGTGCACGGGCAACTTGCACAACAGGGTTGCCTTGGCAACTAATCGATGGTTGCCTGGGCAACTAGTTGGGCAACTATTTGGGCGTCTGGACAGCAACCTTCAAGGTTCGGCAGCCCGTTCTTCAATGGTTTCTTCTTATCCCTAAGTCGAAACTCTAGCTACTTGTGCATGCCTTGATAATACATCCCTGCGTGAATCAAGGGTGAACAACAACCAATCTTGCGCTCCTCTTAGCCGTTGAAATCCTTAACTTATTCCTAAGCCTGATTAATCTTCACCATCCATAGATTAATAAAGATCATATTCATTCGTTTCTTGAATCTAACTCTCCCGATATTAGATAAATAGATGAAATCACGAGATCCTCTCCCAATTCACTCGCAAACAAGAATAAGAACCAACAATGAATAAACCTTGAATAGAAAAGTGCAAACTCTTATTACCTAAACAAAAACCAATAGTTTCTCACAACCACAAAACACAATAACCATAGCCAAATAGATTTAGTTCATGGCTAGGTTCCAAAGAAACACAAGATAAACAATCCCTAGCATGAACCCAATCGAACAAGAAAGAAAAGGATGAAGGAGGAGGCTTGTCGAAATCCTCCTTTCCCTAGATGCTTGTCGAAAATTCTCTCCTCTTGTTCTCCTTGATGCTTGTCGAAATTCCCCTATCTTGCTCTCTATGGAATTGTCGAAATCTCCTTCTTATTTATAGGGCTAGGCCAAAGTCCTTCTTTGAGGAGGAAGTTAAGTTGGAATTAAATTATCTTTAAAGAATATAATTCTTTATTATAATTGTATTCCTACTAGAACTTCTCCTATCTTCTTGGAATTTAATTCTTCTTTAATCTCTGCATGGAAATCAAATTCCTTTGGGTTTGGGCTTTGCTCCACGTCATCTTGGGCTTGTCTAGTCATCAATTTCGACTACCATATCACCTTTGCTCTTGTCGACAATTGCCATGGCAACTGGCTCGGCGTCTCCTTCATGCATTGCCCTGGCAACTAGTTCGGCATATCCTTCATGTATTGCCCTGGCAACTAGCTCTAGCCTTGCTTTGGTAAGTGATCCTGCACATACACACAAAACACACCAGAGCAGCATCTTTTCCCACAAAAACTACCAAGTTATGTAATCAAGCTCAACGATGGAAGAAAACATGGATTAATGCATGAATGGCTAATTATGCAACTAATATGAGCCTAAGTCTAACAATAATATGAGTAAAAAGGGTAAGAAAAATAGTACTTTTGAACACTTATCACACCCCAAACTCGAACTATTGCTTGTCCTCAAGCAATGCAAACTCATAATTACCTGCCAAGACTTTAATTTTCACAAACTTAGCTTTGAACTTGATTTCAATTCTCTGAACCGGGGCACAAAGTATGATTGGCTTTTTATTTTTTGGAAAACTTAGGAGTTACTCAGAATCAAACGATAATGCTTGTGAGTGTGTGCAGAGTTGTGTGCAAGTTGATTTTTCGGATTCTATGCAAACAAGAGGTTTTCAAATTACTTCATTGGGTTCTTTTTAACATGTTTTAACTAGAGCCAGTTTTGGGCACCTCTAGTGTTTTGGTTTTAATTTTATTAAGTTAATTTATTCGACTAGAGCCGGTTTCGGGCACCTCTAGCGATCAATTTTTTTAACACATACTAGAGCCAGTTTCGGGCACCTCTAGTGATCAATTTTTTAGCACATGCTAGAGCCAATTTCGGGCACTTCTAGCATTCATCCAATTTTTATTCTAATCCCCCAATTTGTTAATTATCAACCTAAGTTTACTAGAATTCCTTAAATCAATCAAACCACAACAGTGTTTCATCAAAATTAGCATCATAGTAAAATTATAAGTTTTTCCATGGTTATCCTAGAATAAAAATTCTATCAATTAAGTGCATTGGCAAAGTCATCATCGGATATTCATCAAATCTAAGCAATTCTTGTTCCAATTAAAGGCATGTCAATCAATTTATGTATCCTAAATGTAATACTTAAGATGAATGTAACTAAACATGGTAACTACTAATAACAATCCCCCCAAACTCGAGTGAGGCATTGTCCTCAATGCATGCATAAAAATAACGAAAAATAAAAATAATAAAATAAAAAAATGCATACGAGGACTTACTCCGAGAGTTCGTCATCGTAGATGATTAGTTTCCTTTTGGTCGGTGTCTTGATTCTCTTGCTTGAACGTGATGGTTGTTTTCTTGTTGCCGGTGGTGGAATCGATCCTCGTACGGGGTTGTCCTCATCGTCCTCTTCATCAATGTCATTGGCTTTTTGCTTGGAGGATTCAATTGGTACGGTCTTTGTTGGTTCAATGGAGGACTCGTCCGAATCTGAAAAATCAGAAAATGATTCCGTAGGAGTTGATTCGGGCATAGGTGCTTTACCTTTGGCTTTTGCAGTGGTTGCCGGGATGTCTTTAGCTTTGGTTATCATGGCATCTTCAGGGTTGGTTGCCGTGGCATCATCTTGTGCGGTTGCCGTGGCGACTGCTTCATTGCTTGCCAGGGCACGGATCTCGGCAGTAAATTTCCTTAGCATAGTGGTTGTGAGTCTTGTTGTGGAAAAGAAAACAAAGAAAACCTAAAAACTAAAGAATATAAAAAAAATAAAATATCTCCAAAAAATAAAAATAAAAATGAAAAGAAAAAGAAAATATTGAAAGGAGAGCATGCTCATGCATCTCCTAAGTTGACCACTTCTTTGTTACGTTCCACATGGGCACCATTGTAGTGCTTCAATCTTTGTCCATTAACTTTGAATTCATGGTTGTCAGAGATGGACTTGATTATCACGGCACCATGGGAGAATGGTTTGACAACTTCGAATAGTCCTGACCATCTTGATTTCAGCTTTCCCGGGAAAAGTTTTAGCCGAGAATTGAATAGGAGAACTAGTTGCCCTGGCGTGAATTGCCGTGGCAATAGTTTATTGTCATGCCATCGCTTTGTTTTCTTCTTGTAGATTCGTGCATTGTTATAAGCGAGTGCACGGAATTCTTCTATCTCGTTGAGATCCATCAAACACTTTTGTCCGGCACTTTCCCAATCCATATTCACGGTCTTGATTGCCCAGTATGCCTTGTGTTCGATTTCCACCGGTAGATGACATGTTTTGCCATAGACAAGTCGGAAGGGGGACATACCTAAGGGTGTTTTGAATGCAGTGCGATATGCCCAAAGTGCGTCATCTAGTCTTAATTACCAATCATTCCTTGAGGGATTTACAACTTTCTCGAGTATTCCCTTCAACTCCCGGTTGGAAATTTCTGCTTGCCCGTTGGTTTGTGGGTGATTGCTATCTTGTGTGATATGCCGAAGCGTTGCAACATCTTGGCAATTAGTCTGTTGTCAAAATGCTTGCCTTCGTCACTGATAATTGCTCTTGGCATCCCAAACCGTGTAAATATGTTTTTATGCAAGAATCGTTGCACGGTCTTGGAATCATTGTTGGGAACTGCAGCTGCCTCCACCCATTTAGACACATAGTCGACGGCAAGTAAGATGTAGAGGTTGCCGAATGAAGATGGGAAAGGTCCCATAAAATCGATCCCCCACACATCGAACAATTCTACCTCGATAATGTTCAGGAGTGGCATCTCATGTCGTCTAGAGATATTGCTCGTCCTCTGGCAACGATCACATTGCTTGTAAAAGTCTTGGGCATCTTTGTACAATGTTGGCCAATACAAACCGGATTGCAAAACTTTGGCCGCGGTACGAGTTCCTCCAAAATGTCCTCCATAGGGTGAAGAATGGCATTGCCGGAGTACATTATGTTGTTCTTCTTCAGGGACACATTGGCGTATAACCTGATCTGCACATTGTTTAAACAAAAGAGGCTCATCCCAAAAGTAATGCTTAGCATCATGGCGGAACCGCTTCTTCCCTTGGTGAGTAATGCCATAAGGTAAAATACCACAAACAAGGAAATTAACTAAATCTGCGTACTAGGGTATTGCCGAGGCACGTGCTGCCATGGTGACTGCTCCCAAAATTACCGAGGCGTGCGCGTCAAAGGTTGCTGCGGCGTCGAGAGTTGCCGAGGCGTGTGCATCCATGGTTACCGAGGCGTCGAGGGTTGTCGAGGCATGCACGTCCATGGTTACCGAGGCAACTAAAATTTGTTCATCTGGGAATGCATCGCATATCTCTAGATCTGCGTCTTCCTCCCTGTTGCGTTCTAAACGTGATAAGTGGTCGGCCACTTGATTTTCTGTTCCTTTCCTGTCCTTAATTTCAATATCAAATTCTTGTAAAAGTAATATCCAATGAATCAAATGAGGTTTAGCATCCATTTTAGCAAATAGATATTTGATTGCCGAATGGTCCGTATGAACAATTACCTTTGTACCAATCAAATAGGATCGGAACTTGTAAAATGCGTAAACTACAGCTAGTAACTCTTTCTCCGTTGTTGTGTAATTTACTTGAGCACTATTAAGAGTTTTACTAGCGTAGTATATCACATGGAAGGTCTTACCTGTGCGTTGCCTAGGACTGCTCCTACCGCGAAATCACTTGCATCACACATGAGCTCAAAAGGTAGCGTCCAATCTGGTGGAACGACAATGGGTGCCGAGGCAAGCTTTTTCTTTAGGGTTCCGAATGCTTGGGTGCAAGAATCATCAAAATCGAAGACTTTATCCTGTTCAAGCATATTACACAAGGGTTTAGTGATTTTAGAAAAATTATGAATAAACCTCCTGTAAAAACCTGCATGTCAGAGAAAACTTTGAATTCCTTTAACCGAACTTGGTGGGGGTAATCTCTCGATCACGTCCACCTTGGCTTTGTCTACTTCAATTCCCTTGGATGAAATCTTGTGGCCGAGTACTATTCCTTCATCTACCATAAAATGGCATTTCTCCCAATTGAGGACTAAATCAGTTTCTTCACATCTTGCCAACACCCTCTCTAAATTGCCGAGACAACTGTCGAAGTCATTACCAAAAACAGAAAAATCATCCATGAAGATCTCAAGGAAGTCTTCGACCATGTCTGAAAAGAGCGCCATCATGCATCTTTGGAAGGTTGCCGGGGCGTTACACAATCCGAACGGCATCCTTCGGAAGGCATAGGTACCGTATGGGCATGTGAAGGTTGTCTTTTCTTGATCTTCTGGTGCTATGGCAATTTGATTGTAACCTGAATAACCATCAAGAAAACAATAAAAGGGTTTACCTGCAAGACGGTCAAGCATTTGATCAATAAAGGGTAATGGGAAGTGATCTTTCCTAGTGGCTTTGTTTAGCTTTCGATAATCCATACAAACCCTCCAACCGGTCACAGTCCTGGTTGGAATGAGTTCATTATTTTCATTACTTACCACTGTTATACCTCCCTTTTTCGGTACACATTGTACCGGACTTACCCATGTACTATCAGAGATAGGGTATATAATGCCGGCGTCAAGCCACTTGATGATTTCTTTCATTACAACCCCTTTCATGGCATGATTCAGTCTCATCTGGGCCTCAATTGAAGGTTTGTGATCATCTTCCAACAAAATCTTGTGCATGCACACTGCCGGGCTAATTCCCTTCAAGTCGGCAATTGTCCACCCTATTGCCTTTTTGTGTATCTTCAACATCTTGATCAGCTTCTTTTCCTGCTCAGGCTGTAACTTATAAGAAATAATTACAGGCAATGTATTATCGGTTTCTAAGTATGCATATTTTAGTTGCTCTGGCAATTGTTTCAACTCAAGAATCGGTGGTTGTTCAATAGAGGGTTTTTCGAGTTTACCATCCTTACCTGAGTAATCCAATGGTTCAAAGTATGTACCTGGTCGATTGACTAGCCAATTTGCCTCTTCTTGTTGTTCCTCTTCGACCGGTTCTTCATACTCCTCAGGTTCCTTTTGATCGGTAATGTAGTTGCCGAGGTAACTAAATTCCTCGTCGAAGTTAAACTCTGCCGTGGCATGAAGAAGTTGGCATTCTTCTGGATCATCGGCATGCCTTAGTGTTTGGAACACATTTAGTTTAACTTGCTGGTCATTCACCCTCATTGTGAGTTCTCCCTTTTCAACATCGATCAAGGTTCTCCCTGTTGCTAGGAATGGTCTCCCGAGAATGATGGGTGCATGCTCATATGCTTCACAATCCAAGACAATAAAGTCAGCGGGAAAAATAAATTTATCAACTTTTACCAGTATGTCCTCGATTTTTCCCTCTGGATGCACATAGATCTGTCGGCTAGCTGTAGCATAACTGTTGTAGGTCTTGCCTCCCGATTCCTAGTTTCTGGAAAACCGATTTAAGCATCAAGTTTATGCTAGCCCCAAGGTCGCATAATGTTTTCCCGACATAGTGGTTTCCAATGGAACAGGGTATTGTGAAACTTTCGGGATCCTTCAACTTGGGTGGCATACGATTGTGCAACATTTCCATGCATCCCTCTGTTGCGGCAATTGTTTCAAACTCTCATAGCCTTGTTCTCTTGGACACAATGTCTTTAAGAAACTTGGCATAGTTTGGCATTTGTTCAATTGCTTCCACCAATGGCAAGTTGATGTGGACTTGCTTTAGGATATCAAGAAACTTCTTGAATTGGTATTCTTGCTTTTGTCGCTTCAACCTTTGTGGGAATGGTGGTGGAAGTCGGATATCTTCGATCCTTTCATTGGTTTGAAACTTGATTGACGGCATTGCCGGGACAACTGGAGTTGCCGAGGCGTTATCAACTGGGGTTACCGAGGCATGCTTATCACAAGTTGCAGATGTGTCTTTATCGTTGATTGCCGAGGCATGCTTATCGCAAGTTGCTGCGGCAATTCTTGGTTCAGCATCTGAGGCTTTGCCGCTAGGTTCATCTTGATCTTTTTGTGGAGTTTTGTTTGATGAGCGGGTTTGAACCTCTCTAAGTTGTTGGCCACTTCTAGTGGTGATCAGCTTACGTTGCTCATGGCCAGTTCCTCTTACGACTTCAGTATCGCTAGGTAAACCTCCTTGCGGTCTAGTATTCAGATTTTGAGCAAACTGTCCGACTTGATTTTCCAATGATTTGATTGCCGCCTCTTGGTTTTGCAATCTCATCTCGGTCCTGTTAATAAAAGCATAAGTTCTTTTTATGAAATTACTATTCTCAGCCATATAAGATTCAGTTTTCATCATAAAAGCATTTAGAGAATTTTCCAAAGAACTAGATGTTGTCGGTTGTTGCTGCGGCATCTGTTGCCGTGGCATATTCTGCTGGAATCCCGATGCTTGTGCATTCTGATTGTTCTGGTTTAGAGCATTGTTGGGATTACTCCATGAAAAATTTGGGTGCTTCTTCCAAGCTGGATTGTATGTATTGGACATCACGTTGTTGTTCCGATTGTAATTCCCCACATAGAAGTTGGATTCCGGATTCTGCATACATTCAGAAGAATTATGGTTATCACCACATAACTCACAAAAAGAATCCATTACCTTGACTTCATGTGTGTTGTTTGGTTTTTGCATGTTCTGGACCATCTTGGTTAAAGTGGCCAATTGTGCCGAAATTGAATCTGATGATCCTAGTTCATGTATTGTGGTTTGGCGTCTAACTCCTCCTTTTCTAGTAGATGGGAATTGATAATCATTCTTGGCCAGCCTATTTAGAATTTGCATTGCTTCCTCCGGTGACTTATCTAGGAGTATGTCGTTTGCCGAGGCATCTAGCATCATCCTTGTTGGTGTATTCACGACGTTGTAAAACATTGTTACTTGAGTCCACACTGGGAATCCGTGTAGGGGGCATTTATGTTGAAGTTCTCTATATCGCTCCCAAGCCTCGTACATGGATTCATCATCTGTATGCCGAAAAGAAGTAATGTCGTTATGAAGCTTATTAGTCAAATTTGTAGGATTAAATCGAGCAAGGAAATCACGACAAAGATTGGTCCAAGATGCTATTGATCCGGTAGGAATGCTATTCAACCATGCTTTCGCCCTATCCCTCAGTGAATAGGGGAATAATCTTAATCGTAAGACATCGGGGGTGACTCCGTGTATTTTGAACGAGTTGCAAATCTCGAGGAAAGATTTCAGATGTTGTCGTGCATCTTCAGTTGCTGAGCCGCCAAATTGACCAATTGTGTTGATCATATTAAACATTACCGGTTTCAACTCAAAGTGGTCGGCTTCAATTTCAGGTGCGACAACTCCTGGGTTAAGTCCATCAAGATCTTCTTCAAGATAATCTCGAATAGTTCTGTTTCGTGCAAGAATCACTCATCATCTTGCTCGAACATCTTGATTCATATTGCCGTCTTGGTTAGCCATTGCTACTCTTATCCTTCGTCTAAGTCTTTGTAAGGTTCGTTCGATTTTTGGATCAAAGGGATATTTTGGTGAAGTCGGTCTCGCCCTGGTCATATACCAATGCAAAACCAAAGTTTGTTAGCCATTTGAATTTTAAACAAGAAAAGTAAAAAGAAAGTACAAGAAAATAAAAACAAAGTCGCTATTGCCAATCCCCGACAATGGCGCCAAAAACTTGTTGCGCGTAATAAGTGCTACGCAATTGTGCAAGTATACACGTTGCAAGTTATAGTATAAAAGATATCGTCTCCACAGGGATTGGTGCCACTTCAAGAATCTAGTCTCTTGCACTGTGAAAAGTAAAAACACAAATAAAGGATTATAGGAGTTTAACTAATAACTAAACTAGAAAGCAATAAAGTAAAAGAAAAGATGAGATCAAATGAGAGAGAGATAGGCCAGGTTATCGTGAGTTGAGGTGTGATAGCCGATTGGGTCGTCTTGGTAAAAGAGTGCACGGGCAACTCAGTTGCCGTGGCAACTTGCACAGCGGGGTTGCCTTGGTAACTAATCGATGGTTGCCTGGGCAACTACTTGGGCGTCTGGGCAGCAACCTTCAAGGTTCGGCAGAGCGTTCTTCAATGGTTTCTTCTTATCCCTAAGTCGAAACTCTAGCTACTTGTGCATGCCTTGATAATACATCCCTGCGTGAATCAAGGGTGAACAACAACCAATCTTGCGTTCCTCTTAGCCGTTGAAATCCTTAACTTATTCCTAAGCCGGATTAATCTTCACCATCCATAGATTGAATAAAGAACATATTCATTCGTTTCTTGAATCTAACTCTCCCTATATTAGATAAATAGATGAAATCACGAGATCATCTCCCAATTCACTCGCAAACAATAATAAGAACCAAGAATGAATAAACCTTGAATAGAAAAGTGCAAACTCTTATTACCTAAACAAAAACCAATAGTTTCTCACAACCACAAAACACAATAACCATAGCCAAATAGATTTAGTTCATGGCTAGGTTCCAAAGAAACACAAGATAAACAATCCCTAGCATGAACCCAATCGAACAAGAAAGAAAATGATGAAGGAGGAGGCTTGTCGAAAATTCTCTCATCTTTTCCTCCTTGATGCTTGTTGAAATTCCCCTCTCTTGCTCTCTATGGAATTGTCGAAATCTCCTTCTTATTTATAGGGCTAGGCCAAAGTCCTTCTTTGAGGAGGAAGTTAAGTTGGAATTAAATTATCTTTAAAGAATATAGTTCTTTATTATAATTGTATTCCTACCAGAACTTCTCCTATCTTCTTGGAATTTAATTCTTCTTTAATCTCTGCATGGAAATCAAATTCCTTTGGGTTTGGGCTTTGCTCCACGTCATCTTGGGCTTGTCTAGTCATCAATTTTGACTACCATATCACCTTTGCTCTTGTCGACAATTGCCATGGCAACTGGCTCGGCGTCTCCTTCATGCATTGCCCTGGCAACTAGTTCGGCATATCCTTCATGTATTGCCCTGGAAACTAGCTCTAGCCTTGCTTTGGTAAGTGATCCTGCACATACACACAAAACACACCAGAGCAACATCTTTTCCTACAAAAACTACCAAGTTATGTAATCAAGCTCAACGATGGAAGGAAACATGGATTAATGCATGAATGGCTAATTATGCAACTAATATGAGCCTAAGTCTAACAATAATATGAGTAAAAAGGGTAAGAAAAATAGTACTTTTGAACACTTATCAGTTACACACAAGAAGAGGGAATCGATTTTGATGAAACCTATACACTCGTAGCTAGAATAGAAGCCATTAGGATGCTTTTAGCATTTTGCATGTTATCACGAATTTAAGCTTTTTCAAATGGACGTAAAAATTGCATTCTTAAATGGTTTTATTAATGAAGAAGTGTATGTAGAACAACCACCCAGTTTTGAAGATCCAAACTACCCAAACCATGTTTTTAAACTTTCAAAAGTTTATATGGTTTGAAACAAGCTCCTACAGCTTGGTATGAGAGATTATCAATTCTTTTAATTGAAAAAAGTTTTAACAAAGGAAATGTGGATACTACACTCTTCATTAAAAGAATTGGCAAATACATATTAGTAGTTCAAATATATGTTGGTGATATAATTTTTGGTTCTACTAATGAAATGTTTTACCAAGATTTTGCTAAGTTGATACAAGGTGAGTTTGAGATGAGCATGATGGGGGAGCTTCTATTCTTTTTGAGGCTCCAAATTAAACAAAGGAATGACGACATCTTCATCAATCAAGCCAAGTACATCAAGGACATGTTCAAGAAGTTTGGCTTGGAAAGTGTGAAACCTCAAGCCACACCAATGAGTTCTTCCATAAAGCTTAACAAAGATGAAGGAGGTAAGTGTGTATATTTAAAGCTTTATCGCTCTATGATTGGATCTTTGCTTTATCTTACCGTAAGTAGACCCGACATTATGTTTAGTGTTTGCTTGTGTGCTAGATTTTAAGCTAGTCCTAGAGAATCACACCTTATAGCCGTTAAGAGAATCTTTAGGTACCTTAGAGATACACCTTGTTTAGGTCTTTGGTATCCTAGAGAGTCTTCCTTTAACCTGCATGCCTTCTCGGATGCGGATTATGGGGGTTGTAAAATATATAGAAAAAGTACCTCCGGTACATGTCAATTCCTAGGTAGTATACTCATATCTTGGTTTTCTAAGAAGCAAAATAGTGTAGCATTATCTACTACGGAAGCCAAATATATATCCGTAGGAAGTTGTGCTCAAGTCCTTTGGATGAAGCAACAACTCTTAGATTATGGAATTGATGTAGGTACCATCCCCATTAGGTGTGAAAATACTAGTGCCATTTGTCTCACTAAGAATCCCATCCAACATTCTAGAACCAAACATATAGAAATACGATATCATTTCATTAGAGATCATGTCTTGAAAAATGATGTAGTTCTAGAATATGTAGACACCTTGAACCAATTAGCGGATATTTTTACCAAACCATTAGATAAAGAGCGTTTTTGGCCTCTTAGGAGAGAGTTAGGTTTAACCAACCTCCCTTGACACTTAGAGCCTCTTTTGGTCTTAAAAATTATGCTTAAATTTATTTGATTGATTGCTTTTGTGATTACGCTCCTATATGTATATATGCTTGTTGCTAGGGGGAGTATGCATCTATTTATGTTCATACATAATGCTCTCATATCATTCACATACATTTTAATTCAATTAGAATCAAATTTCTGAGCAACCTGCAGCCAAAATTAACATTTCTGGCACATGCATATCGATACGGTTAGCCTCGTATCGATACGGGTAGTTTACAATCGTTTCAATACAGGTATACCATGTACCGGTACGTTAAGCGTATCAAAACGGCCTCATAAGCGTTTTGATACTGGGTTCGATACGCCACGTCGGCGTATCGGTACACGTTCACGGTTGGGCAGATTTTAAGGGCATTAAAAGTAGGATTTTCACTTTTATTTAAACACTAACTTTTCTTCTAAACCCTAGATATGAAAATCCTCTATAAAAACCTCAAAATCCCTCACTTTTTCTCGCACCACTCTTCAAAAATCTTGAGGGCTTTTGGATTTTGTATCAAACCCAAGCTAAAATCATCAAGTTTGTGCATCTAAATCACTTCATTCATCATTAATCTCAACTTTAAGGTATAAACCCTAACCTTTTGTTTTCAATTTTCGTACATATATATACATTATTTTTGTACTATAATCATAGATTTAGAACCTATATAGTATTGTTTTCAATATTTTTGTAAAAACTTTTTCAAATCTGAAATTTTTTTATTCAAATATAAAATTATATCATATACTTTTTAATGTTGTTTTTCAAGTTTTTCTTTACCAAAAATTCTTTTTACACTTGTATATATTTTAAAATATATTATATAGCTTTTTGACAATACTTTGATTATTGAATTAATTTTTGGATCGAATGTGTTGATTTATGCATACATCGTTTTTGGTTTGATTTTGTTTTTCAGATTATGGCCCTAAGAAAAGAGCCCGAAAGGATATTGCCTCTAGTTCACGTTCTACACATCCTCTTCCCGATCATGTTGGTAATAGACCCAATCTTACCCACATTTATCAAAACTGTTTTAATGAACCTCAATATTCGGACGCTACGGAATATTTTAAAGAATACCAAAGTTACAAAATTCGTCCTGAGCGTGTTACTTCAATCCCGTTTTTATCATCCGAAAGGTTTAAATTTGAATATCTTTTTTTAATGCACGAATGGAAATTTATTACTTTTTTAAGTATACCCGGGATTTTATACCGAAATCTTATTTTAATCTTCTATTCAAATGCCCGGTGTATTTTTAATGAAAAGAAAACTTTGGTTGTTACCATTGAATCCTACTTAATGAGTAAGAAATTTCGAATAGATTCAAGTGTTTTAGCAAACTTTTTGGGTCTTGAGGATACGATAATAGATGATGAGAGTGCATTAGGACATGTCCTTAGTGGTTCCGTGACCGTTCTTAATGCCCATGACCGTATCTTGTATCTCATGATCACTTGGTGGTTCCATCCTTCCGGTGGGAAGTACTCTACCATCCGCCAAGTTGATATTTTTGGATTCGTTGCTTTCGAGGGAAGAGGTGGCCTAACCTTGCTCAGATTATGTTTGCTGAGATCGTCTTTCTTGTCCAACATCGTCACACTTCCTTGGTGACATCCTTCACTTATGGCACGGCTTTGAGCTTTGTCTTTCACAAGATAGGGTTCGATTGTTCCTATGATCTTTCGGAACCTCTCACTGATCCAATTGATGAGCGTTCTCTTCGCCGCGCCAAGTTCACTTATTACAATGAAGAATGAGTTTGTAACACCGATCTTTCAAGGGGTGTTCAACCCGAACCGGTGGAGGCTCCTCAAGAAGCTCAAGTTTCATAAGCTCCAGTGGCCCAACTAAATCAAGATGCTCTCATGGCTTTCCTTAATGAGAAGTTCACATATTTACACACCACCATGGACTCCGGATTTTCCGCGATCGACACTTGCTTCACATCCTTAGAGGAAAGGGTGATGGCTATTGAAAATCGACAAAAATCTATGGGCATCACTCTTAACGCCTTTCATGGTGAATGACGTCAATCCCATGGACCTCCGGCCACAAATGTTGATGATGATGAGGATGAAGATGATGGAGACGATGGCATGGACTCTTAGGCATTTTTGCATGTCATAGCATATTATATTAGGATTTGAGTTATGAACTTTTATTTTATGTCCTTATGAACTCCTATGCTTTGTTTTTATTTGGTTTATGCTTTTAGGATTTGAGTTGGATTGAACTTTGTTGCTTGAACTATTATTTGAAGTTAAATGCTTATGTTGCTTATTTAATTGCTTAGAGTTGTTATTGTTCTCGTCTTATCCCTATTACATTGATTTTGATCTAACAAAAAGGGGGAGAAGTTTTAAAGAGCCAAATTTTTTATAGACTTAAATTAAAGAGGAGTTTTCTAATACTTAAAAAAAATTCACTTTGGTTTTGTTATATCAAAAAGAGGGAGATTGTAAAACCTATGTTTGATTTTGATATAACAAATTGTTTAAGGACTAAATTGTAAAGAAAAATAAATTTTTAAGTATTCAAAAGTCTCACAAAATGACAAGAAAAAGTTTTCCAAAGTTATAAACTTAAACCCAAAAATTTCCTAAGTGTTTCAAGCTAAAAATACACAAATACGCCCAAGCGTATCGATACACCTCTTGGTGTTTCGATACGGTTTTTAGCTACTGGAATTTGTTTTTGCAAAGCGTACCGATACGGTTGAGCCCATTTTGATATGACCTTCATCTGGGTAAACATTTTAAGTGCAACGTTTCGATACGGATAACACCCGTTTCGATACGGTTTTGAAATATGGTTTAAGATATTTACACCCGTACCGATACGGTACTCTATGTTTCGATACGGTTTGAATTATGGTTTTAAGAAATTTCAAAATGTACCGATACAGTTAACCCCGTACTGATACGGTTTGTCAAGGTCTTCAAAGATCTTTGCATTAAATTTTTCGACCGTTGTTTGTCAGTTATTGGAATCCTCAAACTTTAAATTTCGGTTAACCCGTACCGATACGCCCCTATGCGTATCGATACGTTTTTTCATCCAGGATTCCAGTGAGCAAAATTCGTATCGATATGGCCTTACCGTTTCGATACGCCCCTATTTCAACATTATGATCGTTTCGATACGGCTTCACGTGTATCGATACGACTTGTACAACGGCTATATTTTTGTTGTAATAGGTATCGATATGGGCTTTCATGTACCGATACGGGCCTTCACCAAATAGTATTTATTGCGGGAAAGATGGTCCCCAACGGCTCTATTGATGACTTCAACCACCCAAACGGCTAGAATTCAATGAGGGGGGTATAAATACAAGTCTCCAATGCTACAAAATCAACTAATAAACTTAGATTGAACAACATTCAAGTACTTAATCAAAAATCCAACCCTTGTGCTCTTAGAGTCAAATCTTTGTACCCAACTTGTGTTCTTTATTGTAATCTTTTATTTCAAGTTTGGGGTTGAGTGTTCTTGTAATTTTGGGAAAATATATACCTTGTGAGGTCATTTTCTTTTTGCCATTTTCTTTCTTGTAAAAGAGTGATCTTAGATCAAGCTTTGGGTAGAAAGTTTTGGTCGGTTGTAACGGTTGCCTCCTTAGCCTAGAAAAGGGGAAGAATTGCATAGTGAAATTGGTTGAAAATCCTTAGTTTGAAGCTAAGGTAGTGGACGCAGAGCTTGTTAGAAGCTTGAACCACTATAAATCATTGTGTCTCATTGTTCATCTTTTAGATTTGCTTCCATACTTTTTAAAATAGCCAATTCACCCCCTCTTGGCCAACATCGACATTGATTGATCATCTCAACACTGTAGCTGGATCAACCCCATTGACTTCAAGACCTTGCCTTTTCGTCAGGTGTTGTAGCTTGGTCGAACCATACTATTCTTCGGTCCTGCCTCTTCGTCAGGTATTGTAGCTGGGCCAAATTTACTCTTTCAGATCATGTCTCTTCGTCAGAGTTGTAGCTGGATCAGACATCCAACCTCTATCTTTCGATCATGCATCTTCGTTAGTGTTGCAGTTGGATCAAACTATTTTGACAAGTCCGACACAAATGTTGGCACAACGTGCTTAAACACGGTAAAGTTTAAGACAATGGATAATTCAAATATCCATCGAAAATCTATTTTCACGAATGGTCGAGGAAAATAAATCCTTTGAAAAATCCAATGTCATGATTGGTATCAACTGACTGTACCCAGGGGAATGGTACAACTAGCCCGGAGTAAATGGCTACCGGTAAAGGCCACTCAAAATCGTTTATCCCTGTGCATTTGGGAAAAATACAAAAGAAGCTCTGCATCAAAATGTACCGACTTTCGGTCATGCCTCCTCGTCAGTGTTGTAGCTGGGCCGAACCTTCATCATGTTATCCTATGTCTTCGTCAGTGTTGCTGCTGGATCAAAACCTTGTCTCTTCGTCAGTGTTGCAGCTAGGTCAAATTTTCTCCAAGCATTGCGTCATCGTCAAAGTCGTAGCAAGCTGAGCTCGTTTTGTCTCCTCTAACAAATCGCATTAGATTTTTGTCTTCCCCCAATGAATCCTCCATTTTGAATATTTTGCTTACCAGAGCAACCAATAAGATCAAAAGAAGCCCAAGAAAGAAGTGGTGGCCAGAGAAGGAATCTAGACCTGACCGGACAAAAATGGTTACTCTTTTGTCTTTACCCTATTCCTGTTACACAGCAATACACAAATAGGGGCAACTGTCATAACCATTTTTAGTCCGGGCCTAAAAGCCCAATTAAAATTAAATGTCCAGCATACCCATAACCAAACCCAGATCCCAAATTAACCCTAATTACAAAATTACCCAAATACCCATAAGATAACCTAAACCTAAAAACACATAGCTCTCCCACTTGCCACTGCAGCCGCTACCTTGCCGCCACCGCCTAGACCTGCAAAAGTAGGAAAATATCATATCAGATCTGAAATTTCAAGCAAGTTGCTCAAGTTGTAAATTTTTTATTTCTAACATTGTAACTTTTTGGGTTATAAAAACCCTCAAAATTGGATGTGAAAGAGATGGGGGATTAAAAAAAACAAGAAATATAGGGGAGTTTGCATGTAAAAATCAGTTCAAAAAAATAAAAAAGAGGTTGTTCGGTTCAAAAAAGGGCACGATTCGAAATAAAAAAGGTTCGAATATTTTTTAAAAATGAGAGATTTCGAAATAAAAGAAAAAGGTAAAAAAATAAATAAACATACCTTTGTTTTTTTAGATCTACGCAAATAGGGGCTTCATTTTGAAAATATGACTTCGGATTCAGGTTTATCACGTCGAGAAGGCTTGGAAAAGTGTGGTCTTTTGCATTTTCGACCACCGAAGGCGGTACAGCCGCCGCCGGCGAGCGGCGGTCCGCGATGGAGCGACAGACGGCGGCCACTTCCTCGGCTGGCCTGAATAGAGAGTTTGAATGCTATCTTCTTTTTTGTTTGAATAATGAAATAATAGGTTTTTTAGGATTTTAAGTTATATACTAGAGTAAATTAGGGGTATAATTACGCACTAAGTCCCCCTTCCTAGCCCATTTTTCATTCCTAGTCTACTGCATGAGATTATTTCACTATAAGTCCTTAGATGTTTTAATTTGTTTTTAATTTGGTCACTAAACTTAGTTAAATCAGATTTTTAATGGTCAAATCACGTAACCAGTCCCTCCGCCCCAAAGTTGTTTGCATTTTGATTACACCGCATGGTTTATTCCTCTTCTAAGTCCTTGTAACTTTTAAATATTTTACAATTTCATCATTTTTTCTTCTTTTTTATGTTTTTTTAGTTTCTATTTTTTAATTTAATCACTTTTCAAGTTTATTATTATTATCATTATGTTTATATATTATTATTATTATTATTGTTGTTGTCATTATTTTATATATGTATATATATATTATTACATATATTATATTATATATATATATATGCTTTTATTTCTATTTCATGTATTTTATATTTATATTATTATTATTTTGATATTATATATATGTATATTATTAGTGTTATTATTATCTTAATATTATATATAGTATTATATATTATATGTATGTTATGTGTATATAGTATATAAAGTATACTATTACTATGTATATATTATCATATATATTAACATGATTTTATTTTTTATAAAATTATTTTCATTATTATATATTATATTATTATGTTTACCATATTATGTATATTATTTATACTTAGTATACCATGAAATATATGTAAATTATTATTCTATTATTATTATTATTACTATACAATATATGTTCATTATATTTTATATGCATATTATATTATTAAACTTGTATATACTTTTTTGCTTATTTGATTTCAATATATTTTTCTAAACTCTGTTCATTTAAGGGAATATTTTCCACTTTATTTCGAAATCCGGCTAGAAAGTGACATCCTGACTCATTCAGGTGTCATCTTCCTCGGTTTCGTAAATAAGGGAATATTCTCTTTTGACCGCTTTTTTAGGGATTAAATTTTAAGTCGAAATTCGAATTTGGTTATCTTGCAAAGACAACACTTAATCAACGTGGTACCAATTTTGGGCGTTGTGGGGGTGCTAGTCCTTCCCAACGCGTAACCGATTCCCGAACCCAAACTTTTGAATCTTTGGTTACTTTTTTAACGGTGTCCAGCCTACCAAAGTGGCCGGTGGCGACTCCATCCGTTTTTCATATTCCACCTCCCATTTTCATATTTTAAAATTTTACGATATTCTGCTGGGAGCGTCATCCCGGTCTCCGGGTGACGTCTCTTTTGATATAGTAAAGAAATACATTTTTTTTTAATATTTTTCAAATGAGGGAAAAAACCCCTTGAGACATCTATGGTGTCTGAATTAGAAAGTTTGTCCCAAGTTAGTACTTAAAGAAATTTTACTCCCAAGCTAGTACCTAAAAAAATTTACTCTCCAGTTGTTACCCAAACTTTAATTTCATCCACTATTTTGTTACTTTTATTAATAGTTTTAGTCATTAAAATTTATACAGTCTGTCAACTTGGTCCTAATTCAAAATAATTTAATAATTTAACCCTTTGTATTTATGAATTTCATAAATTTGGTCATTTTTTTGTTATACTGTCAAACTAAACAAGTCTATCGAATCAAAACAATAGTTGAATAACTACATTCTACCATAAATCAACAAGTTACTATAAAACTTTTATTATACCAAAAAAGTAATATAACCTTTCTCGAATAAAAAATAATTTAGGAGAAAACAAAGAGTAAATTGATAGAATTTTAAAAATAAAGGGTTAAATTTAGGGCTTTATTATATGAAAAACCCCTTTTTAATACTTATCTACAAAAATGGCCCTCTGCCAATGTTATCTACAAAAAATAACCCCCAAATCGGCCACATAAGGGTACCTCGTGTTTTGGGAAAAGCGAGCACTGACCTCGCATTATATAAACAGTGAGGTCCATCCGACGTGGGCTGAATTTTCAGACTGTGTAATTTCAAATTATTGGATAAGACCTCGTATTTCCTATACCGCGAGGTCCCCGAGATATTGAGTATATCGTGAGAGAAATTTATACTGACCTCACGTTCTGCAGAAAGCGAGGTCTTCGTTTTCGAGGCTGAAATACAAGGGTGTGTAGGCATGTTTGATGCATTTTATCCTGCCATTAGCTGGACAATTTTGGTAAATTTTAAGCTTAGAGACGTAGTATTAGAACTTGTCTTCCATTTGAGATTGAGATTGGCTCGTGCGAAACATTGTAGAATGTTTAAAAAGCGCGTTCAAAATGGTTGGGACGCTAGTTTTTGTCCAAGATACAAGGGTGTATAGGCATGTTCGAGGCATTTTATCTTGCTATTAGCCCGATAAATTTGGTAATTTTGAACTTTAGAGATGTAGTATTGGAACTTAACTTTAATTTGAGACTAATATTGGCACATACGAGACGTTGCACACTATATAAAAAGTGCGTTGAAAATGGTTTGCACGCTAGTTTTATCATGCAATAATAAGAATTGTACAAGAGCATGTATGGCATAGTTTGTCTGAGTTGTATGGCCGTCGAGAGATGTGCCGTTGATGCAGTCCCTGATAAGCTTCACGGATTTTTTCGTACCCAGTTTACATCATAATTTGAGGAGAAGTTCACATCCGCAGTCCTGGTCCCGACCAAATATGGCATCTTGTACATCACTCCCCTAGACATTATAACCAGTCAATTATACCCCTAAACATGCTTGATTTGATGAAGTGTACAGTCAAGGATTTTGAGGTTCCCCCGAAGGTTGCAATTGTTACTCAATTTCATCATCATCTGCAATGGTAAGGGCTTTGACTACGGTTAAATGTTGGGGTCTTCACCTTGTCGGCACTGTATGAAGATCGCAGTTTCCCTGATATTGTGATATGTCGTTGATGTAAACAAATGGCGCCGAGAGGTGCCATAGTTTGTCCGAGTTGTATGGCCGCCGACAGATGTGTCGTTGATCTATTGCCATTAGTAACACAAGTTTCATATTCTCTTCGAATATGATACTGATTTTTTTGGAAGAGATAGCAAACGCCGCCTTATATAGGATGGACCTCGTATTATGCAAAACGCGAGGTCTACATAGATTCCTGACATGGCAGTGGACCTCGCTATATACAAAGAGCGATGTCCATAAAAAATTTAATTGTTTTTTTACTTAAATGTTTTTCATATTGTGAACCGAATTAATACAGAGATTACTTAAATTCTTTGTGAAAAGATTATTATAAATACGGTACATAAATTATTATTATTTATTATTATTGGTATATTAATTTTAAAATATATATATATATGGTAAATAAATTAAATTACTTAAGGAGAAAAAAATAAGGAAATTAATTAATTAATTATAATATAATAATATTTAAAATTGAAAACCCCTGGACCCTATTTGCAACCTTAGGAAAACAAGCAACGGACTATATAGAAAGCGGCCACATATTCCACCCACTCATTCGCGATAAATTTAAAAACTATGTGCAGTATTCAAATGTGATGACTGCTACCTGCTTCTCGCGCCGAGAACATTTGTTTCGTGTATCGAAATATTCGAGACCGTTGGAAGGCATACAACACAACTCAGACGTGGTTAATCTGGTACAAAGAACCTGTGAATGCGGTGTATTCCAAACATTCAAGTACCCGTGTCCGCACATCATTGTTGCTTGTTCGTCTGTACGGGTTCACTACATGACAATGGTTGACCCAATATACTTACTTGAAACCGTATCCAAGGTTTATGCATATGAGTTTCCTCCAATCGGAAATGAAATTGATTCGACCGCAGTTGATGGTGAACCTGTCATATGGCCAGATTTTGGACTACGACGCAAAAAAGAAAGTCGTCCACGATCAACAAGGATTTATTGCGATGAAGATTTGGTCGAACATCGATAAAAAAACTCAACAACCAAAACTATGCAGTAGATGTGGAAATCCCGGACACCAGAAAAACAAATGTCCTAATCGCTCAGGCCCCGTATTAATTAATTATACTATCATATTGTACTAATATTTCTCTTACTTAAGGTTATAGTTTCCAGTGTTTTCGAAACATTTTTAACGTGATTTTTTACACCGTTACGGATTTTAATTCCGTTGTTCCACTACAATTAATTTTTATCAGACGGTGGGATTTAAAATTAAAAAGAATTAGAACCACGCTCTCTGTAAATAGCGAGGTCCAAGAATCTCTGAAGAACTCGCGTTTTGCAGAGCGCGAGGTCTATTTAAAATGTGCCAACAAACCTCATATTTTGGAGGGCGTGAATGTTTGCCTATATATATAGCGTTCTTACTTTCGCTTCAAATGTTTTGTATCAGATTGAAAGAAAATATACAATTGTTACTACTAATGGAAACAAATCACGTATCGGAAAAATAGTTTTCGTTATTTATTTCCCTGATATTGCGATCTGTTGGTATAAGTAGTTGCATCTGTACGGTGATTACATTATTTTTGTCGTTTAATCATATTCGCAATATGTGTCTTCCATGTTTCGGTTCAAGATCTACAACAAATTGCAATATCAGGGAATGAGTGGTCTTCTTTAGGCGCCGCGATTAGTCTTTATCTTTTTTTTCGAGGCTGTCGGTAACTTCTTCATACGCCTCAATCGTGAAGGCTATAGAAAGACCACCGCATGTAACATCTTTGGAGCCTTTAGCATCGCGGATGATGATGATTTTTGAGTACTCCCGAAATCCACGAAGCAAATCCTCGACTGTCTACATCGTGAGGGCTCCAACAACTAGGATGATCTATGGTGCCATTTGTCTACAACAACGACACATTTCTTAGCGGCCATACAACTTGGACAAACTATGACACCTCTCGTCTAAATCAATTCCTATGTAATTTATTTTATCTACATGTTTAGGGATACAAATGACCGCGTATTTAGGGTAGATTTTGGCTTGTAGTGTCCTAACCCAATAATTTATTTATTTCATTTTATGTATTTCGAACCATTTCGACGCAAAAAATTTTGCTTCGACAAAATGATTTATAATTACAATTACTAAACGACTAAAATTTTTAGCTTCTTATTTTTTAATTACAATTATACGCCTCTAATATTATGCCTAGCTTTAGGATTACGCGAATGCGACAATTAACTTTTCGGATAAACCATTCAAACATGCTTCTTAATGCATTTTACCTTTTTGTTCATGCCTAATTTCGATTTATTTTCAGAGCCATTTTTATACCATTTACACTATTTGTTATGTGCCAATATCAACTTGAAATGTAAAGTTATGTTCCAATACGTTGCTGGTCAAATTTTAATTAAAATTAATTAAAATGACCTCGCATCTTGTAAAACGCGAGTTCCACTGCCATGTCAGATCTCTGGCCTGCTCCTCTACTGCCACGTCAGGAATTTCATAGAACCTCACGTTTTACATAACGCGAGGTCCTTTTAGAACGTGCCTTTGAATAGAGGGGTTGAGGGCAAAGCAGCCACCATCCAGCCCCAGCAATTGCAACAGCGTGATGTGGCTGGAACCTTTATATCAAATCTTAAAAAAATAATTTAGTTGCAGCTACTAATGGCAACAAACTACAAACCGGGAAAATTTTCTCACAAAGCTATTTTCCCGATATTGTGGTTTGTTGGTATACGTAGTTGCATTTACATGATCATAATAAGATTTTTCGGGTTAACAATGTTGATGAGAAGTGTCTTCGGTGTTTTCATACGAGACCAACAACGAATCACAATATCGGGAAATCATTGGCCTTTCGCAAGTGCCCGTAACATTCTTAACCTTTTGTTCAAGAACACATGTAACTTATTTTTATGCCTCAATCGTGGAGGCTAGATGAAAACCACAGCATGTAACCGCAGTCAAAGCCCCCACCATTGCGGATGATGAGGATCGGTGGTTCAAGGTGACCGTCTGAGACCAGCACACGAGGCTTCTGATCTCCGTCCATTTTGTGGAAGAATTTTCCGGGGTTCTATTGACCGGTTACAATGTCTTGAGACCCTTATGCCAATATCAACCCCAAATACGCCTTTTGAGTTTGAAGAACAACCCGGCTATTTAGGGTTGAATTGGCATGGTAGAATTGACCGTTTTTGTCGGCCACCTCAAATACGTCTTTTGAGCTTAAAGAAGAGCACATCATGTATTTGTTTGAAACGTAATAATTTTATTTTCTCTTACTTGTTTTATAAACGAGTTGAAATATGAAACAATTAACTTAAATTAAATTAACTTCAATTAAAATGTCATTTTAGCTTATCGTTCCTGCACAAAACCACACTTCGAAACCATTTTCAGCGTGATATTTATACTGTTTACAACGTATCGTGCGTGCTAATATCAGTCTCAGATGAAAGCCAAGTTCCAGTACAACGCCTCTAAGCCCAACAATTTCAAAAATTCTCGGATTAACAACCTGGGAAAACAGCTCGAACATGCCTATGAAGCCATTTTCAATGCCAAAAACAAGCTTTGTAACCATTTTCAGGGCCATTTCTATACCATTTACAATGTGGATTCTGTGCCAATATCACTCTCAAATGAAAGATAAGATACAATACTAGGCCTCTGAACTAAAATATTATGAAGATTATTCTAATAATAACTCGGGAAAACACCTCCAACATACCTACCAAGCTATTTCAACTTCATATTCTTGGACAAAAACTAGCGTCCCAACCATTTGAACACGCTTTTTAAACATTCTACAATGTTTCGGACGAGCCAATCTCAGTCTCAAATGGAAGATAAGTTCTAATACTACGTCTCTAAGCTTAAAATTTACCAAAATTAACCGGCTAATGGCAGGATAAAATGCCTCGAACATGCCTATACACCCTTGTATTTCAACCTCGAAAACGAAGACCTTGCTTTTTGCAGAACGCGAGGTCAGTATAAATTTCTCTCACGATATACTCAATATATCGGGGACCTCGCGGTATGGGAAACGCGAGGTCTTATCCAATAATTTTAAATTACACAGTCTGAAAATTCGGCCCACGTCGGATGGACCTCACTGTTCGTATAATGCGAGGTCAGTGACCGCTTTTCCCTAAAAGTGATGTACCCTTACGTGGCCGATTTGGGGGTCATTTTTGTAGATAACATTGGCAGAGGGCCATTTTGTAGATAAGTATTAAAAAAGGATTTTTCATATAATAAAGCCTAAATTTATTGACATGTTTTGAATTATTGCCAAATTGATAGATTGTATATTTTTTTACTAATTTGGGAGACAATTCCTAGTTCATGTATTAATTTGGGAACAAAAAAATCTTTTAATATTAATTTGAGAATAAAAGTTTAATTATTTTTTTAATTCAGATACCAAATATATATTTAAACTTAAAAATAAATATATCAATATTGTCGCAATTCTCTGTTGCTAAATTCAGATTTGTCCTATCAAACGATCATAATTGATTTAGAACAAAATAAGCAATCAGACAAACAAATAGATTAATTCATGTATTCAGTTCATCCACTATTTTCACATTATCAAATTTACACATGACAAACTTATCTGAACTTATTACTTGAACTGTTTTATTTGATTCAAAGTTTAATATTCACTTGAACACGATGATTTAAATTTGATCCGAAATTCAAAACAAATTAAACAGAACCGAAATTGACTCGAATTTTAGCTGAATCAATATAGACCCAAATTGATTTTTAACCGAACTGAAAGCAACTCAAACTGATTTTTACTCAAACTAAATGCAACCTGAACTGAAAGTAATCCGAACCGAAGACAACCCGAATGTATTTTACACAAACTCAATATGAACCAAATATCAATCTAATTTTAACTCAATAATTGAGTCTGATTGAATGAATATTTTATTTCTATTATTATCTGTTTTGTAAAATGATGTACTGTTTTATTCCCTTTTTATTACACTATTAGTTAAATTCCACCTTTGGTAATAATTTAACGTTTTGATATCATCTTTCCTCCTTTAAAGATCATCTCTATCTCTATATCTATACGATAATTTTTATTTTAAAAAATATTTGATATGAAATATCATAAAATAAGGTTACTCACTATCCAAATTTCTACTTTATGCGATTAACTTTAATTGACATCATTTAGATGGTAAAACATAATTAACTTTAAAAGAAAATAAATTTCATTTTTTTACAAATATATGTTAACATGAAACATATGTCTCAAATAAAGAACTCATTTAAAAGTAATTAACTCAATTACATTAAGTTTTTTAATAAAGAATTTCTTAATAAAGTTTAAAATATCGAGAAACTATATCATAGGTTCGTCCCGCCACGTCATCTAGGGTCTCAACCAATAAAAATCATCCATTTCAATAATTTTTTTCAATGTCATCTTTTTACCAAGTATTGTTTTACACGGTAAAAGTTGTTTTTTAAATTTGATTTACAGTAAATATGAGTGAAGATTCACTTGGTAAAAACATGACATGAAAAAATTAATGAAATGAGTGATTTTTATTGGTTAGGACCATAGATGATGTGGAGGGACGGGCTTATGATATAATTTCTCTAAAATATTAATAAATTGATCAAGTCAAACTTCACCCTCTTAAATTTAAGAATCAAAGTTTTTCTTTTTTAAACAAAAAATAAGCCTAAATGATAATATTGACAAACATAAAGATGTGTATTTTTACAAGAGTATATATACTTCGATAACCCGAAGTTTTAAACGTTAGCATGAATAAAAAATCGAACAATTTGCTAATAGCTTGACTCAAAATTCGATTGACCCGACCCGAAAATAACCCTTCCACATTGACCCGACCCAAAAATCGACCGATTCAATATTGGCAAACCCAAAAATTAATTGATCCGATATTGACACGTCCTGACCCGACACCCAACCTAAATCACCACAAGCTCGAACTAAATCTGAACCAGATCTGAGCCGAACTGAACCAAAACCGAATATAGTCCAAACCCAAAATTACCCAATTCGAACAACCCGTTTGCCGCCTCTAATCAAATTCATTGTCAACTTATAACATGCTTTGCAAAGATTAATAGAAATTCACAAGTGAAATTATATTACCTAAGGACCTTTTCATAAATTCATAAAAGTTGATGGACCAATAAGTAATTAATAATATTTGACCACTCAAAACCAACTCAGACTTGAAACAAGCAATTTCATGTGATATTCAAACTCCCAGATTCATTTTAAAGCATCCTTGAAATAATTTAATCAATCCAATTCGGAAAAGGTGTCAAATCGATAAATTATGAATTTAAGGATTAAATTGTAAGTTCAATAAAAGTTTTTGGGGATTATTAAAATATGTATTTAATGATTAATCATGTAATTAAACTCATAATCATTCAAAACTATGAATTTCAAAATAAATCGGATGTCAATCAACAAGGACGTGATTTTAAGTATGAATTGTAAAATTTTAAAATTCAGGGGTCAGTTTCGAAACTACTGATCCTGAAATGGTTAAAATGCATTTTTAAAACTCTACCAAACCTTCTTTAAACCTCTCTAAATGCCAAGTAAATAATCAAACACCACTCCAACATTTTTCTATTAAATAGAGAGATATTTATATTCTCAATATAAATATTGTGATTCGAACTCGTACAAGCTATGAGGGGATCTCAAACATCATTTCAACGTCTAATAATGCATCCAACATGCAAATTCTCGACAAAAAAATGACACAAACATTAGCATACCTTATTCACTACATTAGTAACTATATAAGTTTATAACACGTTTGTTTTCTAAAATTTCCAACCTCATTCATGGCAAAATTTGGTGCCAACTCCAAGTTATTATTAGGAAAATAAGGTATGTGGCAAAAATTTAGGGATTTACGGTAAAATTTATAGGGATTAAGGAGGACACCACCTGCAGGTGGCGTCTTGATTTTTTTAAATATATTTGGTTGTAACTTAACCGTTGCATGCTCGCATGGTTCATGTAAAAGCATGGAGAGTAAAGGAAAAACGCCACCTACAGGTGATATCCTTCTACACGAACCAAAAAAATATAAACAAATTAAAAACGCCATTTGCAGGTGGCGTCCTCCCAAATCCCTGTAGATTTTTCCATAAATCCCCATATTTTGCCCACATACCCTATTTTCCCAATATTAACTTGGGTTAGGATTATCCACCAATTTTTTTTCCATTCATGTTACCATTTGGTTTTCATATTTATAGCAAAAATATAGCATATTTAGTTCTTTTCTCATTTATAATGTAAACTATGTGAGTTTTACATGGTGTGAGAGAATCTTACCTCTTCAATTTATACTGATGCATAAACATAATAGCCATGGAAAATATTGATCATGACTTATAAAATATCTTATTTTATATCTTTGTTGCCTTTTCCATGGCATCCATTTCTCATCCATAACTAATGGGATTCTCTAATCATTAGTTAAATTGAACCATAATCTAACAATCCAATTTCAAACTTTTACAAAATTATACTTTTATCCCAAAATGTTTATTTCTTTTCGCTTTGACCCTTTTTTTGCCCACATGAACATAAAACTAATACAAATCATAAATAATAACTTTATAAATATCAAAATCCTCAGTTATTCCATACTTGAACCTCTTTGGCAATTATCATTTTGCCCCTCATACTTTATAATCTTTACAATCTAGTCCTTAGCCTCGATTTTAACATTTCTTCATTAAAGCAACTTTTCATACTTCATTTAGTCCAATATTATTAACAATCTAGTCCTTAGCCTCAATCTTAACATGTAGTCCATTATTATCAACTTTAGGGTTATATTTTGATACATAACCTGTGTAAAAAAATTACACAACCCTTCATATTTAAGCTATGAAATTTAAAACCTAAACCCCTATCTCTAACACCCCAAAACCTAAACCTTAAACCATAAACTCTAGACTCTAAATTCTAACCATAAACCTTAAATTCTACACCCTATACACTAAAATCTTAAGCTCTAAACCCTAACCTCAAACCCTAAAATTGAAAATATAATATCGAATTAAGCTGAAATTCTTACTGAAAAAATTAGGGTGTTACATATAAAAATACTTGTAATATATGTTATTATAGAATTATGGTTAAAATGTACATTACGTCCCTCAGTTATTAGTTTGATTATAAATGAGTCAATTTTTTAAAAAAACTTTTTTAGTTTCTCAATTAAAATTTTGTTATAAAAAGCCAATTTTCCATTAAAATAAAAAACGGCTGTCTAACGCGACTTGATATAATAACAAATTTGTGTCCCCAACACTTGTACATCTGATTAATTTGGGCATAATTCGAAACAATTCAATAAATTTAACTAATCTAATCCTTTTTTCGTGGTACTATCGAACAAAGTGAGACTATCATATCAAATCTACGGTTGGACAATTACATTCTACCATAAAGCAACAATAAGTAACTAATAACAACAACAATTGGATAACAATAACAAGAAAGTAATATAACATTTATGAGAGAAGAATAAACAATTTATGAGAAGGACAAAATTGATAGAATTTTTAATTATAAATGATTAAATTTATTAAATTATTTCGAAATATGACCAAATTGATATAATATATAAGCTTACTAGGTCACTTCACCATCTTCCATCCATTTTAACATCCAAGTATCTAATTGTAACAATTTTTTAATTGAGTGTAACTATTAGAAAAAAGTGATCCTTTTGTAACCGAACTAATAATCGAGTGACTTGAAATATATTAAATGTGAATTCATTAATAACATTAGAAAAGTAAATGGACCAAATTATGTCAAACTAAAATTGAGAGATTAAGTATCATTCTTTTGTAAAGCGAACGGACTTGATAATAATTAGACCAAGAAGGGGAGAAAAATGGAATAACACGGGAGAATTTATTTACTCCTTCCTTAAAATCTTGTTTGTTGTTAATTTTTGACGTAGTTTAAAAAAATTGTGTAAGAGATGTAAAATAATTAAAATTAAAATTTTATTTTTGAAAAGTTAAAACTTAGGGTAAACTATATCAGTAGTCACGAACTATGGTTTCTTTCCTATTTTGGTCACCGAACTATTTTTTTGGCAAAACATCACTAACGTTATGTTTCCTTCATATTTTGGTCACCGAACTATTTTTTGGCAAAAATATCACTAATGTTATGTTTCCTTCCTATTTTGGTCACTGGCTGTTAAAACTTAACGTTTTTGCTGGCGTGGAATTTTATTTTTTTAATTTTCCATGTCATTTCTTCTCTCTCCTCGTAAGCAATATATGTTATTTTATAATATTTTTATTCAAACTAACAGGATGGTGACACGTATCACTGCCTATTAGTGGAATAAAAAGAATGAAAAATCAAGCCCCCTTATGCAGCCAGAGAGATGGTGACACGTGTAACTGCCTAATAGGATGATGACACGTGTAACTGCCTATTAGTCGAATCTCTCTAGCTGCATAAGGGGCTTGATTTTTCATTCCTTTTATTCCACTAATAGGCAGTGACACGTGTCACCATCCTGTTAGTTTGAATAAAAATATTATAAAATAACATATATTGCTTACGATGAGAGAGAAGAAATGACATGGAAAATAAAAAAATAAAAAATAAAATTCCACGTCAGCAAAACCGTTAAGTTTTTAACGGCCGGTGACCAAAATAGGAAGGAAACATAACGTTAGTGATGTTTTTGCCAAAAAATAGTTCGGTGACCAAAATAGGAAAAAAACCATAGTTTCGTGACTACTAATGTAGTTAACGCTAAAACTTATTTTGTTGTAAAACTAAAAGAGGGTAGAAAACGAAATATGTCTAGTAAAAGTTGTTGAGTTTTTCAATAAGGCAATTTAAGTGAGACAATTTTAAAACACAAAAGGGACAAATTTTATGGGACATAGGGAGTACTTTTTAAGGTAAATTGCGTAAATCATCACTAAGCTTTACTCTTAAATATATCCGCTGAAGTTTCAAAACGTTTAATTTACTCACTAAAATTTAGACATTGAACATTTTTTGTCACTAAAATTTAGATATTGAACGTTTTTAGTCACTCTTAAATTCTAAACGATCGTTTATGGTGGTCATTCGGTCTCAAATTTTATTAGTCACTTTATCTCGGCCACCTGAGTTCGAATTCGACCTCCATTTTTCTAGAAAGTGCTTATAAGTTCATGAATCGATTAAAAATCTTATGGTTTCTCTCTCGTCGATCTCCCTCCTCCGTCGTCGGATGAAGTCAATATTTTAGTATATTGCTTCTCTCATACCGATGTAGTTTTTCACTATTCGAATCTTGAAGAAGTTCTTTCATTCGCTGGTAAATGAACGTCGTCAAAAATTTAACGTAGGAGTGACAAAAAATGTTCAATGTCTAAACTTCAGTGAGTAAATTAAACGTTTTAAAATTTCAATTATCAAAATAGGTTTGAGAGTAAAGTTCAGTGATTATTTCCGTAATTTACCCTTACTTTTTATTTTAAAAATTCAAATTCAATACTAATATATAATTAATTAAAAAAATACTAATATATAATAACTTCCGATTTCAAATTTTAGGTTTTCGAATTGAAAAAATTAGGGCGCGTAAGGTGAGGAAGATGCCAAACACAAGCTCCAGTCGGACGACCGCAATTCGGGGTTCAATCGGCGGCGCAAATGCGACGGCGCTGGCAGCGGCAGCTGCAGGAGGAATGGCGATGAGTATGAGAGGGCCAAGCCCGCCAACAACAACAACGATTACAACTTCATATCATGAACAGCAATGCCCACCGACAGCGGCGGTGATCTACCCAGTAGCCTCCTCCGGAAGAGGTTTCCTTCCGACGAACCATCCTTGTCGCCCTATCCTTCCTTATCATCCTCATTCCCATCCCTTTGGCAACCCCAGGCCGCCGCCCCCTCCGCCACCTCTTCCCCATCCTCCAATTAAGGGCCTCCCTCCTTCTCTCCATCCCAAGGTTCCTTTTGTTTTCCTCCTTTTTAAACGTTTATGATTTTGGGTATCCAAATTTGAATCCCCACTTTTTTATAAGTTCTAAGTTGAATTCGTAATACATGTTTTAGGTTGCTTCCTCGCCATTTTCAGTTTCTGAAACTAAAAGACATAAAGGTGTCAGGTAATATCTCTCGCGCATATATATTTTCTCATCGAATCGAATAATTCGTATTTTTAGGGGCGAGTTGCCCACCCCTACTTCAAACCCTTTCTAACTTCTCCTATACTTTCTATTAGGGAGAGAACCGAAGATGATTCTCTTTTCACTGTTAGGGACCGAAAGGTAGCATATTCTCTTTGCCTTGTATGCTGGTTCACTCACTGCATTTTCTTTTCGCTACGTCTCCATGCTAATTGCCTCTGAATTCCATTTGCTTGCAGGTCAGAATAACAGATGGGGCTTCCATTTATTCTCTTTGCCGTTCATGGTTAAGAAATGGGTTTCCCGACGAAACTCAGGTTTGCATTTTTTTTCATTTCTTTTTCTGTGAATACATTTAAAACTTAGAACAGGGGTTTCCTACAAGACATATTTATCTTGAATAAGACTGTCAACTCAGCAAGTTGTAGGCATTTAGTGGTGGTTTATTTATTATTTACCTTTTTGGTGTTTGTGTAGTGGTGGTTTGAATTTTAAGGTACTTGAACAAAGCACGTACCCAACAAAGGAAATACAATTCAATTGTATGCAAGTTTTTTTTTTCCCTTTCTTGTACATGGTAGGGGGTTTCCTTTTCAGATTTAGATTTGGCTAAGGAGAAAAATGAATGAACTAATTGATTCTTGGTTTCATTCTTTCTATTTTGCCTAGTAATATTAGTTTTGTCAGCAGCCCCAATATGGAGATATTTTCAAGTCTCTTCCGCAGCCTTTACCTATACCAGTCACGGATGATTTACCAAAGGACACTGAAGATAGAGAAGAACAAATAGAGGAGGATAAAAAGGAGGTTAGTTTCCTTTTTTTTGGTTTTTGCTTTTCATATCCCAACTTTTGTTTTCACTTTTATTATGTTTCTCAACTCTGATAATGGTCTTGTTAGCCATACTCACAAAACAATAATTATTGCAAGTCATAAAATGATATGAGAAAGATTTGTGGAGTTGTGCTTGTGTTGCATTCATGTGTGTAGTGCAGAGAGACAGAGAGAGAGAGCATGTGGTGTCTTGTGCAATTGTAACTAGTTTAGCGGTGTTGGCTTACAAATATAAGAGTTGGCATAAATTTCAGAGCAGCTGCCTGCCTCCATACCTAAATGCAAGTCATAAAATGATTTGGGAAAGATTTTTTAAGTTGTGCATGTCTGTGACAGAGAGAACCTAATAGTGTCTGGTGCAATGTTAGCTAGTACAAGAGCATTGAGCTGAGAAATATACCAGTGTGCATGCAAGCATAGGCGCTTAAATGTATTTGAGAACGGATGTCTTTATGCAAAACTGCTATATCTGTGTGATTATCACTTCATGATCATGATTAGCATCCTGGCTGTGAACCCTGGTCCGTGTAATCAAAATAAATTGAGAAGATTATAAAGTTAGCCAGTTTTTGGGTCCTGGTTAAATCTTCTCATTTATGTGACAATCTTGTAAGGATGTATGTGAATGTTTCATTAGATTGAATTAATCTATCATGTCAACATCACAGCTTCGTCTGTGTCTGTTTTTTCTTAAAAACAAGTGCCACACTGCCACTACTACATGGGGCTTACGAAGTTCAGTGGCCTCCTTTTTACCATATTTTTGGTTTATATCCAAATTAATCTGGTTGGCTGGATATCATATCATATGCACTTAGTGTTGCTGTTACTGTTAATCGAAGATTAACTCCCGGATCTTTTACTTATTTCTGATACTTGGGGTAGTTTTATGTTCATCAGCATTATTGCAGTAGTTCTTGAAACCCAAATAAGCAATTTGATTTGTATTTTTCCTTTCTTGGAATGAGCTGATCTCTGTTTCCTGGTTTTAGGATGAGCAATCAGTTGAGAATTTGTCAATGCAAGATCTGTTGAAAAGGCATGTTAATCGGGCTAAAAGAGTTAGATCAAGGTAAGTTGCTTTAATTTCTTTGTGATTCGGCGGATTCTCGTGAAATTTAGCTGCTGTAATAATTTTATAATGGTGTCTGATATTCCAAACATTAATTTGTAATTGTTTATTGTTCTGTCTTGTGATACGTCTATATAAGAGCATATGATACATGCTTTTTACCATCATATTTTATGATATAGCTCATTTTATATCTGTGGGAAGTTATGAAAGCACCCTGTACTTTTATTTCGAGTAGATCGAATCAACCTTCCATCTTTTTAAAATGCAACAAGTATGAAACTGGATGTCTGGACAATGCATATTTTTTCAACTGTCGTTCAGTTTGTTTCTCATTTATCCTAAAATAGGATCTTTTGGGTTTTCTCTACATAGAATGCAGAATATGATCATGTATGCTACCGATTGTTGTTTTTGTCATAGGTTACGACAAGAACGATTAAAACGAATTGTGAGGTACAAAACAAGGCTTGCACTCCTGCTACCTCCCCTCGTAGAACAGTTCCAAAGCGATGCTGCTGCGGCCGTAGGAAACTGATGCCAAAAATTAGCATCGGAAGAAACCGATGACATTGGAGCCAATCGAATTACTGATGTGACGAGTTTATAATAGTGTCGGAAGGAAGTACTAGAGTCTAGGTGATGAAGGCAGTGAAGCAAGTGTTATATTTAGTGTGGTGATTTGGGTGTAGAGCTTCATATTGATTTGTTACTTATATGGTATTGTCATCTGTGAAATGGTTTTCAAAATGAGAGAAAGATGCTTAAAAAGCTTTCAAGAAAGGGTTAATTACGTCAAACATCCTCAAACTACGCTTCGTATTTTAAATCAGTTTAAAAACTTCAAAATTATTATAATCAAGTTTTTAAAGTATCGACATCATACGAATTAAATATTTATGCTAGTCTAGTTTTTAGCTTGATTTTTTTTTAATAGAAACCGCTAGTCTTATTAAAAAAATCTAAAATTACAATAAAAGGTTTACAATTATAATCATAACTTAAATATATAATTTGGATATTTTCTTATAACATTGACTAGCCACTTTAGATCATATAAGGATTATTTATGGAAAAGGTTAAAAACCCAACCAAAAGGCTCGAGCGAAATATAGATACGAACAAATTTGACCGTATTGGCAAACAAACCACAAAAGATGATTAAGCTATTGAAAGATCACAGAGATCCGCAAATCAAAACCGAACGCTGTGAGAAAACTATCCACGAATAGAGGAGAGCAAGACTAGACCCAACTCGAAAAAAAAACGATTTTTTCGACTCGACTGGAAAAAATTTCAAATAAAGTTTTGAGTTGTAAAATGAAAATTCGAATAACTCAAAATTTTTAGTAATTAGTAGATTTATTTTTAAGTTCGAGTCTAGTCCCTCAATTTTTCCTGATGTATATATACTAATATAAAATAAACATAAGAAATATATGTCACATATGAAAAAATATGAAGAAATATATATGCATATCTTATATGATTAGAGAAAGTTGTTTAAATTGGAATAAAATCGCACTATAACATGATAAATAATTACAATTAAATTTGTACGAACTCAAAAAATCGACTCGAACTCGACTCGAATCGAAAAAATTTCAAATAAAGTTTGAGTTGTAAAATATGGCCCGTCAACTCGAATAACTTGAAAGTTTTTTAACTCGACTAAAAGAGGCCACTGAACTTTATTGATCTCCTATAATTTAGTCCTTTTTACCTGTTCAAATATGATGGGAAGCATGTTTAACATTCCTTTATATTTATTGCATGAATAATTTGGATTAAAAGTAGATAAAGAAAAATATTGGTCACCATAAATTATATTGTCATTGTATTTAATATGTTTCACAATTTGAACTAAAAAAATATAATTGTATAATGATATAATAACAGATTTAGCAGTCTTTTTGAATTAAATTTAACCCTTAATCTTTCATGTTTTAGTTAAATTAACAAAAATGATAATTAGACAGTTAAATTTTGGTGTTAACGTTGCAACATGTGTGGGTTGTCCATGTGTGCTGCTTACTAATGTCACACAATGTTACGTTAGCAAGTAATTTTAAAATTAAAATTTAAATATTTTTTTAAAAATAATTTATTATAAAATAATATCACGTATGTATTCATGTTAATAAAATAGTGTCATGTCGCCGGTTCTGGGTTGAGGATGCACTACACAAAGTCCGGCGTGCTGCATTTCTTTGGATTTTTTTTCTCAAAATATAACTGTTTTTGAGCATTTATTTGACTGTTAAGTCTTATTTATTTATTGGATGAGTGCAACAGTCCAAAATTTTCGTCCCGATGTCCATTTGCAGCCTATAGCCTATAAAACAAGCTGTCCCCGAAGTTTTGTGTGTAAACTGTGAGTGATGATGAGTAGGGTTGTTGCTCAGTCGTCTCTTTTGACTACCTATGCCCATTTTCCCTCCAAAGAAACTGGAAAACCGAAAAGGACTGTGAAGATGGCCTACGGTTTACGGGCACCACCGTTAAGGATTTAGATAATAAAATGATGAGATTTGGCCATGATTTCCCACCTGGGGAGGGGTAGCAGATGTGCAGTAGCTAAAGAAGCCAAGCTCGAGGGCTTCACAATGGAAGCAATCATGGTTGCCCGAGAGGAATCCAGACGGCGGCATTGGCATTGTTGCGAAAGCTCTTCAATCCTTGGAATCAAACTCAAAGATGTTCGTGATAACCGGAATGGACAGGGACGGGGGGATTGCTGATCTGAGTCCTTTGAAGTAGATATTCTGGTCCGTTCATTGAACAAGCCCGTACACTTGGTATCTCTCTATATAATTTCTTCATTCTGTTTATATTATATATATGTGTATGTCTAGCTTTGAAATTTTACTCTGATTAATTGGTAGGGTCTTAATTTGTGAACATTCCAGGCCATAATTACATCGGACTGGAGCAACTTCTTCTCGTATTGTTTCGAAATGGCATGATGGTTTTAAAAGGTTTTCTTGAGGATCAAGGCGTCGACTTGAGTAATATTTACACACATGTAAAGATACATTCATCGCCTTGATCATGTTCCAAATGCCTGATTTATTTTTATCTCAATTATCTACTTATTTGATCAGGTTATTCGTATGGTTGGGGAAGGTAATAAGGTTAGTGTTGTTACTCAAGGATCAACTCGGAACACAAAAGTGCCACTCGACTTGATGCATACGGAACTTGATGAAGACAAGGAGAGTATCGAGAAAGAACCAGCTTTGGCTAGGCCATCCTTGCCGATCGAAGTTCCCGAACCATCCGTAGAAGAAACTATACTAACTTTGATGGGTTTGAAAGAGCACTATGAGATTCACTACAAACTACAGTACGAACGCTATGCGTTAGTTGCTGCTGCAGAGCTATCAGACCAGTACATTAGGTATAGGTGGTCTTTGAATTTTCATATAATACTTATAGAATTGAGAAGGCTGAACAACAGATAGGATTCGATCTCGATGAAGAGCCGTTAGACTTGGCAGAGAAGATTCTTTTGCCGGGGAAATCAGGGAGGGTGATTCAGTGACACTGTGACAGTGGATGTAGTAGACTCCGGTGGAAATGTTGTGGTTCTCAACGGTAGCAGTGGTGCTCATTCAATCATTGGCTGCTCCAATTCCAGTTATGCTAACCTATTATACTAGTTGGCTATATGCTTTGTTCCAATCCTAGACAATTCCAACACGATTGAAACAAACCAGGGTTCCATTTCCAGGTGAAAGAACCGAAGAAAGGTAGCGACTTGGATTTTTTTTGGTAGGTAAATAACAGTCGGTAGCAGAATAGCGAAACAAAATAAAACATTAAACATCTATTTTTTACTAAAAGAAAATAGTTTAGACACCTAAAGTTAACAGAATATATAGTTTGGACACTTATCTTTATATTAAGCCAAAATTATACAATCCTTATTTAAACTATGAAAATCTAAAATTTAAATTTCTAGTCCAAACCCTAAGTTCAAGAATATGAACATAAACCCTGAATCTTAAATCTTAATCTAAACTCACAAAATTTAAAATTAACATGTTTATGTAAATTAAAATGAATAATTATTTGATACATTAGTCGTGGAAATTTTTAGTTTTCACAAGCATCATAGTGTAAGGTTTAGGGGTTTATGTTTAGTAATTTAAAATTTAGTGATTGCGAATAGAATTTAAGGTTTAGAGTTAGAATTTAGGGTCTATAGGTTAAAACCTAAATCCTTAACATATTACCCTAATACCTAAACCCTAACCTCTAAACCCCAAATCCTAACCATTACCCCTAAATTCTAAGCTTTTACACTTAAACTCTACACCTAAACTGAGTCCCTAAACCCTTAAACTGAGGCGCTTGTGGAAACTAAAAAGTTTTCACAGCCAATATATTGGATATAAATCCAATTAAAATTCACAAATTTTGTGAATCAAAATAATTTCTTTTTAAAAATGTATCTTAGATTCATTTTCTAGATAATGTCTCGTAGAGTTAGGTTTATCAACAAAGCTACGTAAACAAATTAATTTCCCCTATTTGTAATTTATTGTTCTTGTCTATTTTATTTTTCTTATTAAATAAAAAAGTATTATATTTCTAAGGCAAGATGTTGAGATTTGAACCCATATAAAATGAGACAACATAAATATTTTTGGTCATTAGAGCAATTAGTAGATCTCGTTCTTATCTATTCTATTGATTAATGGGAATTTGTATTAAAGAATCCTTTTTATAATCGAATATTTATTTATTTTCAATTAATTGTTTATATACAAAGATACTCCATATTATGATAGAATCAGGGACGAAATTTTATGTCGAGTGTGAACCGTTAAAGAGCTATTAAAAATTTAAGGGTGTAAACTTAGATTATTAATAGAAAATATAAATTAAAATTTTAGAGGTACATCGTCCTTCATTACCTCTTAATCCATCCCTGATTAAAACTAACCTTAAGAAGCGAAAAGTTTATTAAAAAATTATATCTTTTATCTTTAATTTTTATTTTTTAAAGTAAAATTTGTATGCTTTTATTGTGCAATTAATTTACTGTTATTATTATTATTATCGTATATTTATAAAAGAATAATAATATGATTTTAAATTCTTTGCTACATGTACCGATCATTAATATTAGGATAAATCCATTTAGTACCTAATCTTTACTAATTTTTATACTTTTGTACTATACCTTTTTTTTGATAAAATGACATTTAATATTATATTTTATTTCTGTTTTGGTACTCGTATTAAAAAATTAACGGTATGCTGATTAGGAGAGAAGAAATCACATTACAAACCGCCACATCATTTCCTCCTTCATGGTCAGCCTGCCATGTCGAATAAAATCATTAAAAAATTACATGTGACAGACTCACTAAGAAAAGGAAAATGATGATGCGACAATTTTGCCACGTGTAATTTTCTCTCTCCTAGTTAGTATGTTACTGTAGTGACTAAATTAAAAATCCCCCACTGTTACTTGGAAGAATCAGGATTTGATTTTTTTAAAATGATGGAGTCGTCACCGATCACTTGATTTAGGTAGACTGGACACCGAAAGATAATCAGAGAAAAATAGGTTCAGGGGTAGGTTACGTGTGGGGAAGGGTTCGCACCCCCACCACGCCCGAAATCGGTACCTAGTTGATTAGACATTGCCTTAAAATTAGAACATGCGAGTTTGAGTTTAATTTAATTTAAGATCTGTTTATAAATGCGAGTTAATTTTAAAGGCCATGTTATTTGAAAAGTAAACAAAAATTACCGCCAAGTTTTTTGGCGCTAACCAAATTTACCTTAAATAATGGAACACCTCATTAACAATTAATAAGTCCAAATGCAACATAATAATCAAGCAAAATATATGATATATGTAAACAATATATAAAAGCTACAATATATACATATACAGATATACGTATAGAGCTATATAAATAGGTATACAATAATGATAAAAACATAATACATGACTATAATATATATATATATATATATACGTATATATTAGAAGGGTAAAACTTTGATACACAGGCTATGTAAAATTAATTTTACACAAGTCTGTGTATTTACACTATAAAAACTCAAATCCTAAATTCTTAATCTTAACCCTAAAAAATTAAACCCTATACACTAAATTCTAAACACTAACCTTAAATTATAAACCCTACAACCTAAATCTCTAAACCTTAAACCCTAAACTAAATCCCTAAAACTAAAAGGCACGTATAAACTAAAGTTTACACGGCATGTGATGAAAGTTTTTTCCATATTAGAATATGGAAACAGAAAATAACGCATACTATATATATAGTTATATATGTGTGTGCAATTTAAAGAACAAAAAAATGTAAATAAAATGTTTAAAAAAAGACGGGATTTGAAAAGAAAACAGATGCATAAATTAAAATAACAGAATATAAGTTAGAAAGCAATATAGGACGAAACCGAAAGAAATATAGCCATACGAGATTAAATTAAAAGCAGGGCAAACTTTCAGGGACTAAATTGGTGATTAACCTATGACTGAAGGAACATGGGTGTAAAAAAAGGGGCATTAAATGGGATTTTTAAAAAGAAACAAAAAAAAAAGATAGCTTCATTCCAATTCCAGAAAACCACATTACAAAGAAAAAAGCAAAATTTCCTTCATTTTCACTCAGTTCACAAGCTCTTTGAACCAGACTTCGAATTATCCTCGCCGTTCATCGGCGACGAGATCTCGTCGGAGAGCCGTTTTTAGAATTGGAAAACCCTTGGCAACTAGAAGGTCACAGGATCTGAAGAGTTGCCGCCGTCTTCACTAGGGTTTGATGACCCTTCACATTCAGCCAATACTAATTTAGGATGTGGGCTTGGTGGACTTCGGGTAAGTGGGTCAATAAAAATATAATGGGTGTTGGGTTGTATTTGGTATTTGGATCTTGTATTGGGTCATATGGGTTATGATTGTAAAAGGATTTAGTATTGTAAAGTGGACATCAGTTTAATAGAAAAGAACTTTGGTTTTTTAATTGCTTTTATTTAATATTAGACTTGAGGTCTGGACGAAATATGAGTATGACAATTATGCGTGTTTTTCCTTCTCCTAGTTAGCAACTTATTAATTTTTTTAACAACGAGGTACCAAAATAAAACTAAAATGTAACATTAAGTATTATTTTGTCAAAACAAATAAGTAGCGTACAAAAGCAGAAATGTGGGTAAAAATTGGGTACTAAATGAATAGTTTACCCTTATATTAATATTAAAGATGTTTTTTTCTATTAATCTTAAGGTGATTATAAGATAATATCGGTTGATACATATTATTAATCATTTGACAAAACACACATCATACAGATAAAGCTGTTTAAATTCGAATCTCTTAGAATTAAGGCTTAACTATAAAATAAGTGCACGAACTATGCTTCTTTTTTGCAATAGGTGCATAAAGTATTTTTCTGACTAAAATATGTTCTAAAATTTTATTTTTGTAGAAATAAATACTTAAAAAAAATTTACAAAAAATTAAAAACACACAATTTAAATATTTATTTTATAATTAAGCCTAGAATAAATATTATCATATTTTTTATTAAGATGACTTGTAAGTTTGATGTGAAAGAGGAATTTATGTTCGAATTGACTTTAATCATGTAATAATACACAGACAGTCGGTCAGTCAATCGGTCAATAACATGAAACAATTAAGTTTTTTTTTAAAAAAAACTTTATTGCTTTATTAAATCTCTGACAGAAACATGGGTTTTGCTTTGTTAATTAGGAAACCTCGGAAACTGCAGAACAGAAGGATAAAAGACAGACATAACGTCGGTCAAACTTCATTTTGACCCAATTCTATAAGTATTATTTTAATCACATATTAAAATATATTATTCAAAATTTTATTAAATACACATGTTATTTAGTCCTTTTAATTCTTTATTTTATAGTAATTAAATATTTAATTTAAGATTTACAGTTTTAAATTTAAAGTTAGAATTAAAAATTTAAATTTTAGTATTTGAAAAATAAATATATAATTTTTTGTATTTTTTACACAATATGTGTATAAAAAAATATTCGTATTATTAATATTTGGGTTCATCTTCTGTATTTTAAAAATGAGGAAATTTGTATGTTAGAAAAATAAATGGTAAAACATAGAATTCTTAAACTGATGTGTTACATCCACTTATCCATTATTGTATTTCATTCTGTTCAATTTTATATTTTATTTATCGATTAAATCAATTCGAATCAAAATATCACATCACTTAAAATATATTATATTATATTTTAAATTAATATTGCGTTACTTTATTAAGTTTATATCATAGAAATAATCTTTTTAACAGTAAGATTTTTTTACATTTTCATTTTTAAATGTATAAGAAAAAGAAGCAATCCACCCTATAATACATAAACCTTCAACAGTACCTATCCATTTCATTTGTGTATTATTAATGTAAATTATAGGCTTAATGCATTTTTTTTTGGTTCCCTAACGTTTATTATTTGTTTTAATTTGGTACCTAAAGTTTTTTGCCTTCTAACGTTTGTGTCGTTGTCCATTTTGCCCCATTCTGTTATCCTTGTCTTTAAAAAAAATTTAGTTAATAACATCGCGCCACGCCATCTACTCTTTGACTAAGTCAACCCGCCTGATTTTATTTAAAGGGTAAATGACATGTGAAGTCTGTTAGAGTTGTTTTTTGTTCAATTTAATCACTGGAAAATTGATTTTTATCTAAAATTGACCCCTATTTGTTTCTAAAATTTATAATTTAGTCCAATATATGTTATTATTAATAATATTATTTTATTTAAATGTTAACATTTAATAAAAATAAATTAAATATTCTAATATCAAATTAGTAATTTTTAGATAAATCAAATTACTTAAAATTGACCCCCGACAATTACTTATTCGAATTATATTCTTTTTTAGGAAAATTTGAATTATATTCTTTTTAGCAAAATTTAAATTATATTTGAACTATATTATAATTATATTCGAATTATATTCTTTTTTGAGAAAATTTTGAATCATATTCCAATTATATTCGAATTTTACTAAATTTGAATTCTATTTTTTGAGCAAAATTTAAATTATATTCTAATCATATTCCAATTATATTCAAATTATTAAATTTGAATTTTGCTATATTCAAAATATATTTTTTGATCAAAATTCAAATTATATTTGAATTATATTCGTATTATATTCAAATCATATTCAAATTATATTCCAATTAATAATTTAATTTTTTTCTAAAAAAATAATATAATTCAAATTTAAAAAAATAGAATTAATAATTAGAATTTTGCTAAAAAAATATATTTCAATTTTTTTTCTAAAATGAATATAATTTGAATTTAGTAAAATTTGAATATAATTAAAATATGTTTCTAATATGATTCAAATATAATTCGAATTTTGCTCAAAAAATATAATTTAAATTTAGAAAATTCAAATATAATTAGGATATGATTCAAATATAAATCAAATTTTGCTCACAAAAGAATATAATTTGAATAAGTAATTGTTGGATCTATTTTAGGTAATTTAATTTATCTAAAATATTACTAATTTAATATTAAAATATTTATTTTAATTTATTTTTATTAAATATTAACATTCAAATAAAATATTGTTAATACTAACAAATACTGGACTAAATTATAAAAATTAGAAACAAATAGGGGCCAATTTTAGGGAAAAATAGACTTTTTCAGTGACTAAATTGAACAAAAAAGCAAACTTGACAGACTTGATATGTCGTTTACCCTTTAAATAAAATAAGGCTGGTTGACTTAGTCAAAGAGGAGATGACGTGGTGCGATGTGATTGGCTATAAGTTTTTTTAACGGCAAGGGTATCAGAAATGGGGCAAAACGGGTAATGGTATAAACGTTAGGGGCACAAGAGCCAAAAAAAACTTTAGGCACTAAAATTGCGAAAAGTGGTAAACGTTAGGGGCACAAGAGCAAAAAAATACTTTAGGCAGTAAATTGCGAAAAATGATAAACGTTAGGGGGCAAAAAGTACAGTAAGCCTAAATTATAGTAGTGGTAAGATGCATGAAATGGAGGGAAGGCTTTGAAATTGGATTTAAGGGCGTACGAAATCTTGAACTTTTGAAAAAAGAAAATTAATTATGTCCCTAATTTCTTTCACTTAATTAAGCAGTTGGACCAAAAAAATTAGCTAATTAAGTCCTTGAATCAAGACATTGAATCAATTAAGTTCTTTGACTAATTTTGACATTAAATCTTGACATTTTTTCTTTATATATTACTTACACATAATACACTAAAGTTCTATCATGTTGTATTTATAGATTTTTTGAAAAAATATATTTTTATAACTTTTTTAAAATTCTTTTAAAAAATTTAATAAAATATTATTTTGAAAATGTCAAGTGAATTTACTATGACACGATACACTGCAACAACAGATCAAAAAAATTGTCAAGATTTAATGGTTAAAATTGATTAAAAGGCTTAATTTAATTTCTTGGTTTAAGGTTTTAATTGGGTGAAAAAAGTTTATGGACTTAATTGATTTTTTTCTTCAAAAGTTCAAGGACACTCTTAAGCCTTTGGAATTTTATATAAGTAATATGCTAATTTAAAAGAATTAATATATCAGTTACGGGTTGGTGTAGCGGGGTGAAATATTGAGTCTATTGAGTAGAGTTAGATGTTCGAATCATGCTATTGCGAATAGAGTAAATTAAATTGTGAAAGTCACTCCATAATGAACATTTACAATATTTAACTTAGTTTAGATGACTAATAAATTAAATATCGAATATTATATTAAAAAATTAATATGATAATAAGATAGATTCATGCACTCACAAAAATCCATCCAAATGGCATATTATTGCCGTATCCAAACAAATGTCACGTGGTCACTATCCTCTTCTCAAAAGACATGTCTGATAGGATGTTGTAGCGCCACTGTTTATATATCCCAGAACCTCTCTTTTTCCTTTATGATGTGGGATTAATGTCTCCGCTTTTTCTCAGGCGTTACATTCTCCCCCACTCAACCTCGTGACGCCCTCGTTACGAGTCAACCACGCTCGTGATGGTCATTATCACGGTTGTTCACCCTATCTATCTCACTCATGGGCGTTTGGCGTGAAATCGATCAATAAAGGGTCGCTCTGATACCACTTGTCACGGGGCCATTACCATCTTCCCAAAAGACATGTCTGATAGGATGTGTATCGCCACCGTTTATATATCCCAATACCTCTCTTTTTTTCTTTTTGATGTAGAATTAATGTTCCCGTTTTTTCTCAGGCGTGACAAATATCTCATGCCGCCAGATTTTGGGTCTTTTTTTTCTTGTTTATTTTGACGATTTTTATACATTATCTTTATTTCATTATGATGTTCATCTGGCTTAGCTTAATAAATAATATATTACATACATATAATTAGAGATATCAATTTAGAGACAAATTGTAATTAACAGTAATAATAAAAAACAAAAACAAAATAAATTAAAATTAAAAGGTTTCAATAAATAAATATTCATATATATATTTTTCTAACGATAAAAAAGAGCAAGTCGTTGTGTCCTATGAGTTCGGGTTCAAATACCATGTACAAATACTTATGTTTTGTTTAGTTTCTTATTCAAAGTGCTCTAAATTCTATGAGTTTTTTTTCCTTCAAATTTTCGATAAAATATAAAAGATAAAACACTGACATGAGAATAATATTGATGATCAGAAATATAATCAACGGATGATACTCGTAAATTTCTCCCGAAAGAGTTAAAAAATTATTTGATAATTTATTTTTTAATTATTATAGAAGTAACATTTTATTTACTCTTTTTCTCTAACAAATAAGGACTTTTGTGCCATTTTAAAAATATGAAAACTAAAATGCATTGGTACCGAAAAGTACAAGGATTACTGTAATTTTACCATGCAACATCTTCGGTGGATATTCGATCAGACCATATCATTAATTTTTTTTAAACCATCTAAAGGTAATTACAACTTTACAATGTAGTATATATTCATGCATATTCTTAACCTTTTAACAATACACATATATTTTATAGACAAAACGATTGAATTCGGGTCTCGTAAAATAAACATCATCCGCTTTTCCAGCAGAACCACTTATTGGGTTCATATCCTTAATTTCTTAAAACAATAACAAAATAATTAATCAGTAGTAACATTAGAATTTTGGTACTGAATTTAAATTATTCATATCTTCAAATCCTTAAATCGGAGACAATTATAAAACACACTTAAACTTAGAACTTATAATATTTGATAATAACAATAAAGATAAAAATTTGATACACAAGTTGTGTAAAATTTATCCCTAAATCTTAAAAAAACTATAAAATTCAAATCCTAAATTTCTATCCCTAAATCTTAAAAAACTAAACTCTAAACTCTATACCATAATTTATAAATACTAACCTTACGCTCTAAACCCCTAAACTTTAAATACTAAACTAAACCCTAAACCCAAAACTAAAATGCTTGCGAAAACTAAAATTTACACAGGCCGTATATCAAATTTTTTCCTTAATAGTACCAATTGAATTAAAATTTAATCCACATGATAATTTAGAATTTAGAAGGCTGATATTAGTATATTTTTGTGTAACTATTGGTATCTAATCCCTGACAAGCTGATCTAAATTGAATACGGCAAATATTTATTATAAGAATAACACTTTTAACCCTTATTTTTGTTTAAAAAATCGAACATCTTATTATACTAGATCAATCAATAAATTAAATAAATAAATAATATAATATAAAGAATTGGACTAGAATTGGATCCCATCCCCACCCATATCCCATAGCATAGCATACAGTAGAGTAAATATAATAATAGAGATAAGAATTCATCATCAACCAATCATTATCTTATTCTTATATTTATTTAATTTAATTTATTTTAGGGTTAATTTCACCACATACCACTAAATTGTCACCTAAATTTTATATTGATCTCGAGTATTTTCTTTGTGTTATTATTTATGTTTCGAACACGTCTTAAATTCAAGTTCGAACTAGACGTTGAGTATATTTGAAAACACATGTATTGAATTGTAAACATAACATGTACTTACCGCTTGAACAACTTAGATTAACACGCCGTTAAAAAATTAATTGTATGTTGAATTATTTTGTTATTAAAATCGAAACATGATTTGGTATATTAACAGTTTTAGTCACAAAACTTACACATTCTATCAATTTGGTCATGGTTAAAAATTTTAATAAATTTAATTTTTCATATTTAAAATTTTCGACATTACACCCTCTTAACACACCGTCCAACCACATGTCGTACTCCATGGATATTGTCCTTCACCTCAATAATCGAAAAATGTGATAGCTCGACACACACAATCACTTCACTACTGGACAATTGATAGACTAATAAAACATATACATTATGACGTTTAACGTCACTTGATGTTAGACAGTTACTTCATTAATAGAATTTTTAAATATGAAGGGTTAAAATTTTGAATTATTTCGAATTATGACCAAATTAATAAAATATATATACACTTTGAGACTAAAATTGTTATTATACAAAGCCGTCATCAATTTTACTACAAAGTAACTTGTTTACCACATAATTTTAATTTAGTGATTAAATTATTACTTTTTAAAAAAGTGATATATTTGTTATCAAATCTATAATTAAGTGACATGTGATGTATTTTACCCTAAATTAAATTATATTGTAAAATCATCCTTGGTGCTCCGACACGTGGATACCTTGCCTGTTAATCCAATGTCCTATTTTTTTATTACATATTTTAATTTTTTTATATTATTTTATGTTTGTCCTTATTTACAAAGAGCAAAAATTAAGGGGCACCTGCCAAGTGGCAGCAGCAAAGAAGCCGTTATAACATCTCCCATTCTTCTAAGGCTACAATTAACAGGTGTTAGGCACTTAATTAATCCATAATTAAATTAAATTAAACAAAAAATAAAAACAAAATTACTCTCTAATTAAGGCACAACAACAACTCAGCTGAACAAGCCATATAATCCAACGTCCAGCCGGCTTGGCTTAGCTGGCTCCCCAATCAACGGAGCCGAGAAAGAGACAGAAAAATGGTGGCGGGCCCCATTTTAGTCAATTTCTCTTCTGTTCCAAAGCAGAAAAAACAACCTTTATCCCCCCACCACTCCAAAAACAAGATTATTACAAACTAATTTTAATTAATTAATTTTAAAAAATAATTAAAAAAATCCCAACTTTTTCCCTTCGTTGTTGTCTGTTCTTTGAATTAATTAATTATTTTTTAATTAAATTTGATTATTTAATTTCCCTTTTCTTCAAAGATTCCATTTTTTTACTGGTCCACCACCCTTGCCAATATCATCTCCTTTTTTTCCTCTTCATTTTTCATTACAAAAAAATATTTTTTTCATTGCAGATTTTGAACCCAAATTTTCTTTCTTTTCCCCCAGAAAAACCAGCACAAAGTAAAGAAACGTTTTTTTTGTTCTTCACCCTTTGTTTCTTTTCAAAATCCCATGAAAAATCTGATTGAAGATTTGGGATTTTGTTCTTCTTGCTGCTAATCATGGCTCTGTCTTCATTAGCTTTGACTATTTAATCAATCAGGTAATCATTTTGCTCTCTTTCCTCAAATCCGCTTTAATCCCCTTTTTTGTTTGTTTGTTTAAATAATGT